>OX403631.1:3175509-3628583 GCA_948107755.1 Campoletis raptor | reverse complement strand
ACATGATTGCGAAACCAACGTGTGACGTACGAGGTGGTTGAAACATTTAGCAAAAAAAAAAGATAAACAAATTAAAACAATTCAAAAATACAATCCTTTTTTCGTCAATTTTTCTCTCTCGCTTTCTCTCTCTCTCACTCTCTTGATTTCTCATGAATTTCGAGTGTCCGCATGTGATTCAGTGCTGTGATTAATCGTTTACCATTTTTTCTCGACGTTTCCCAGCGATTGAAACATTTAAAAAAATAAAATAAAAAAAAAAATGATATTAAAAATATAAAATAAATCGAGGCTTCAATTAAGAATAGAAAAAAATATAAATTCTTCGTTGGTTCATCGTATCCTCGTCACGAAGATTCGAAAATGATCGCAGGATAGAAAATCAATTCAATGAGTGCTCTGAAATCAGTAATTAATTGAATAAAAATAGTAATAAATAATAATAATAATAATAATAATAACAACAATAATTGCAAGGCTCAAGTTCGAGGTTGATCGAGTTTAGATAATTCGGATGCTGCGCTGCGGCAAATGGTTTTTCTTCACATATCCAGTCTCATCGCATATCGACCACCGCCGCTCCACCACCTCGGACAAACCCTTTAAATATAGGATGTCGTTGGATATTCCGTTAATATCCTTCAACGAAATATGCCAGCGACGAGTGTTTGAAAATAAACGTGAACCAAGAGATTCGTGAGTTATTAATGAAACAAACCACTTAATTGATAACACAAACAAGTAAAAAACGTCACAAAAAATTTGGTAATAATATTAATTCTTGAATGAGAGAGAGAGAGAGAGAAAAAGAGAGAAAGAGAGACAGTCGATGAGAAAATGATCGACTCGCGTTATCATTTATTCGGGTCCTCCCTCTAACGACGACCTTTTACCACGATATTTATATGTACCGTAGAGAGAACGGCAACAAGGATTAAACAGAGTACCTATTCGCTAGTGATGTTTTATTAAAGACAAATAAAATAAATTATAAAAAATAATAAACAAATTATTGAATTGAAAAATTAAAAAAAAAAAAAAATTAAAAAATTAATTGCTATTAGGATTTCCCACTCGAAAGGTGCCTAAAATCATTCAATAAACTAGTGCCTAAATAATTGAACAAAAAAAACCAACCAATATACGTCGTATAACGTGCAATAATAATACGAAATTTTGTTTCTTTCGAATTTAATCGAGAGCAAAGAAACCAAAAAAAAAAAAAAAAAAGAAACAACGCGACGTGATTAAATTAACGAAAAACTTGTTGCTATCGTTTAAGAAAAATCATTCGACACAAATGATTCGTCGGTTCGTTAAAATAATGTTTTAATTAACATTTAATCCCATGTGTGAAAAAATAAAGATTCATTTGTTGCAGACTTTTTTAAATTATTGAAACAAGGCTTAAAAATCATTTTTGAGAGTTATAAGACAAAGTATTGAGAAAGAGATTGAGGATTATAAATAGATCGAGTGATAACAGGATACAGAGAAGTGGGGACCGAAAACGAATGTTCTTCTCGAGGGGTTTTGTGACGAGGACGATTTCACGAGTCGAGGATTTCTCGACGAAAATAACTCTTAAGAACATCTATGACAACAATATTAACGCCTCCAGCAAAAATCGTTTTCATAAAATAATTATAAATAATAACAACAATAATAATAATAATATAAAATTGAACTTTATTCATTATTATTATCTGCCGTTAATCATCGTTCTCAGTGATGTCACAATTAATGTTATGCAATCTTGCCAACACCTCGAACGCGGGAAATGATACGAACAATAACGCAAACACCAATAGCAGCATGGAGGACGATGATTCTTATCCACTGCCTACGATATATAGGTGAGATTTATAATTATCTTTGAAAATCATTGATTTAGTTATTAGTCACAAATGGTTAAATATTCGGCCAAATATGAATTTTCATTTTCTTGAAAATCAATGCCATCTTTTTTGCATAAATTACATCAATAGCTCATAAATAACTCTTTATATTTACAAACTTTTTTTTTTCCTTTCGATTCGTTGAAATGATAAAATTAATATAATCGTGATTGAAAATAATTTTCAATATTTTTATACGACGAATTGTTAAAAAAAAAAATAATTTAATTAATTTTAAACAACACGAAAATTATTCAGATATAATTAGAGGGATGCTGGATTTTTTTTCTAGAGATATTACGAAAGGACTAAGAAAAAAAAATTGTGCATCTTGTGGGTGAATATTTTTTATGGTCATTTGGAAACCTTGTAGTGACGAGTGAGAATTTTTTTTTTTTTTTTTTTTTTTTTTTTTTTTTTCAAAATGCCGCATAGATATTTGTTTTCTCTTTTTTTTTAATGCGTGGAATAAAATATAGGTCAAGATTATTCGATGCACAGACGACGAAACTAGAGAGGGGGATGGTTTGTGGGTGGTCTGTTTGCTTTTCTTCCCTCTCCACTTGTTCCTACGAGAAATTTCAAGTACATCCTGGACAGCTTGAGTCGCGATCTACAATCTGTAACGTGATATGCGACTCACAATTGGACCTCATCTTTATTCTATTTCTTCTTTACCTTAAAAAATAAATCATCTTTGTACGTGGAAAATAACGCTTACGTGAATTTTTCGATAATTATAATCACGCGCTTTGTTTCTTATCCTCCTTGTGATACAATTTCTCAACATCGATTAAATCTCTCGCTCCGCGTTATCGAATTATGAAAATAATATTCTGTCGAAGGACGAGTTTCGTGTCTCTTCGGTTTCAAGGCCCATTCACTTTTTTGGATCTTTAATTAAGTGGATCGAGGTGAACAAAACAATTTTTCTTTATACTCCAAATTCCTTTCAAAATCAAAACACCATCAAATGGAATAAAATATTATAATAATGATAATAATAATCACATAATTTCTAATTAAAAATTTATATTCATTTCAAAACCAATCGATTCTCATTTCTGGTTCATTTTTTTTTACATTTAAATTTTAAATAATTATAAACTACGTTTTATAATTTTGAAATCGTGTTTTTTCAATATTTCGATCCATTTCATATTTACGTTAAAGATTTTTCGATAAATACCAAAATCAGTAATCCAATAATTTCACTAAACAAATGGAAACTTCAAATATTTATTATTTGACGAAAAAAAAAACAGAGGGTGGATTTTGCCAATATTGTAAAAATTTCTATTCATTTCAAAACCAATCGATTATCATTTCTGGTTAATTTTTTTTACAATAAAATATTAAATAATTTTAAACTGCGTTTTATAATTTTAGAATCGTATTTTTTCAATGTTTCTGTCCATTTCATATTTACGTTAAAAATTTTTCGATAAATACCAAAATCATTAGTACAATAATTTCACTCATCAAATGGAACCTTCAAATATTTATTATTTGAGACGACAGAAAAAAAAACAGTGGAAGGATTTTGCCAATCTTCGAAATTAAACTACTTCGAGTAAAGTCAGTAGTTTGATGGGTGACCGCTCAGCCACGCGTTGTTCGCCAAGCAGGAGACAGTTTTTTTGAGTTTTTGATGATACTGACGAAACTTAGTGAAAATCTTGACACCTCTGTATCGACTGGGTTTCCAACAGTTTCTTTTAGCCCTCGTGCAACTGTTACATAGTTTTGCATAAAAAAAGAATCCCTGTTGGCAATATAATTCGAAAGATTTCAAGGAAGCTGGAGTTTTATGAAGTAGAGCAAAAGTGAATTTGAAATAAATGGATGAACTCGTAAAGATCAAAAGGGTATTCGCAGGATCGATAAAAATGAAAATAAATAATATCAAATCAATTGTTCGTGAAGATTACATTGAAAAATCAATGATTATGAGTTTATAGAGCCAGAGAAATTGCATGAAATACTCTAGAAGAGCTGTTTTGTGAAATAAAAAATAAAAAATAAAAAAAAAAAAAACATATCGCAAGAGAAAAAATAAGCCGGAAATGATGTGGAAAGCCGATTGAATAGCGAGACACTATTCACGTGTATGTATATCGAACGATTCACGCTCGTGTATATGGAGCAGTTGACGAGAGACTCAAGTGTAAAAAAGAACGAAATAAAAGAAAAGGGAAAAAGCGAGACGAGCTCTATGTATCTGCACCCACAGTACGAAACAAAAAGCATTGTTGAACAAAGTGTACGTGTATAGGTGATTCCATGTTAAAAAAAAAACTATTTCGTAAAGATTGAACGTGGAAATGCATCGAAATTAAAAAAAAAAAGTAAAAAAAAAATCATTTTTTTATTTTCTCGTAACGAGGTTATTTTAAAATTGACATAATTTTTCAACTAGGCATAAAAAAGTTTCATAAATCTAAATTTCAATTCCTTTATCATTCTCAGTTTCAAAAAGTTTTTTTTTATACTTTTGTTTTCATTGATAAAAAGCTGAGAAATTGTAATTATTGAATTCGTATCAATCAAATAAACTTTTTTCTCATCTGTTAATATATTGCTAGAGGAAACCTTCAAAAATACAATGAAATTGTAAATTTTTTATTATTGTTAATTTGATGCTATTTATGATAATTTTTGAAAATTTAACAAATCCTGAATATGGTTTGCAAGAGGAAACCTTTAAAAATGCAATGAAATTGTAAAATATTGATTATTCTTAATTTAATGCTGTTTATGATAATTTTTAAAAATTTAATAAATCCTGAATATGGAAAACAATTTTAATGGAATAGCCCATACGTGGAGCTATTATACGTCCACGCTTATCTCGACACACCTGCTCCAACCGAAGTGCTGATGCTTACAGCAATTTTCCCATTTCTCTCCCTTCTTTCCCTCTATCTCTCTTCTTCCTCTCTTTCCACTTTCGCGATTAATTGGAACGATTATTTTGCCGGAGGAAAAAGCGTTTGCGAATATGTTTCAAACGGTGTACAAATTATATTTTTAAATAATATATTTTTTCAACGATAAACAAAAGTGATGCTGAGAATAAGGAAATGATAATTTTTTTAGAAATGAAAAAGAAAATCTAATTGAATTTTTCTTTTTTTTTCCTATTGTTTTCTCCCGTTTCTTGAAACATTTTGATTTTTTGATATTAAAAGTTTTTTTAAACTTTTTTTTTTTTTTTTAATACCAGGTGTCGTGCACCCATAGCGAGCCTGGATTGCATGGAAGAGTTCAATGGTGGCGGAGGTGGAGCAGGAGATTCCGGAGTTCACTGTAGCACGACCGGGGGTACGAAGGAACAATTGTTGACGAATTGCATCGCCGCACAGGCACATCGTTCACAACATCCTTCGCCAGGTATTCGCTACCGCAACTTGGGCAAAAGCGGTCTACGTGTTTCCAATGTTGGATTAGGTACGCTGGATGTCAAACAATCCCAAACTCTCTCTCTATCTCTCTCTCTCTCTCTCTCTCTCATTTCTTTTTCTCACGACTCGTAAATTAACAAACAAACAAACAAACAAAAAATATCTCACAACATCACTGAATTATTAATTTTTTTAAATATCCACACTCACCATTTTGATTTTTGCTTACAATTCTGATGAAAGTATTTTTTGGCGAAATTCAGAAACGTTGCATATTTTTATATGGAATTTTTTTTTGGTTTCATGATTATCTCATTAAAAAAAAATATTATTATGACAATTATTATAATAATTTTGACATTTGAGTTTTTTTTTCTCTAATAATTATTGGAATGAGAATTTTATTTTTGTTCATGAAATTGTCATTCCTACAAATACTTCTTTCAAATTGTAGCTTCTGAAAAGGAAGATGAAAAGAAAAAAAAAAAAAAAAACACGTTTATTCATATTTGCGTACTATTTCATCTCTCATTTCTCACACTCCGTATATGGAACATGATTTTTTATCCACATTGTCTACCGTTTGTACATCCGTATGTTCTCGCGTTCTGAATTCTCATATTTCACGTTATTATCGTTCATATACGTCACAATTTTGTATTCCAGATGTAATAAATGTACATTCGCACTCGTTCCTTTGTGTGATCTAATGAGATCACATCAACAAAGCGTAGTTTCTCTCATCCAAGTTTTGTGACCTTACTCTTTACCTTTTTTTTCACATTAATTATCATAACATTCATCAAACATATCACTACAGTATATTTATGAATAATACACAAGGAAAAAATGAACTAGAAAGCCCAAGGCTTACGGAGTTCGTTAGATCGTAGAATTGTGAATAAAAAAGTCCTCAACGCTTTTATCCTCCGATGCACAGTTTCCAAGATATTAATTAATTAGTGGCAACGAATCCGCAGGGCTGCGCGTTGAGACCGCAGAGTGGGGGAAGCGCCGCCTCTCTGCGCTTGGCACGCCCACTCTGAGTCATCAGGGTTGCTGGATTGGCAGAGACTAATTTGTTTGATATCTCGTGAACGGTGAATCCTAGAAAAATTTCCCCAAAGAGTTTTCTCTTCAGAATTTCACGATCTAACCATTTACCGTAATTTAAGACCAAATTTTAAGACAGAACAGTAATAAAACAATGAAAAACTATATAAAATTCGATTAAAACAGCTGACTCACTGATATTATTGTACTTTAAAACCCTCTATTTCCTCATACACGCAAATCTGTGAAATCCTTAACGCTTATGCTATTCCATATACTCGATCAAAGTGATCCTCAATAAAAATACGATTCGGGGACAATGTCACGAGTCTCGATAATAATACTAAACAAATAATCGTATACGGAATGGCAATTGAGAGCTCTCGTAGTTGATATTAGAACGTGCTTATCTCTGTTATGGCATCTAAATAATAATAAATAATAACGAATATCATTATAATAACAATAAAAATAACAATAATAATAATAGTAATCATATTGTATTGATTGTATGTTGCTTGGATGTTCGTGAAAAGTCACGCAGCTGCTTTGATTTCTTTCTTAAATATATCGATTCGAAAAATATTGATAGTCTTGTTTTTTTTTTTTTTTTTAATTTTTTTTTTTTCATACGACTTCGTAAAAACGATATTATCATTGATAATATATGACATTTTGGCCTCTCGATCGATTGAATTTTTGAGCAAATTTCTAAGCTAATTTATTTTCAATATTTCAATCAGGTTAAAAGTATATGAAAGAGAGAAATAATTTGTTACGTTCGTGTCAGGGGTTAGGAGTGTGCGTGAGTCAGATAGCGATGACGAAGCACGTTATGATAATCAGGCTTTTTTTTTTTTGCAAAAAAAACAAACACGCGAGATTGGAAGAGATTCGGACTTTTCCGGAGGTTCCGATTCAAGAATAATCTTTTCCTAACACAATACATGTCATACGAACATCTAGGCCACTTGGTCATCGATGTACACATTTATCAAGCCCTCAAAGACGGAAGGCTGTAAAATAGTGAATTTAACACGTGGAAAAGTCTGTTTTACGTTGTTCTGTCGAGTGCCAATCGATTTATACGAATAAGGGTACGTGTAGAGGTCGCTCGAAAGGGTAGTTAAGCACTAGCGTGGCATAATGTCCGCGGAAATGAGAACACACGGTTCGTTGCTGCCTTTGCTACTTTTGACCGATAAACCGTTGTTTTTCTATCATAATAAAGCCTCCACTAAAAATAGATCGTTTACAATATACTATTTAAATATTTCGACGTCACTATCCAATAAAATCTAATTTCAAACCATCGGCAATTATTCGGGAGTGGAGCTCCTCCTTTAATCGGGCTGAAAATTTTTTTAAATGCATTTCCGTAGGTAAAAAACATTATAGTTCACATTAATATGGTGACGTATGATCAAAAAAAAAATTTAATCCATAAAAAAACCGAATTTACCGAACCATTTAATGAAAAATTGAATCAATTGAGATATGAATTTTTTTCTGAAAGAAAAAAAAAAATATCGAACATGAAAAATGATAAGCAAACAAAATAAAAATGCACTAAAAATCTAATATAGTGAAAAAAGAGATTTTATTGATCGCGCCATCGATTTGTAATTAAAAAAATCATCGCGAAAAATGCAGCACTTTGTACAATAAATAAATCTTGTTCAATGGATCGAAATATTTAGAATTTCGGACCAAAAAAAAACAATTGTTCAGGAATTAACAATGATCGAGAAATAAAATAATAAATATAACAAAATGAAATCTTGAAGAAATCAATGTACGTCTGACAACTTTGTTACTTTTGACCTAGATTTTGTAAATTGTAAGTACGGTGTACGAGGCTTCTCACATATTGAATATTTGTGGAAACCACATACACACACACACAGCAACAACCTGATTGAGCTATACTTAAAAAATGTAGGAAAGAAAAAAAAATATTAAAAGAATAACGACACTTGGTTAAGTGTGACATTTTCATAACTATATTTAATACTAATGGGATGTGCGGATGATCCAATTAAACACACATGAACGAGCCAAGTGATCCTCTGTTGAAAGTAATCGAATCACGAGTCCACTCTGTCTCGAGACTATAATAATCGTCTTTCATTTTTCATTCTCCAATGTTTGATTATTTCATAAAAATATCCAAAGCCGAATTGTTTTAATACTAAATTTAATAATACAAAAAAAAAATGAAAAATCCATTTACTTTAAAGATAAATTGTTGATTTTTTTTTTTTACGATTAATATTAAAATGAAACTCAATAAAATTTGAACAAAAATAAAGAAAAAATCGATCCAATTTACGAAAGAGCTTTTTTTTCTCACATCAAAACATTCGATATAAAAACTTTCTCACGTGTGATTTAATGTCCCATAAAAGTATAATAACCGATACGAAAAATGCTTTTTTTTTTTTTTTTTTTTTCTTTCTTGTTAATGTGTTTATAAACGTACAGGAACGTGGACAACATTTGGAGGAGTCGGTGGTTGCATAAGCGAGGAAACCGCCGAAGCTGTGGTTGCCCTTGCTTATGACAGTGGCATCAATGTGTTCGATCTCAGTGAAGCTCACAGTGGTCATCGGGCCGAAACACAATTGGGCAGAATTCTCCTTCGTCGTGCCTGGAGTCGCTCGAGTTATGTTGTAACGACAAAAATTTATTGGAACACCAAGTGAGTTATTAAAAACCGATAGAAATTTTCGTGTTTTTTCAAACATACGAAAATATCCATATTTTGACATTCAAATATATTTCTACTGTTTAAATTTTCTTGAATATTAAAATACGAGGAAACGCAAAATCCAATTTTGTGTTTTTCATTTTTTTTTTTTCATCAATATTTCGGTATTTTTTTTCCGAAAATTCGACCCCTCCATCGATATTTAGTAAAAAAATAAAAATAAAAATGAAAACACGTTAAAAATGACTCTTTTTGGTGGTAAATAACTAAATAATATAACGAAACAATCGAATATCTCAAAATCTACGATCAATTAAATATGTTTATACATTTATTGACATATTTGTTAAAATCTTGTCAACAGAACCGAGGGACGGGGATTATCTCGTAAACACATAATTGAATCTGTCCAAGCCTCACTCGCCAGACTGCAATTGTCGTACATAGACATCGTGATGATTCACAAAGTTGATCCAATGTGCCCGATGGAAGGTAAAAATAAATTCTATATCAATATTATTTATTTAACATCCCGATTCGAAATAAAATGTGAAAATCGACAAAAATCTTTATGAAAAAATAAATAAATAAATAAACATTTTTATATATTTATTTTAATTGTTAAAATATAACGTCAAAAATGTATAACTCTTTCAGAAATAGTACGAGCTATGAATTATTTAATAAGCAAAGGTTGGGTCATGTATTGGGGCACGTCTCGTTGGACTCCAGTCGAAATAATGGAGGCTTACACAAACTGTCGACAATTTAATTGTGTCACACCGATTGTTGAACAGGCCGAGTATCATCTCTTCTACAGAGACAAGCCCGAGCTCTACATGCCAGAACTGTACAATAAAATTGGTACGATATTTCATTCGATTGTTTAAAAACTCAAAAAAAAAAAAAAAAACTATATTTTTTACATTTTTTTTTCCACAGTAACAATATCGTATAATAATTTTCAATTTTATGACCATCTGACGCTTTAAAACCAAACAAAAAAACGATCGAAAATATTCACACACACAAACGTTCATCGTTTACGATCAGGAACTGAGAAATTATTAAAAATAATTAAATTGCGAGCTAATGAAATATTAATCAGAACATTTTGATGAATTTTCGTTAAAAAAAAAAAGTCAGTGAATTAAGTCGGTTTGTTCGATTTAAAAAACGACCTTGTAAGACGTTAAGGAGAGACTTTTTTTTGTACAAATGCACCTTCCGTTAAGGTGGTTGGATCGTTTATAGATTTTTGTTTTGCTTTCAAAATTGGAGTTTCTGGACCATGAAAAAATGCAACTGCATCAATTTTCGTATCTTTGAAAATTTTTACGAGCACATATCGACTTTTGATCCTGTTGAAATTCCTTAACTCAGGTCTTGAATAATTTTTCCACTTGTATTTACAAGTGATTTGAAAAAAGAAGAAAAAAATGTACAACATATTTGAAAGTGCGATAGAAATAACGATTTTTTTCGTGTTTTATTTTGATTCGATTTTTAAATGTTACTTTAGGTGTTGGATTAATGGCATGGTCGACGGTTACAATCGGTATGGTTTCTCCAAAACCTGATGATTGTGGAGTTTCACTGCTGTCACGATCTTCGTACAAGGTACGCAAATCCAAATGTTTATTTTTTATAAATTCAGTCGTTAATTGAGCTAATGAACAAATGAATTAATTTTTTTTTTTTTTCAACTAATTGCAGAATAAGTATTCATCGTTCAGTTGGACGGAGGACGAAACTCAGTCGTTGTACAAAGAGGTGAATATATATATATATATTATAAATGTTATTACAAATCAATGTTTGAAACGTTCTTAAATGTTTTCGTCAAAAAAAAAAAAAAACTAAAAATTCATCAGCGATAAATATTGTCATTACGACTTTGTTTGAACGTAAAAAAAAGAGTTAAACAGTGAAAAAAAAATGAAAGAAAAGAAGAAAACGACATAGAAATAATTTTATTCTCAAAAAAATAGCGAATTAATTTCACGGTCAATGAAATTGTCAATTAAATGAAATTCTGTATTTATTTGATCAGAGTATACGCGGCTCTCTGACTCAAGAATACGGTTGGAAGGAAAAACCGGTGGAAGAAGAGACGAGAAAGTACTCGGACAAATTGAGGGACGTTTGCGCCCTTGCCGAGAGACTTGGTTGTTCCTTTGGCCAACTCGCAATTGCGTGGTCCCTCAAAAATGAAAGTGTCCAGTGCCTTCTTCTCGGAGCATCCAACACAGATCAACTCTATGAGAGTTTACAGAGCTTGCAGGTACATTTTAATCTTCAGGTTTACAAAAAATCGAACCTTTTCTGTGCAATCTTTTTTTTTTCTTCATTTTAAGGACATATTTAAAGCACTAGTTTGACACTGCGTCCAAAGATTCAAAAGGATTTTCAAAAGTGTCTATAAAAATCAAACTTTTCGAAATTAACCGTCGTCCAGGACTATTCTATTTTCACTCAATTGTTTATTTCTTGTTTTTTAAAACGAAATTACTACTTTCAAGTATCGTTTCAATTCAAAAGAGTTGTATGCAACGTTTGACACATAAATTAATAAATCGAGGGTGAATTCGTCTTGCAGGATATCTTGTTAACTTAGAAAAATGTTAATACCTATAGATATGTTTAATCATCAACTGATAAATGGTAAATTCTACAAAGTCAAATTTTTATCGATATTTTTCGAAGAATAATCCGTATTTTTTAAACGATTTTAACGCACGAACGCTTATTTTGTTCCTCAAGAAATTCCCTACAAATTCACCGTGTCGATTTTTTTCAAAACTCGTCCATTTTTGAATAAAAGCTATTTGTTTATGACATAGTTTTCTTGCAATCGACTGCAACATTGAAAAGATGAAGTTAAAAAAATAATCGATACATTGAATTTGTAGAGAATTTCTTGAGGAACAAAATGAGCGTTCATGCGTTGAAATCGCTTGGAAAATACAAATTATTCTTCTGAAAATATCGATTAAAATATGAATTCGTGGAATTTTGCATTTATCAGTTAATGGTTAAGCAAATTTATAGTTTTTGATATTTTTCTATTTTAACAAGACATATACTGCAAGACGAATCCAGCGTCGATTTATTAAATTATGTGTTGAACGTTGCAAACAGCTGTTGGGAAATGTCAACACGAAATACGTCTCGTTGCTCTAAGATTTCCGAACGAACTGTCATTTCTTCTAAACTCGATTTTGTAAATTTTTTAAAATAAATATTTTGTAGATTGAAATGACTGGTTCTTTGCATCATTGCTTTTTGCGATATGAACGTACTGTCATTTGACTTTTGTTGGTGTTGTTGTTGTTGTTTATCTTCGAGTCTCGTGACTACAGTGTAAAATGTTAAATATTTCAGCTCATTCCAAAGCTCAACACAAACATGATGAACGAAATTGAAAGAATACTAGACAACAAGCCTTGCCGTCCACCAATGGTATCGACACTTGCGCTCAGATGACAATCGATGTGCCCCCATGGCAGCACTGGGGGCTCCCTCGAAGAAGGCGCATCTAGTCCTAAGAGCGAGGGTGGAAACAGTCAGGATCAGGAGCAGACCAATAAAGACGTGACCAATAAACTCCCTTTCTGTGAGATTCAGTGAAGCTTTCGCTCGAGCCAAGAATTCAAGGAATAATCCAGAATGGGGAAAAAATATTTACGAGAAGAATAAAAGATTGAGGCGAAAGCGGTGCTGAAAAAAAAATTTGCAATAATAATGCAAAAGAAAAAAGGGCGGGGGGGGGGGGAGATAAAAAATTTGAAAAAAAAAATCAACAACGAGGTTTCATCGCGAGTATTTCTCGCGACGTCCGAGGGAAAATAATAGAATTAAAAAAAAAAGAAAAAAAAACAACAACAGCAACAAAAAATTGAAGAAATTTCGAGCTGGTTCGACAATTTCGTGGCTCACAATTTTCACGAAATATAAATAAAAAAATAATAATAATAATAATAAAAATAAAAACGATTTATCGATAATTCTTCGTTACTGCAGGCTCACGTACGCGAAGACACAAAAAAAAAATTACAACCCACAAATACGGACATTGTTCATACACTCCAATATTTTTATCGAACTCTCCGACAGTCGATTTTTTCTTTCTTTGCAAACAAAAAATCGAGCCTCCCTTACACGCAATTTTAATAACGAGAGCTCAAGACAATACTGCGAAGGATTGAAGAAAAAAAAAAAAAAAAACAAAAAACATTACAATCTTAATAATTATCATAGTCCGACACCTTCATTTTTCATCGCGTGAAATATAATTATAACGAACAAACACACTCCATTTTACACAGCCTCGGAAAAATCATCTTTTCTCTTTGTCACGATTTTTCATTAACAAAACTTCGGGCTGGATAAATATTCATGACAAAAAATCGAAAAATACTGTCAAATTTGTTCAAAAAATTCAAACAGGCGTCAAAACATAATTTGAGAAAATAAAAGAACAAACAACTCTTTTTAGTCTTCGTTGTAAATCGCCTGGAGCTTGATCGTGCAAACGTAAGAGTTTCGGTTTCACAATATTTTCAATTTCATTAATTCATCAAATTATTTTCAACGACCGACAAAAAATCCTCAAGTTTTTGTAAAAAATAAACATAAAAAACTGATTTTTTTTCTTAAATTTGCAATAATATGTATTTACAGAATTATTACATGAAAAAGAAACATGAATTTTGGACAAATTACTACGAATCTATTACAAAACATTGAAAAATTGTGAAGTAAATTATTTTTTTTTCAAAAAGTAAGAGAAGCGGAGCAATTTTTTTTATTTAAAATTGTTGGACGAAACTCTAATGCGTTTAAGAGACTTTAATTTCGTATTTATCTTTCTCTAAATCTCCATACGCCTATAAACACTATAATTACGATCTCGAAGGCCCTTAAACATGTAAAATATTGTTCGCGACGCAAAGGACGAGTACACAAAAGACGAAATGAAGAAAAAAAAAATTTACAAAAAAGTAAAAAAGTTAAAAAAAAAAAAAGATAGAACACAAGTCGCGTTTACATTTTTGATAATTCGTTGATTAATTAATTATCAAATATCAAATAAGCCTTGCAAGCTAATCCTTGACAAATAGATTTAACGATCATAGATGATGTAAGAAGAAAACAAAAATTCATAAGAAACAGAAAAGAAGCAACAGCAACAACAACAACAACGGGTCAGTCTGATATAATCGCACTCGAGCGTTTCTCCGGACAATTTTTTCAATCAGAAACAGAAAGAAAAGAAAAAAAAAAGCGTTTTATTGAATGATTGAAACATTTAAATGAACCGAGGCATTTGTTATCCCTCCAGCGTAATTTTTAATCGTTCATTGCTCATAAACGCCAGCACACTTAGGATAAACAAAAAAAAACAAAAAATAAGCGCGAATTCCAAGTTTACAAATAATTGAAAGAAGCAAAAAAGAAAAAAAGGGATTAATTTCGTAGAGACACGAAATAACAGAAACGATAATTCTCTCGTATAAGAAGAACCGCAATTTTCCACGATTCGAAAGCAATCTCGTTTACGATTAATTATAAATTATTAAATAATAACAAGATGAAAAATGTGATCGATTCTCGCTTGACTCACTTCTTTTTTTATCTGCAAAAAAAAAAAAAAATCCCATAAATATATCTCGAATCATGAGACGTTTGTGCGAGAATTAATTTTTCTCGTTTGCAATTAAATAAAAAGTAAATCGTTAAATAAAACAACAAAACTCGAAAAATCCTCACGATATTCAATTTTTCCCAGAAAAATATCGTTGAGAGACAAGAAAAAAAAAAAACTAAAATACAGAAACGTTCGAATAAAAAAGAAGTTTAAACAAATGGAGAACGATCGAAAAAAAAAAAAATAAAACGAGACAACCCGCGTCGAATGGCAATTCTAATATATTTTTTATCGCCAATATCGAATAAATAAATCTGTAGTTTGGTATGCCGGTCCATACGAAAAAAAAGAGTAATTAAATTGAAAATTAAATAAATATATATATATACATACATGTATATATACGGATATATATTGAAAAATTAAAAAAAAAAAAAAATAATGAAAAGAGCGCCCGATATACTACTGTGTAGGATACGACGAAAAAAAAAAAATAACTGAAGAGAAAAAAAAAAAATTAACGAGAAATGACAAGTGCTGTCGTGAGTTCGCGTTTAGACTGCCTCGATCGTCGCGAATTTTACGAATTTTATTATAATCATAATTAAACAAGCGAAAAAAAAATAAATAAAAAAAATAAACAAGCATTTTCGAAGCTTAAATCACGACGCGGATACGTTTTCCGCTTTTCATGCAAGCGCCATAATTATTTGAAGAAAATATAATAATAATAATAATAATATAAATAATAATAATAATAATAATAAGAAAAGCGATTAATAGAAAATATTGAAAAATTTCGAAAAAGAAAAAAAAAACCCCATTCGAGAACCGGGTTTATTGTCCTACACATCTTTTGCAAGCTTTGTCAGTCTCCTTAGATTTGTATGTACGCGCCAGCGCGCTAAGTGAAAAGGAAAACAAAAAAAAAACAAATGAAAAAACCAAAAAAAAAAACAAAAACAAAAACTCTTCAAGAAAAACTCCATATTACATAAATTATTATATCTAATCGATTTCTTCGCGTATGAAACCAAGGAGTAATAATGAAAGTCGTGATAGAACACCATCATATCGTTAGTCATAAAAAAGGAAAAAAAATTAAAAAAACAATTAAACAATCAGAAATTCTTTACCAGTTTCTCGCACGTTTTTCTCTTTCATTTCGTAGCTCAATTATTTTACTCCATTTATCGATTCACCAGTTTTCGCTTCCTTTAATACGAGGCCAGAGAATATAAAACGAAATTTAAAAAAAAATAAAAAAAAATAAAAATATATATATATATATTCTCACGAGAAATATAGCGAAATGAATCAATGCGAAAAAAAACGATTACGACTGTGAAACGAGTAGAACTAATTTATTTCGAACGTTCCTTCGAATTTATCACTCATAGGTACTTTGACAAACAAAAACGAGAGCACACATCATTGTCGAATTAATTAAAAAGTTGAAAAAAAAAAAAAAAAAAAAAAAAAATAACATCATCAACAACAAAAATATTTAAATAAACAGAGAGAAAAACAAATACCGTTCAACACACGCTTCCGATAATCGCAATTTAGTAAATTCATCGATGATGAGAGACGATTTGAAAAAAAAAAAAAAAAAAACACGAAAACAGCAACAAAATGTTAAATAGAACAGCGGAAATGATAGGAGCCAAGAAAAATTTTGTGATTGAAAAGGCAGCGCGATAAAAAAAAAAAAAAAAAACAAATTTTTATTCGTGCTGTATAAAAAAAAAAAGAAAAAAAGAAAAAAAAATGATTATAATTAATAATAAATCCTCCGATGTGATGAAAACTCGAATTAAGAGTTCGTCAATCAACGACACTTTTGGGGATGATGAACTATTGTTTTTATCATGTTAAGTCGACATACGAGTTGTTTAATAAAATTTAGACCGCGGAACAGTAGTGGATCTTCGTTTTTTAATGTTTTTCACTCCCCAATTGTCAAATATCTCCAATTTCTATCCTCTCCCACTTTTTTTTTCTTTCAAAAATACAATAAATTTCAAAATTTAATAAAAAATTCATGTGGTTCATATATTTTTCGGAATCTTCAAATCTGAAGGATCAATTACACATGTTTCTCAGAATTTCATTCTCCAAAAAAACGAATGAAAAATCACGAAAAAGAGTGAAAAATAACAATTTAACAAAAAAGAGAAATTAGAAAAAAAATAGCAACGTTATTCTAGAACGTCAACAAATTCATTTCATACGACGAATAAAATATCGTCTAATTTTATAAAAAAATAAGAAAAACAAAAAAATTTCACTATTTTTTTAAAAACCATTCCTGACTAAATTTCTGGCGATGTTTTGCGAACTGCCAAGTACTGAGATTTTTGTGTGTTCAAATGATTCCTTGGAACGAGGTGAAGTTGATCGTGAATGGAATTAAAAATTAAGTTTAAACTTTTTTTTTGCATTTTCAATTTTCAACTATTGAGATAAAAAACTGGAAATAAATTAATTGGAATTAAAAATGAAGTTTTTTTTTTTTTTAACTTTGATACTTAAACTTAATTTTCATCTAAAATTAAATTAAAAAGTAGACGAGTGTTAAAAATGGAAAGTTAACTAGTTTTGCAATTTGAAAAATGCACTGAATCGATGTTGTTTTTATTAATACGCGTTAAATAAGTGCGTTAACAAAATAATTTAAAAATTTTGACGAGTTATGTATACGCACATCATTCCAACAAAAATATAATCTCACCTTCATTCGGATACAATTAATAAGAATTCTATACTAAATAATCTAACGATCAAATCGCATCAAGAATATCATAAACGTATTTAAAGATAATACAAAAAAATCAGACGTTTATAAATATGCGATATAATATCACGAAACCTAACTTACGTACTTACGTAATACATAAATTACATAATTACACATATGTACATTATGAAAAATTCATTATTTTCGGCTTTAATATCAATGAAAATCAATAGTGTATGAAAAAAAAAAAAAAAAAAAAAAAAAAAAACGACGATCAGATCGTGGTACGAACGATAACTTCTATTTTTTAATCAATTTCTAAGCAAACTTAACAAAAAAATCGATTTTTTGTTTGTTTAATCTTATCAACGATGAAGTTTCGTGATTTGATGTTTTTGAAATCGAGCTCGTAAATTGCTGCTGAATTCATGAAATTCTTTACAACTTATATATGTACAAGAAAGACAAATGTTTTTTAAGACTGCATTGTTATGTAGGAAGTCGTTTGGAGACTCCATTCTCTTGACAGAATAACTTTTTGAAAAATCGAGATTTTTTTTTCTTTTATTTCATACACGTGTTGATTCAAAAGGTCAATAAATACGTGTACAAAGATAGAGGAAAAAAAAAATCGAACAGTTTCGAATGAATTCTATCCTGAAAACGGTGTCAGAAAACATTATTTTAAACAGCAATACGGCCTTAAATACAAATGATTATTTACAAACAATATTATGATTTTCGTGGTATTTACATTATAAAAAAATATTGGTAAAAACTGGATGAATGAAAAAAAAAAATTAATTGAAAAAAAAAAAAGAAAAAAATACAGTAGTGACTAAAAATCGATTATTGCTACTCATTTACTTTTTTTTTTCTCATTAAATTATTTAACTTTCGCACATTGGTAAATTAACGAAAAAAAATACGTTCATTTCCATGAGAATAGCGATCGCTAGAAAAAGTGTGTACATAAGGAGACAAACCGCACCGACTTTTTTGTTAAGTTTAAATTTGTAATAAGCAGTGACACTAAAAAAACCAATAACGCATATAATTATAGATACAACGCTGTAAGCAAGAGCTCCTGATTCAATTTCCACGTCTTTACCGGTCATTAAAGTTCTTATCATCCACGGTAGTCCGAGGCATAAAAGAACATCGAGTGTATTTGCCCCGAGGGTGTTGCTCATAGCCATGTCACCATTTCCTAATTGAAAATAATTCAAACGAAAATTTAAAGCTTAATTCAAAAGGAAATCCTGAAAGAAAGAAAAAATGACATTTTTCTTCCACTATTTATACGACAAAGTGTTTTTAATTCGATTTCAATTATCACGTGTCACGTCGCGATAATGTATCTCAAGATGATAATCTTCTAATCAGTAAAAACGTGTAGTGAATCGATGAAAATTCTAATAATTTATCGACGAGTCTTTCAATCTTAAAATTCGGGAGATCCCTGGCCTTAACATTACAAGAGATGTTACATTTTTGATACTTTAGATTTATCGCGATTTAACGAAATTTTATCGATGTCATTGTAGTGAGACGATTGATTAAAAAAATAAAAAAATAAAACTAAATAAAAGTATTGAAATAATAATTGACGAATAATTCATTATTCACGACCCTTGAAGGATTGGATCATTCGAAAATTAATTAATTGCTCTTTCATTTGTTACGAGATAATTGAATAAAAATAATTTCGTGTCATAGCAATTTTTGGAGTATTTCAATCTTAAACGATTTCATTAAAAGAGTTTTAAAAAATTATAAAACTGAATAAATTTAAAAAAAAAAAAAGAAAAAAACGAAAACAAAGTTGACTTAATGATTAATTAATTATTGATATTTTTTACCTTGTCTCGAGAGAATAACGATGGAGACGAGCTCAGGCATATTTCCACCAGCTGATAGAAAAGTAATGCCCATAATCGAATCAGCTATTCCGAGAGTATCACCAACTACTGTCATCATCCACGACACGAGATAAGATGCTATGGCTATCCATATCACGCACATAATGAAGGTTAAAGCATACCAATTGCGAAATTTTTTATACCTCGTGTCAGGTATAGTAACGAATAAAATTATTCTTATTGGCCACGTAAAGAAAAACCATGATTTCGTCCAAACATTTCCAGATGGTATCGTAAATGGAAAATCTGCAACAATTGATGAATCAATTTTGTTTTTTTTTTCTTGTATAATAATTAATAAATATTAAAAAGTGCAAGTTCCACAGTTTGAATATTTAAGGACGAAATTCTTAGTTCCATCCGGTGTCATATTATTATTATTATTATTATTATTTCAAATATTTTTTATTATTATTTTTTATTATTATTATTTTATTTTATTATTGTTTAATTATTATAGTGAGTTTTAATTAGATGGAAGTGAACTTTACATTTGTATCAAATGAAATTTCATTATAAAAGTGTTTTTATTTGAATGATTTAAATTGAAGTAAAATCAAAGTATATAATAAAATAATAAATAATTATGAAACCCCAACCTGGCTCCACATACTCTTCGAATTCTTGGCTAGCAGTCGTTTGATTAATTCCATTTTCGATGGTTTTCAATTTGTTTGCTTTAATAATGCTGTTTCTGTATTCTGCGACAAGTTCTCCATGAACAAATGGTTTGAAAGAGCCTGAAGGCATGCTTTCGTGCTCCGAAATTGAACCATCTGAGAAAAAGATTGAAAAAAAATTAAATTGTGCATCGAATTAGAGAAATTAATCGATTTATAATTAATAAATAATGCGATAAATAAATAGTCGTTTGAAAAAATATAAAGAAAATCAATGCAAATAAAGCAAATCTTGCCTCGGTCATCAGAAAGTTTAGATTCCTTGATGCCCTTCGCTTTTAATCGGTTAATGCATCGAAGTACCGAATCGTTAAGGAATAGAAGAGTAAAATATGCAGCAAACATTATCATGAGTATGGTTGCTTCGTACCAAGTGACATAGCCATCCCACATCACCGCAACGAGAACAACAACCGATATTATGTAAATTATGCAATCTCGAGACAGCACAGTCCATTCCAATTGAATTCCCTGTTAATTCCAATTAATATTATTTATTCAAAGTTATTAAACAAATAAAAAATGCTCTGAAGAGTTAGAACCATAAACTAAATATTTACAGCTCTATACTCCATTAAAACTACGATCTTTAAATGTTATATTCTTAAAAATTAATAACATTTGGAATAGTTGCTTAAAACTAGTCAAATGAGTCTCAAATTTGAGCAATAGTTTAATTTTAATTTTTGTTGGATACACATTTAGTTTCAAACGTGCTTAATGTTTGAAGAACAAAAAAAGAAATATCAACTCTTTCTTGAAATATGAAAACGATTTTTTGAAGAAACAAATTGACAACAAAAATAACGAGTCAAGATCAAGTGTTTTTATTGCTGCTGAACGTGCATGTAAAGCAAAATAAGCTCACACGTGATTACCCGTACGGAGTGTTCGGTGCTAAAATTCCGGGCGACGTTAGAAAAGTCATTAATTATTGTAGAAGAGATTGACGAAAAAAATACTTGGTTGAAGCGAGAAAATTTCAAAATCGAGATCTAAATTTCGGAGCATACAGATCGTTAAATTCTGGAGAGAAAAGTCCTTGGCCATTTTTCTCTCCGTTGCGCCGTTGTTGAGTAATTAATTCATTAGGGAACAGCCAATCGAGCACGAAGTAAGAAAGCGCACAGAGTGGGGGAAGCACGCTCCGCCTCTCCGATCGCAGCACATTGGCTCTGTGACAATTAAATGAATATCTCTCGAACTATGCATCGGAGGAGAAAATGGCTAAGAAGTTTTCTCTTCAAAATCACGTGATCCATCAGATCCCAGTTGGAAATGAGTTATGGAGCACTTTGTACAGACATGAGAGTTAGTGAAGAACGCACTCGTTTTGAAGGTTACCTACTTAGATATCGTTTAATCTCCACACAGCAATAAAACCTTTGAGTTCTATCCATTGTTGTGTCATCAGAATTAAGATATGACATTACGAGAAAACCTTAAGCGTGTTTGTGTACATTTATTCATAAAACAGTGGCTCATTTGAAAGCCACGTTAATTCTATTTATTTTTTCAAATAAATCCTTGAATTATTTCGTAATATTTTAATACTCGTTGATTTAAATTTGAAAAAAAAAAATGATTTTTTTTTTTTCGTATATATTTACCTCCGCTGCGGATAAAGCTCCGAACGCTGGTGTTGCAAAGGTGTTGAAAACAGCACCACCGACTACGGTGCCAACCCCGAGATCCGAAGTTGTCAAAAAAGTGCCAACGACACTGACAAATAATTCGGGAAAACAACTAGCTGTTGCGAGAAATGTTGCACCCGCGACATTAGGACTGATCTTCAAATCAGCGCAAATTAAATCCAACGCCGGAAGTAAATAATCGTTGCAGGCGTAAGCAGTTACAAGAAAACAATAAAAACCAAAAAATGCGTGAAGCAATACCGCCCCGTGACGCCTTTCCTCAGCAGTGAAATAATCCTTTGGAAATTGCTCCATCGAATGGGGCGAACAACCCTCATCGTTTTTATTCATTCTCGTCTTTGATAACGAATCAATTGATTCTTCACCCACCGAATTTGACAAATCTCTCTCATTTTCTTCCTTCGGAATTTCTAGGTTCAACGCCCTTATCTTCCTCCTCGAATCACTTGTCATTGAACGATTATGTTCATTCTTATTTCCCGTATCTGTGTCATTTATCGAAACAATTTACTAATCATATACCTTTCATTTTTAGACAAAGAGGACAATTTTTTTTATCGAACAACCGATTAATCTTTATACGAAATTCTCGTGAACTTTAAGAGGCTTTTTTAACACAAATTTCTATTTTCTTCCAATATTACTTCGTTTGTTATTATAATTTTTTTTCCAAAATAACAGCAAAACGAATTTTTATGATTTTTTTATTTTTTTATTTTTTTTATTTATAGAGACTCGTTAGTAAAAATGCTTTTAAATTATTTTCGGATATTTTTCAATGGCTCAACTAATCTTTTATTTGTTTATCCTTGAAACTCACAACTCCGATTGACTCCGAGAGTCCAATCGATCATGAAAAAATAAGGATTCTCTTTATTTTCTCAATTTTTCTATTTTCAAATCAATTTTCCAACAAATCTGATGAAATTAAATATTCCATGTGTCATTTTTTTCGTTATCGAAATAAAAAAATAAAGAGATCCGCGTGCCAGCAAGTTTCTTCATTTCTGTAAACACGATTTTACGACCAAGAAAACTATTGGATCGATAACGATGCCAGTCATGAGTTTAGAAAGTGAAAAAAAAAAAAAAAAAAAATGGGTCACGAGTTCTGGAGTGAAAGTAAATTTTTGTCATTTTTTTTACACTGCACTTGAGTTTTTACTTTTTTACTTACCATTCGCAGTATTGAGACACGACACTTGTAGGCACACTGTCAAGATAGTGGCACAAATAACGAAAACAATTGCAAATTTATGCAACATTTTTCGAAAAAAATTTACCACGGTATTTCAAAACTTTCGATCATTTATATAATTTACTTTAAAAAAAAAAAAAAAAAAAATTTATTTATTTTTCCAATTAACGAGACGATTGAAGTTTATTCGGAAACTTTAATCATCAAGAAAGTATAAATAACACGTTGTTTTTTAAAACACAAAATAGAATAAAACGGGGGGAAGGGGAAAGGGGAAAAAAAAGGAATTGCAGGTGCCTCGTGTTTCCGAAAGAATACGAGGCGAACTGTCTGCGACGAAATGTCAGCCCTAGCATATCATCAAATGAGCTGATTACAAACTCCCTCCAAGCAGCCACGTTTTCGTATACACGATGGTTTATCTCTTATTCATCGTTGAGTAGTGCAAAAAGAGATAATTTAACTCAGTTACTGGAATAGATGATTTTTTATTATTATTATTTTTGTTTTTTTTTGTTTTTTTTTTTTGTTTTCGATAAAAACTAGTGTGTTGTGAGTAGGGAAAAAATGAACATTGCAAAAATCAACGAAAGTTTGAATATTTATTTGATTTCGTAATTACTATAGACAGGAAAAAAAATCATGTTTCGTTTGACGTCTGTTGAAAAATGCCTCATTTTAATATTAGCGTCGAGCTCATTTTTCTACACCAAATAATAATGCTGAAAAAATAATTAATATTAGTTATTATCTTTGTTATTATTTTTTATTATCTTATTTTTCAATTATTACCTCCGGGTCTTTAGAATACCAACATTTATTGGTTAAAAATGCTGTCTCACAATCGTCCGCTCCCTCTGTTACGATTGAAAAGAATTTTCCAATGTTTTTTGTTATTATTGTTTTTTTTTTTCCTTTTTAATTACGAAGAAATATTAATTACTCACTAACTGTTCCGCACTCGTGAACCATTGGGATAGCAATTTCTTTGTATTCTTCAGGCAACAACGAAATTACAAAATCTTCATCGATGTTACCGTCCTCTGTCATCTTGAATTATTAAACCGATTAATTAACTCGAAATAGCTTAGAAAAAAATAGTGATAACTGAATGAAACTTTCAGAATGTATTTTTGAATATATTTTGTATGGTCTTATAAATTTTCGAACCATTCAATTGAGCCATTGTTTAATAAATTATTTTGAAACCCTAAAATTTTCATAAAAATATAAATAATATGAGATTTTTCAAATCTTTATGAAACTTCGTGATTTCGAGACTTTGTGTCGTAATAAAAACGTCATATTGGAGTATATAAGAGTGCAGCAGGGCTCGGGCTGACTCTTTTTTTTTAAACAATTTTCTTTTTAAAAATTGGCATTATATTCTGAAAATTTCATAGAGTTAACACCATTTTTTTTTTTCTTCATTTTTTTTCAAGCTGATGGTCTCCCTCAAATACGAAGCAAAAGAAAAAATGAAAAACAGTTTGAAATCATTTGAAAAACTATAACTTACCACAGGTACTTGCGTCATGAGGCACTTCATATAACACTGTAACGTACAATAACGTTAATGAGTTTTTGAAAAAATTCAGTAATTACCAGCAGTTGCATGCAGTAATTTTATTTTCATAAAAAATTAAATACTGTATCGTTTTTTTTTCTTTTCTGTTAGCAGAGGAAACCTCGGAAAGCATATTTGATGTTTAATTCCTTGAAAGATTTCTTTTGTCTCTTTAATCTTTAGTAAAACTGATATAATTATTCATTTGTGTCCGTTTTAATGCTGTGACTTTTGTCTCGTGGATTATCCTATTATTTATTTTTAGATAAAATTCTTATCGTTCTTTGCTCTTGATTGATATTCAGTTGATTGAACATATAAAAAAGATTGGGTGTGATTAACAAGTTCAACTCAACTAAATTTTGATATTTATATAGATTTTACCTTCAGATTAGCATCTTCAGGAAATTTGCCTTCACTGCACTCTTCGATCAACTCTATAATATCAACAGTTACGGTTCAACATATATTCTTATCACTCAATCAACAATCGTAAAGGATTAATCAACTTACTCTCCGGTACACCCGTTTCTTCGACACAAGCATCGTGCAATACTTGAGCCATTTGTTTCATTTCCTCAGACATCGCCTGTAAAAAACATGCATTAATATCAATCTCGAATATGATGGAAAAGTTTTTTTCTTTCGTTCCAACATTTTTTTTTTTTTTTTTCATTTTTTTCCTTCTTAAAGAAGAATTCTTTTCAAACACGTTCATTGATCACACCTTTTGCCTCAAACATGAAAGTTTTCCATATTTCATTTAAACAAAAAGGTTTTTTTTTTTACTCGAGAAGAAAAAAAAGGTTTTATCATTTCAAATACAAACAACAATCTTAAAAAGTTTTGTTGGCTTTGAAACTCCACAAAAATCGATTTTCAGTAAAAAAAAAAAAGAAAAAAAGTGTTTATAAAAAGTTATTTATATATCAAATGACAAAAAGAAATCAGGGAAAAATTCTATTTATTTCAACACATCAAATCTCACAATTTTGAGCGAAATGAATTTTTCACACTCGCACAAACTGCACGGTTTCGTATTCAGATTTTTTGAATAAATTGATAAAATTTGTAACGCTCTGTTGAGAAATGTTCGAACGACTTATTTTTTCAAAGCTGTATTTTATTTTGACGACTTTTTTTTCCAAGAACACTCTGCACTATAATTTGATCAACTGATTGCTCATATTTTCACAAAAGTTGAATTTTTCGTCTCGAAAACTCGAATTGAAATTATTATTTTGTTTCTTTTTTTTGCACTAAAAATTGTTGCGATGGTTGATACTTTGCTAATTAAATTAAATTATCAGGTGAGAATACTCACGCTAGTTTTAGCAACACATAAAATTAACAAACCAAATGCAATTGGAATCGACATGATATATTATTTATTATTTATTTGAGAAAGAGAAGAAAACAAAAATTGTTCAAAAGAGATTTCAGACGTGGAATAAGCTCGAAATCGGAATTCATTCACTTTTTATACGTTCGTAACCTGGTGGAACTAATAGTTGGTTTTCTTAGATCGAATGACACTAAGAACCATTTGTGAACAAGTAAATATACCTTGTTGCATGAAACATGAAACAAAAATGAAAAATTCCGGATACAATGACTCTGCGTAACAAAGTATTAAGAAAAAACAAATGAAAAATCTTTATTCGCGTGAATTAAAACCAACTGAATGACGGGAGTAACAATTATGTCATTAAGGAGGTTTGCTACACACAACAATGTTGCCATGTTAAAAGCATAGGAAAATTCTAAATGATTAGAATTTAATGAAATTTCGTGAGTATATTCTTTAGTATTAAATATGAATATACAAATTTTTTAAGATTTTTCTTCTACATAGTTTTCGAGTAATTGAACAATAGAGTTTACATGCATAAGCATAGGATTCAGATATATATATAGGTATATCTTTAGCATATTGTAAACTCCAATTATTCGACGACTATGCTGACGAAAAATTTGAAAAAATTTGTGTCATCGTATTTGATGCTAAAGAATGTTATCACCAAAATTTATTAAATTCTTATCATATTGTCGTATGTAGCCAACCTCCTTAACGAGTTGGGATAAAGGATTTTTTTCAATATTTTTCCTCCAATAAATGATCGCAAACAAATTTCATTCGTACGATACTTTTTTTTATTGCACACGTTTTCATCATTAGAAAAAAAAACATGCACACACACACATTTGTGATGCAAAGTATACTTAACAGTAATATTATGCATAATTTTCATTTTTCAGCCTCTCAAGCATGGAATGATTTGATTTGTAAACGTGAAAAATATATCACGTTGCTTCAAACAAGAATATAAATACAGGAAGAATGGCCAAAAAAGAAAACTTGATTTCGGGACTAAATTTTGAGTAGAAAAGTCCCGTAACGTTTTTGTGTGGGACTCTTTCCTGATGAGTTATAAATCGTTGAAGTTGAAAGATCGGTTTCATTTTTTTCGCTGCTACGACCCAAACGCTTGAAAATAGAGCAAAAGTCCATAGGACCAATCTTGTAGGGCATCAAATTTCCTGCAAAAAAGGTCTCAGCAATATTTTTGAGTCTTTAGTAGTTTAGTCTTGAGAGCGGATCAAAGAACACTCTGTTTTCGAGAATAACACGCAGTGTTTTTCAGGTATTTTTTCGACGCGCTCTCAGGATTAAACTACCGTAGATACGAGAATGCCGCCAGGAGCTTTTTTGTAGAAAATTTGATGCTCTACAGAATTGGTCCTGTAAACTTTTGCCGTATCTCTAACGGTTTAAGCAGTATGAGCGATAAAACGACAAGGATCGTTCAAATTAAAAAATTAATAACTCTTCAGGCATAAGTTGGAGTAAAAAACATCACAGGACTTTCCAACTTGTATTCCAATTTATATTTTGTTCGATTGGTCATAATACGCTCTGTATATCTGACTTTTTCTACAGTAATCAAAAAGATAATTACATGAAAAAAAGAAAAAAAACAAAGTTGAAAACTTCGAAATTCCATACTAAATTTTAAATCCTGAATAATTTCCTATTCATAAAGTAATAATTTATTCGAACTGAAAGGAAAGAAATAATTGAAATCAATTATTTGCAATGTTACTTATGCCCGCAGTCCTTATAATAATCAGAAGGAAAAACAATTGTTGTATTTACAGATAAGACGAAGTCTGCGTCGTTGAAAAAAAAAGGAATTTTTTTTACTATATTATTGCACGAAATAATTCGATGCCTAAAGAAAATTGGTCCAACATTTCTTCGGAAGAAAAGATAAAAATTGCCAAAAAAATATGAAAAATTCGAAGACGAAGAAATTTATCAGGAAAAAAAATGATTGTTGTATTCCAACGCAGCAAACTTCAGTACCGTATCAGTTAATTCGGAAGTTATGTACAATTTTCTTGTATGCCAGATGCCGTATGAGAATTGAATGGAGAGTATTTTTCGTAATTGTCTATTTTCTCATTTCATGAGTTCTTTTTTGGGTGCTGGTTTGTCTTTGCCGTATAGAGCGTCGAGCAGCAGTCCTGTAAAAACGACGAATGTGCCGACCCACTGTCTGGGGAGTAAATTGTTGCCAAACAAGAGTACGGAGCCCAAGACAGTGAAGAACTTTCTGGTTGTAGTGATGATCGAACAAGGCAATGGTCCAAAGTCAGCGACGGTCAAAAATATAAAATATTGTCCCAACGCTCCGGCCATTGAAAAAGTCATAATGTCCCAAAGAGTGTTTGGATGTCTTTGCAGAAATCGTCCGCATTCCAAAAGTTCACCGGACACGATAATCACTGCTCCGCTGAAGATTATCGACCATAAATTCATGTTCACCATCATGTGACCTGATTTAGTTTTATGCTCAGCTCGCATTCTTTCCTGAACAGCGCTCGTCAATCCATCCATTGTCAAAGATAACAACAATAAAAATTCTCCAATACCAATTTGACTGTCCGACTGCTTTGCCGATGTTTTGCCATCTTTATACATGAACACTATCACTCCGATGACAATAAGAAATACAAATAAATATTTTCTCATTGGGTAAACCTGAAAAAAACATTTTTATATGGTCAATTATTAGTTTTAAAGAATTTTAACTCTAAATATCAAATAAAATGATTTTCTTAAGAGATTTAGACCGTTAAATAGTCATGAAAGGACTTTTGGTAAACATGATTCTAAACTTTTTCTCAGATTTGTTGTATAAAGAATTGACATCATACTGGGGAAGAAGATTTTACTGTATATTTACTTATTAACCCGGATGACACATATTATAGAATTATTTATTCATAAATAGAATAGTTAAAAATTATGAAATATTATTTACTCAATGCTAATGAATTTCAATTAATAATTGTGTTAATTATGTTTCAACTTAGAATTTGAGCAAGAATTTGCACATATTTCGTGATTTACAAAAGTTTCAGAGTAACTGTTGAAAGTGTGAAGATGTCAAATAGTTACAGGGCATAAAACTGTGAAATTGGGAGCAGTTCTCTCATTTGACAGATGTTTAACCTTTTAAAAAAATTTCGTCACCCTCGAGACAATTGCATTAATAATCTGTGAAAATTTAATCAACTTCTCTGCATTTTAAATTGACGTTCTAATATTTTTAATATTACACAAGTGAGAAAATGGCTCATCGCACAACCAATGTTTGAAGTCTCTGTAGGACAACTGACAGTGAGTTTAAAAAAATGGACATTACCTTTCTTCCTAAGAGAACTCCGAGAATCATAACGGGTATGGGTTTGCCAGCTTTGCCGACGACCTGGGTGGGATAACTGACAAATTGGAGTGCCAAAGAACTGCAAACCATTGCCAAAAAATAAGTGAGTGCAGAAGTGGCATAATAAAGTGTTCGAGTTGTATCTTCTCCCTCTTTGATTGTCGCGTATAAAATTGTTTTAGCGAAAACATAATTAACTAGACACTGGAAGCACACTAGAGCGAACATATAAGTAAATTTCTCTTTCTGTTCACCATCCCCGTATTGTCCTCTCGTTATTTTTTCTTGAAGCATACCAAAGTAAAAATAACAAACGAATATACCGGCAGCACATACTAACAACTTGGAACTCTTGTGGGTTGTCATTTTGTAAATTTTCTTTTATTTTTTCAACACTAGGAAAACAATGGATAAAATTTGAAACGAGAAGTTTTTTTTTTAATTCAATAGGTTATAGGTATCACAGAGTGAATTATTCGACGTATAAGCTGGCGTGGCTCGATCGCCAGCTGGCGAATTGTGCGTGGCCGCGTATTCTCCGCGCCGACATCTTTGAATTTTAGAATTTTTTTACCTCTACGCTGACGCTGCCTCGCGACAACAATAGGAACTTGTTCAACAATTATTTATACAATAGGTGGCGCCACAAGTTTCTTTGAGTGGCGAAAAATCGTAAAAAAACAACGTCAGGTCAATTTTATTAGAATTATTACAAGTTATCTTTTAATCAAAATATTTAAAATCATAAGAAATTTTATTTCTACGTAATGCCTCATTGGTGGGGAATGTTCACCACATTTTTTAAAGTAAACAATTTCGTAACGTACCTTTTTAAGTTGAATAGTACTTTTTTCCATTTTTATTCGCAAAATCGTTTATGAATAAAATTCGTCATTGCTAATAAACGCATTTAAAAAAATGTTTTTATGACGGATTTTTGGGAAATTCGGGAAACAAATAAATTGCATACACGTCTATTCTCATTCCATCATTTTTGTCGTCCAGAATTCATTATTATTTTCAATTATTCAGCAAAATAGTGCACATAGTTTCACCATAAAAAAAATGGCAGACAATTATTTCTTATTAATATTACGTATCAATTATAAAATTACGTTCATTTGGATAAAATTATTAATTACGATGCATTGGAAGCGCATCGAAAACCAAGATTGCCTGCCGATGTGTCAGCGGTGTTTTGACTACGCGCTGCACATCGGTAACGATAGCAATAACTCTCATGGCAAAGATACGAGCCCCCTTTTTTAACTCGTTCTTTACCACTTTCTGGTCCTTTCTGAAAATCGAAAATAAAATGTTGTTTTCACAAATAATATATTTTTTTCTGCTAACGAGTAGAGTAATAAAATTATTGATTAATAAATGCAATAAAATTCGATCAAATACTTTTTTTGGTATTTTTACATTTACAAATACTAACAGGATTTTTGGTTTTTTCATTCGAGTGACGAGTGAACCACCAATCGGCTGTCCATTCCCAAACATTTCCAACAATATTATAAACACCATATTTATTTGGTGGATATTCCGTCACTGGAGCAGTCCCAACAAAACCGTCCTCCGCTGTATTTTCCTCAGGGAATTTTCCCTGCCAGATATTTGTCCTAAAATAGGTAAAATTGCTCCAAAGTATTTTATTGAATTTTCCCTTTTTCTCAAATAGTTATTTGAATAATAATAAAATAATAGTTATTATTAAAATATTATTATTTTTTTGTACTGCGGTAAGTCCTCCACTAATTTGTTACCTGTGAACATTGTTCGGGGTAAGTTTGTTACCCCATGGAAATAATCTTTTAGGAAGCCCACCCCGACAAACATATTCCCATTCCGCTTCTGTGGGCAAGCGTTTACCGAGCCATTTGCAATAAGCAACAGCATCGTCCCAAGATACATGAATCACCGGATGGTTCGACCGGTCTAAAAAATTCATTATTATTTTATTGAATTACTTTTTTAAAACTGTTTCTATTCACATTGCTCTAAAGTATTTTGGGAACCACACAGAGTCAAATTAACTCGAATCAAAGTTATCGGTTCATGAGCCAAAAATTGAGGAACATACTTTGCACTTTTCAGAACATATTAAAAATGCTGTTTTTTAAGGAATCAAATGATAATTTCTCTGTACAAATATCTTGAAAGGAAGAATTAAGAAAAAACTTTTAAAAAATCAACAATTACTATGTTTTTGTTTCTAGGTCTGTTCAGATAAAGTTTTCTTCATAACGAAAGAGATAACAGATAGCAATGCACTAGATATTTGAAAAATGCTGTTTATTTCAACATTTTAATAAAATTGCAAGAATTTGGTTGTTTCAAAGCCTCTTGAAAAGTTTTTAAAAGGATTGTGATCCGATTCCTTTCTTAAGGGAAGAATAATCTCTCTATTACGACTAAAAATTCTCTGTATCTGATTTGTGCAATAAAATGATAATCGAAAGACAATTTTTTGGCACAGCAAAAGTTAATCACACTATCAAGGGTCCAAAAAGAACTTATCCATGTTTTTTGATTATTTTGTACATTGTTGTGATAATTAATCAGCTAAAATGATTCATGTTTGCGATCTACAGGTGGCACTGACAATAAGAGGGTCTCAGAGACCCCTGTTTAATGGATTTTAGTAATTTAACTCTCTTACGAGTAATATTAGAATCTGGGCCTTCAGGATGCCGCCAATCGGCACCTTTGACAGGTAGCCACCAAGGAGCATGTGCAACAGCCTGATCAATTTTAGCTTTAGCACTATCGCTCATTAAACCATCAAAAACGAAAGAATCCCCCATTTTTTCAGCTTCAGTCAAGTATTTCATGTCCTCAACAAATTCATTAAAATCACTATTGCTAACTTCGTACTTATCGATGTAAAAATGGTCTAAAGTGACATTTCTCTCCGGGCCTTCACCATCGACTTTGAAAATCGGTTGGTTTGTTCCCATTGTAAATGTTCCACCCTCTATTAAAACCATGTTCTCTTTTCTCGGATTTTTCCATAACGATTTCGTTGTAAATTCGTTTTCACTATTGTTATCATCACTTTTGACACATTTATCATTCTCTTCGGAATCCGATTGATCTTTTTTTTTACGATTTAAATTTTTACCGCACCCACAATCACCGGTTTTCTCGTCCGGCGTCGCGATGCATGAAAAAATTGTAAACAATAATAAAAATACGAGAAAATTCGACTTTGAACTCATTTTTTATGGGACACGTAAGCAAAACTCAATCAGGACTGTTCGATTTAGTCATTGTACAGGAAAAACTAATGTCTCACTCCGAACAATCATTCAAGCGAATCTTTCGGGGTTTCGACACGTTTTTAACCACCTGCAATGAATTATTGTAAGTTCGTGTGTTTGACGATCAGCTGATTGGGAGGCCCGGTTCGTAAAAGTCGTAAAACAAATCATTAGAATCCCTTTGCCATAGGACATTTGACGTAAATTATAAAAAAAAACATTTTATAATTGATTGAAGATGAATTTTGAACATTAAATTGCATATAATTCAGAATTTATCGCATTATTACGAAATTATTTATTGCTCAGTCGATATGACGAACTGGGGAACAAAGATTATCGACCATCGGTAAAAGAAACTGCCAAGACCATTACTTTTTTTTTTGTATTTGAAAAAGTGTAATGAGAACTATAATCCATGACTGTTTCGATTTATTTGGAATAAACATGTCACATGGATTGTTTTTTCAGTTTTTCATACGTAATGACTAAAATATTGAATAAGAGTATATTTCAGTATGAACGATCGATAAAATGTATCACAGTCGTTATGAAAATAGACTGAAAATGACTTTCTCTATATTTGCCTTCGGCTTCACCTCGAGCAATGCAAATCACCTAGAATTAAAGTAATTTCTGGGGTAATCGACTGGCGAAGAGGAAATTGAGGGAAACTTTAGCCGTGTCAGCCATGAGTCTAATCTGTCAATGGCACTCGCGTGCACGGCTCGCGTGTTTTTCTGAAACATACAATAATTTTTTCTTTCACTTCACACCACATGTCGCAGGAAGGTATCGATAAACAAACGCGAATCATGTTGAATCAATCAATCAATATTCGGCGTGTACGAATGAAAGCTCGATGAGTGAATTTTTTTTTTCTAAGTCAACATATCGAGGAATCGGTTGAGTGGCTCTGAACTCCCTAAGTCGACATTATAATTTGATAAAAATAAAATTAAAAGGAGACAAAAATTCTTAGAATTAACCGAGAGCCCCCGAAAGCCCCCACAAATTTATAGGTTTTTTTCTGCTGTCCGTGGGCTTTATGCTGATTGGCTGGAACGATGTCCTCGCTTTTGTCACACCCCGATGAGGTTCAGCTGAACGCAGCGTTAGCAAATATCAATCTAATTGCTAGTAAAGTTTGGGCCTACGATCCCGAGGATAAATATCGAAAATTGAATCAATCGTTGTGGCTTCAGGTATGGCAACGAATGACTCAATTTATAAAGACTATTTTAAAAAAAGAAATAAGAAAAAGAAAAAATTGTAAAAAAAAGGCCTTGAGCTATATTTGTGGGGAAATATGAGAGTTTGGTCGAACTGGAAAATGTTGTGTTCCCTCGGTTGGCTAGAATTGTAAATTGAGCGAGATGTACAATGGAAAGAATGTCAAGAAGAGGCCGCGAGTGCGAGATGTAATACCGGCTTCGCGGTTAGCTCAATATGGCAACCACGAGTACAACGAAGAACGTGAAAAAATGTACAATTACGATGTGTCTGTCGAGGTTATGTGGAATTTTGACATACGTCACGAGAAGGAAAAGAAAAAAAGGCCATGGTACGGCGAAGAAGATATCAGTGGTTCTCAGGTGGAGCCATGGTTGTTATCGCAAGTTGAAGAATGTTTTGTCAAGTTAATTTCAATGCCAACGACGTCATTGTTGGCGGGAAAGAATGAGCATTTGTACGACGACGACGATAATGGTTAGTAATAACGAAACGAGTGAAGTGATAATTAGTCAAATGAAAATTATTTAAAAATCAAACAAAAAAAAAATAAAATAAAAAAAATCCAATTCGAAAACAAACTAAAAATAACGTAGGAAAATACAAGGCGATTCCTTACACGATCGACGACGCCAACGAGTTACAATTGCAATCAAGAATCACGTGTAAGCTCGTTAAAGATTTATGGGCTTCGAGACGTATCGACAATTCGATTCGAGAACAAAGATCATCAGTAACTAATTATTACAATGCACGCTTCGTCAACGACGAAACAACGTTGCAAGATGATAAATATTGCAAAATACGACGTTATTGCGTCGAGAAAAAAACAGAAATACGAAAAACCTATCAACAACATTCTCACGCTCTTCGTAACAATAAAAATTACAATACAAAACGATCCAGTTTTTTGTATCCTGTTGCTACGACTTCAACTATACAAACTCGACCAATTGTTCCAATTCTTTGCCCGGAAATAGCTGAATTTTTTCCTAAACCTTCACACATTATAAATGACGACGAACGACAATCCATACAATATTTCCCATCATCTGCTGAACCCAGCTACAAAGAAGAATTGTTCCCATACAATCAAGCCCACTTGTCAACCTCTTCGAGCTTCAGTCACGTAAAGTTTTCTTCTAACTTTGTTCCATGGGCTTTTGTGGCATCTTTTTTTTTCCCTCACGTATGATTGGCTCGAAGTTTTGCATGCAAGTATTTGTGAGATCGCTGATGACGAATTTGAACTAAAAATTCATAAATAAACAAAAAATTTCAATTTTTTTTTTTAACAAAAAACGACAGACCACAAAGTTTTGAAAAAAATCTTTCAAAAAAAAAAAACGTGCGAGCTTGCTCAAAGAGTTGAATAATTTCATAGATTTTTTGAAATGTAAAACTTCTAGTCCTTTCACACCTAATTATCTATCGTGTGTCATAAGATAATTTTCTTGAGACTTTCAGTTTTGTTATTTAATTATCACCAAAAAAAAAAAAAAAATTTCATTCAATTTTTTTTCTTTTCAAAACTCACCTGATGTAGCCAATAATTGATAATTTTTTTTCGAATCCGCAATGATGCACGAAAGATGTCAATATCTAATGAATTATCGCACTCAGTTTTTATTCTCCCTCGATTTTTTGTGGAAAAAGACCTATTACAGTTTTACTATGAAAGAAAAAAACGTCATTCGACATTCGACCTAATCCCCGCCATGGCGGTTGACCTTTCGTTAAATAACGAAAACAAACATAATATTTACACAAAATTAATGTTTTTAACCACGAAAAATCTTCCTCCGAATACTTAAACATTAAATAAAACAAAAACAAAAAGTAAAATTCTTCAAAAACTTGTTTTCAACAAGCCTATATCCTTAAGGAGGTTGGCTACATACGACAATATGATAAGAATTTAATAAAATTTGGTGATAACATTCTTTAGCATGAAATACGATGACACAAATTTTTTCAAATTTTTCGTCAGCATATTTGTCGAATAATTGGAGTTTACAATATGCTAAAGATATACCTATATATATCTGAATCCTATGCTTATGCATGTAAACTCTATGGTTCAATTACTTGAAAACTATGTAGAAGAAAAATCTTAAAAAATTTGTATATTCATATTTAATACTAAAGAATATACTCACGAAATTTCATTAAATTCTAATCATTTAGAATTCTCCTATGCTTTTAACACAACAACATTGTTGTGTGTAGCCAACCTCCTTAAGGTGATCTATTAGTTGCACGAGTGCGAGAGAGATAGCTGCAAAACAGATACACATTTTTCTCAGGCATCCTTGATATTTAGAGAAAAATAAAAGTTACACATTGTTCTCTGACGAAAAGAGAACAACGTGTAACTTTTATTTTCCTCGAAATATCAAGACTCTGTGAGAAAAACGTGTAGTAGGATTTTTACCGACCAAACGACTGACAGATCGCCTTAAGATGATCGATAAAAATTCTTCTAGACGATAATTCTCATCGAGGCTTGATTTTTCGAAGAAAATAAGATTTCCACGTTGTTTTCTTTTCGTCAGAGAACAATGTGTAACTTTTATTTTTCTCGAAGTATCAAGCACGTCCGAGAAAAGTGTGTATCTATTTTCCAGTAATTTCTTTCGCGTTCATGCAACTGTTAGATCGTCTTAATGATTGTTGCCAGACGCGATATAATGAGGTAGTAATAATTTTAGAACACGAATGGTCTGGCGATCGCGGTATCAAATCCAAGCAGTGTAAATACATGGATAAGAGGTCCACATCAATGGATTCATAGGATAGGTCCACCGATTCAAATCCAAGTGCCTAATTGTGGAACAATAAATAATCCACCGATGTATTCGACGATGCAGCCATTTTGTCCAACGCTGATGCAGCGCCCTCTGAATTTTCATGAAAAAATTTTAACAGCCCCGGTTAATACAAGTTCGGGAGCAATTCCAGTGTATCAAAGACCAGCTGAGCTTTACCAAGAGGCACCACGTGGTCGTCTAAAGAGTAATCAGGGTGTAGATTTCAACAATTTAATATTGCTGACGAAAAATGCGATGAAGGCGCGTCGGAATCAGTCGAAAAATCCGCAGCAAGCATCGAGTTTTATACTGGAATCGAGACAACCTAATTTAAAGTCAGAAACAGATGTTTTGCAGTGGCTGAACAAAGGATATCCGAAAAGAGCGCGAGAATTTGGTAGAGTAAATACTTTAGTTTCGGAACTGTCGAGATTCGAGGAAAAGTGTGATGAGGCGAGAGCTGGTCGAGCAAATGAAGAAGAAAATGAAGAAGAAGAAGAAGAAGAAGGAGAAGAGGAGGAGGAAGAGGAAGAAGAAGAGGAAGAAGAAGATAAAATGAGGGAAGAGGAAGAACTGGTCGAAGGAGTTGTGAAGGAATCGTTACAGGATTTAAAATTAACGAAAAAACGTTTGTATCGAGATGTTTTGACCAATACAACATCGCGAGAGATTGTGATTGAGACTCTTGTTGACAAGCGTTACGACGAATTGGAACAACAAGCAATGGAACAGTACAGAACATCAGAAGAATGTCTGGCAATACGTTATCAGGTCATACGTGACTCTTTGAGTCTTAGCAACAACGTATTACACTCGTACGGGTCACAACATCAATCGCTAATCATTGACGATATAATTGTTCTTTTGTTTCACCCGTACGTAGGAACTCGAGCGTCAAGGGTTGGAGCAATACACATACGGTGACAGTTCCTCCGAGAGCATAAAAGCATTGAGAGCCAAAGCTTTTGGGAGTGAAAAACAATTGAATAAAATGGAAACTGATGAAATAACAAACAACAAGGTCCAAACAAGCATTGCTGGCCGTCATAATTCAGCCGAAACTTTCGAAAAACCTCGTTATTTCAATGTCACTCATAGCAACGAGGATTTACACTTCAATCACCCTGACAACAAAGCAGGTTAAATTATCCTCGAAATTGTCCATTCGTGACAATTCATTAAACCATTTAAACGCACCAAAAAAAAAAAAATTAATAATGTAAACAAAACAAAAACAAAACAAAAAACTGTGTGGCTCGTCAAGGTTCTGATGGAATTGAACGATCCGTAACTATCCTGAGAACACATATTAAATGCCAACCACTTTGTTCCAACGTTTCCCAACATGGATCCCTCGGATACTCTCGAAATAAATCCACCACCACTCACGACACTTATCTTCCCAATGATATCATCAACACTCTTGATCAAACCACTTTTCAATCAAATCATAAATTCAACTCTAATGGAGCCTCCAATCACAAGATTCAGGGACAAGGTGTGCAATAAATTTATTTATTTCTCTTTTAACACTACACGTCCAACTTAAGCTCCTAATTTCACGTATTTCTTTACGTAGTTGTCTCCTCACAGTTATGTGTCAAAAAATTCACATTCTGGCCAATGTATCAAAACTTATAACGGAAGAAAATGCTTAATAAAAATGTTTACAGCTTCAGAAATAACGACGTCACACATGTCCCCAAATTTAATTTTTTACGAGATATACACTTCACCAAAAGTTTACGAACTGTTTTGACAAATTTCAACTTTTCAAATGCTCCTGATTAACCAGGAATTATCGGAATATTTTGAATAAAGATCAAAACAAAACAAAAAATGATTGGCAAAGACTCTGGCAAGACAACTGTGTCAATAGAAAAAATTAAAAAGAAATTAAGTACTTTCTTCGGTGAATAATATTTTAAGTATTCAACCTTCGTTTATCCAGATGTGAAAAAATTAAAAAGAAATTATACTTTCTTCGGTGAATAATATTTTAAGTATTCAACCTTCGTGTATCAGATGTGGGCTCCCGAAAGCCCTACGAAAGTTTCAATTGTGTGGCATTGCTTGGGTTTTATTTAGATACGAGTTTGTTCAAACTTTAATTGAAAAAATATTGATTCGTCGTTGATATATTTAAAGTGACAGTAGTGCAAAGTTTTTAAAACAAGTCTGTAGAACTAAGCTTCGGTTCTCGATGTCTGTACACGAAGGTTAATTGGTGGTTACTAAGCCACAGGGTCATTTTGACCCAGACTGAAACTTTCCTTCTCGAATAAATTGTAAAACACTTTTTTTAAACTTGGTAACGAATTGTGTTCGGAAATTGAGCCCTAAAACATTCGCGTAGTCAGCACTAGTTCTAGTGCTTAAAAAAAAGTCACCAATTACGAATTCTCTTGACAGTTATGCACGTTAAGGTGCCTGGGTCTCAAAGACCCGTGGTAGTAACGTCAAACTTAAAAAAAAAAAAAAAAAAATGGTAGTATCTCAGATTTGGGGATTTAGTTTCTAGAACTTGAGTTTCTCTCGAAAGGCTACAAAAGCTTTTTGATTCAAAAACGACTCGAAAGAATCATCAAGTGCAATGACAGAATCCAAAATCTAAAATAATACAAAAAATCTCATAAACATTGGCATCAAACGTCCTTTTTAATGAAAATTGCAGACGAAACGTCATTGAGAAACAGTCACGTGATGCTGATATCTCGCATGAAAAAAACATTACCGTTGACGAGAAGTTACGTTGGATCGAGAGGAAAGACGTTGGATAATAACAACGTTTCGAAAAGCGTAGAAGCAGTAAACGGTGGCGATGACGAGAAAGTTACGATTTTACGTTCATCGCCAAGAGCACAAGTTTGGCTCACGAGTTTGTGGCGCTAAAAATCTACATATATATATATATATATTGTATATGTTACGAATAATAAGCACGGGCTTTAGGAAACTCGTTGAATACATTTCTTTCAAATTATATATAGCGCGATTGAGTGTCGTAAGAAAAAAAAAAAACAAACATTCAGCAGAGAGTACAGACAATAAAAATTGTGTTGGAGAAAGAAACAGCAGCGTCAGAGTATTACCAGGCGAATCCAACTGCTTCGTGAATAGAGCAGTGTTTGACTCTCTTCCCCTCGTTCTAAATATATATATATACATATATAAACCTCTATATGTTCGCGTCTATGTTTACGTTCATGGGTGAGTCTGAATTGGAGAGAATTCTGGGTAATGTGCAGACATGTATATACCGGACATCGGTACAGAATGGCAACGTCGCAACGTCATTATAAGCTGTAACCGCAGCCGATCCCCGAGTTCTCAGCAGGGAGGTGGAGTAGCTACGGTCGCATAGCAACCGAGAGCCAAAGCTGGCGAGGTCAGAGCTATTATATACTCTTCCGCCGAGGTCGCTGAGTTACGACGACGGGGGCTCTGACTATGAACAACGGACGCTGGTTCGTAGAGAGTATTTTTTTTCCGTCTTCTTCTTTGTGTGTCCTTTCGTACACTAATATTTTAACGCCACAAAATTTCGAGAGCGAGAGATATATATCACGATTACGAATCAGAAAATAAATCAACTGCTGGCAATATTTGTGGCCTCGGCAAACTTTCGGCGATTGGAAATATATCCAGTAGCTTTATATAACTTTCTCTTTCGCGCTAGAGCTCAGGAATTGTGATGTAATCGAATAATCATACAACTGAACATGTTTGAATGGTGGCATTTAGAACCGGAGCCAATTTCCATGCTTCGAAACGTCATTTTTTCTTTGTTCGATCAAATATAAAATTCTTGTTTACGACATTTTTTTTTTTTTTTTTTTGTAATACTTTTATGAACGTTTTACAAGGTTAGGTTTAGACGTTAAGGAAATTTAGACCGAGTTGCTACAAATTCGACGGATATATCAGCAAATTTTGAAAAATAAAATATTTTCCCTATCTCGTTCGAGCAATCTAAATAAACAATGTTTCAACAGTATAATTTCATTGTTTTGTTCGGCCTAAGTTTTTTTTTCATGCAAATCGGTCGAATAACGTGAAAAATATTGCCATTGGAAAATGTGAGGCGTGCCGATAGCGACTGAACCACGGCCTTAATTCAAAGGCTGAAATACTGTGCATTGAACATTCTAACGATTATAATCAGCATATAGAACCCATGCATGCAGGCAGTTCCATGAACTTCCGTTGCCAAGCCATTAACGGGCATGCGCGATCGTCGTTAGGTTTGACTGGGTATTCTAGAGGGCGAGGAAAAGTTTGGTCGAGGAGAGCGCGTGACGGAATCATACCAAATGGGCTTTTCATTGGGGGCAGGGGAAACGGGAGGCGGGCGGGTGGGGGGGAAGGGAAAGCAATTTTAGGAATGGAGGGCGAACAGGGGATGGCGCGCCAAGTTCTTGCAGTCCAGCGTTGCCAACTCTCGACAGTAGAGTTTCAGGGAGAGAATACCGTGAGCTTGGAAAGCTACGTGGGCAGCTGGAAAGCCTGGGAGTGAAGCCCGACTGACGCGACTCACACATTCAACGTATGCATGTTTACCAATACTGGAACATGTATTCGAGGCAGCCAATGGGAGGAAAGCGTTGTATTGGAGTTGAGGGTATAGGGGGAAGAATTAAACGAACGGAACATTTCATGTCCCTGATGAATGTGTGAAATATGTTAGCAAATGAATTCCATTAACGGAACAAGCAACGAACAAATATAACTGAACGAATAAAAACCAATTTGCGATGGCATGTATTTTCTGTTTTTTTTTTTTTTTTTTTTTTTTTTTCATTAAAAATTAAATAAACAAATAAACAAATAAATAAATAAATAAAGCAACGAAGAACCATTAAGAAAACATTTTTCGATCAATATTGCCGATCCCGGGGAGCGATATATCGATATAAAAATTATGTACGCCTCGCCTCTGCTGCTCCTAGCAAACTATCGTTACTCGTCGTCGTTAAATTTTACGTTATTACTCATAAAAAAACCTATCTCCAGGACGAACGTCCGTTATTACGTGTGTTAAATTCTGGATATTTACGAGTAGTACATTAAAAAAACAACTTAAATACAGGAAATAAATCTCTTGACGAAAGCAGTCATGAGAAATAATTGAAATTTAACATGAAATGGGGACAAAGCTTCGAGAAATATTATACTCGAGGCTTGGTCGTTAGTATTGGGTCGAATCGTAGAACACGAGAATCGGAGGAGGAGTTAAGTTTCATAACAGTTATGTATTAAGCAGGCTTGGATCTTCCCCGCACCCAATTTAAATATATACATAATTCTTGATGGGCTAGACTTATTTAGGCCTCGACAGACCTCGCTTGAATCTTGGGACGTTGGTTAGAAGTCAGTAGTTTCGAATTGGTTAAATCTGCTCAATCACCAAGCGTATACAAAAACGAAGAGCGTCGGGTGAGTGTGGATTGGGGAAGGGATTAGCGGGGGCAAAGGGGATAGAGAAACTTAGAGCCAAGAGGAGGGGAAAGGGGGTGAGCAATTGGATACCGAGTTGGAAATTGCGCTTTCAGCCTTCATCGTCGGTTTTGTATGTATTCTCGGATGAAATTCGATGGTTGTTAGGGTGTGGAGAGGTGAACGTGTTTGCACACGTTCCGTACTGGTTTAGACATTTATGGCGCATGCTCTGTGGTCTACAGCGCATTTTTCCAGCTGCTACGATTGGTCGAACCCCCACTTTTTCGACGTACTCACTCACTTTGGCCTGAGCCCCGGACGACGCGTTGGGTCGACCATTCTATGTTATAATCATTTCACTCTGTCATGTTTATGTCCCCCGTCGATCCTCCATCCCCCGATTCCCCTCTCGGGCTTTCTAAGCTTTCTCTCTATCGCTCTCACTACGTTTGAACTGGCAATTCCTCCGTTTTGTACTTGTTGGGATAGTAGAAGCCCAAAACATATACCACTTAAGTGAACGCGGCATCCTATCCATTTTGCTCACAATCGCATTCGTGGAATAATTGAGTAAGGGAGAAGAAAATCGAAAGAGCAAGAAAGGCAGAGTGACTTATGGGAAATGCTGCATTCCGAAGACGCTTCTGTTGACTCGACTTCACATGTTCCTTTTGAGTAATAAGAACAGAAGGGACCAAGGGAAAGCATGACGGGGGGGAGAAAAACTTGGATCTTGAGACTGAGAATAGTCTCCTCCCAGGAAATATAAAACAGGGTTCGTTCGGGTGGGGCAGAGTTGAAAAGCTCTTCGTAGGGGAATTCACTCAAACACTCACTCATTCTCCCTCTATCCATCTTTCTCTGTCTCTCTCTCTCTCTCTCACTCACTCTCTCTCGCTCTCTTTCGGTCTTTCGCTTTTGCACAATGTGGGCTTTGAGTACGGGCGAGAACTCGCGTCGCAGCAGCTTCCCGCGCGTCCTTATACAAAGCAGAGTACGTTGCCTGGAACATAAAGGAAAAAATCGCGACCGAACGGGGCGTTAGAGATCGGCGGGGGCCCGAACAGTTAAGCCCGGTACTGACCGAAGTTAGCTGTTATTTTTACCATCTATTTCTGTTCTTCTCTCTCACTCTCTCATTCTCTATATCGCTCCTTCATTACAGTCACATTCTTTCCTGCGCTTCTCTCTATCCCTCTCTTTCTCTCGTCTGTTACTGTTGCTGTTCTGCAAGAATTTTGTTCCTCGATTACCAACTCCCGGGACACAACACCCGATTGCGACGTCATACAGTGCCTGCCAAGCGCGGCTGCAGTCACAGTCGCATGCTCGGAGCAGCAGCAACAGTATCAACAGCAAGAGAGAGACGGAGACAGACAAGGAGAAAAGGAGGGAAACAAGAATAACAATATAACAAGAGAATTGAATACCGAAAGGGCACGGCCATTTTTTTCGACTGTTACGCCGAGCGAAGCAAGTTTTTTTTTTTTTCAAGTTTTCTCGTTCTCCCCCCTCCCCCTTATCTCCTGCCCCTTCGCCCACATCTCCTCCCTTCAGTTTATTTTTTCTCTCCCTCCACTGTTGAACGCGGAACATTGTTGCGCTCGGACTCGCGCATTTGTGCTCCGTTACATAGTGAGAATCTCCGAACAATTATATATATTTTTGTTTTTGTCAGCCATTTTTGTAATCCAATGTTCGACGACTATCTTGTTCGGGAGAGGGCGACTCATCCAAATGTTAGAGAAAAAAAAAAAAAAAACAAGGAGTACGAAAATAAGGGCGCTACTGAAAAACTAATTGAAAAACTTCATTTAAATATTTTTTTGCCCCAGAATTTGATATAATATTTCATTCACCCGATTCAACTGTTGAGCTGTCTCTTACGCGCGTGTGCTACGCTTCTGTTTAGAGAGAGACGGAGAGAAATGTAATCGGAATGAGATATACATGCACATTTTTTTTTTCGCGTGTTTATACAAACACATCGAGTTTTGACAACTGGTGATAGATATACTTTGCAAATTGTTTGTGCTATTTTTTTTTTGACAATAATAATCCCCACAATTGTTATTCGCTACACTTTTATCGACATTTTCTTTCAACACTTTTATAAATAATGTATTTGTATGAAATTGACTCTATTTGTCTATCTATCCTCTAAAAATTCCAAAATGTCATTTTTTTTTTCCTTCAAATTCCTGCACGTGACATTAACTCTTTATTTGGTTTAATTTACTTTTCAGATCATCTACAAAGAGTGAATAAAAACAAATTGATTTTTCACTCACAACGAATGAAAAAACGCTCGAATGCTTTTACGACGGAGTTACTGTCGCTACTCTTCATTATTTCTCGACCGATGCAACAACAATGAGCGTAAGTTTTTTGTTTCGCTATAAATTTTGAATAGAAATCTTGTCAAAGCGAAGCAAGGATTAGAAAATACTTTTTTTTTTTTTTGTAGATCGGCGATGAACAGTCCATTGGAGCATAATTTTAAAGACTACAGTTATAAAAATTCTGTCAACATTGAAGAAGATACTGCTCACGATACGCCAGAAGTCGGTAGGTGGATTTTATCATTTTTCATGAAAGTTTAAACAATTATGTCAACTGGCATGAATCTATTACTTGCGCCTCCAGTATTTGAGAACTCCGACACATTTTTCATTGCTATAAACATCAATTTCGTAATTGTGATTATAAAATTCCTGAAATATAGAATTTCGAACAATTCTTCATTATTTTAGGTTTGGAAAACAATGAAAGTAATTGAATGATGAAAAAAAGTATTTTCCAAAAGTAATAAAGGGATGAAATTTTGTTGGGAAAAAAAAAAAAATATTGCAATTGTCGAGGTTAGGTTGCAAGAATCGAATTTCGAAAACTTTCCTTAAGATTTGAACTATCAATTTTTCATCATAATATTTGTTCCGTTGTGTTAATTGAATGAAATTCGAGCTGGAAATAAAGAATACTTACTTCAGGAAACCTATGTTTAATTTCGTTAAGAGATAGCTGCCAAATAGTCGGGATAACCTCAAAAAACGCCGGCCTATTTTTCGAGGGAAAATTTACAAAAATCATCAAACCGTCACGTTTTTTTAAAATTTCATTAAAATCAGTAAACTCCTAAACAAAAGAATCATTGCAATTGTCGATGAAATAATTCTACAGAGTCGATGGTTTCGTGTGTATAACGAGAGCCGCGAAAATGGTTAATGGAAAACGGTTGAAATATGAACCAAAATTTCTAATAATCGCGAGACGACCGTTTGTTATCGATTAATATTTTTTTTTGTCCACGGTGAGTTTCCAGCTCTTGGCGAAATTTCATGAATATGGTCGTATCGCGAAACGCCTATATACACGTGTATACAGACACACGGGTATATATATTATTAATACTCGAGAAACACGAGACGATCGCAGATCGCCGATCGCATGGTTTTTCTTTATCTTCGAGAGTGGTGTTTATTTATCTCATTGTCTGGATTCTTCAGAATAGTGCTTTCAAGACGGAATCAATATTTTTCGAGTAAACAATAAAGCGTGGCAATTGAATGACGAAATGAAATAAGTGGATATAAAATTACTCGAGAAAGTCTATAAATTGTTGAATTTTGTCTCGTGAAGCCTATAAATTCGAATAAAGCCCCTAAAAAAAAAAAACAAACATAAACATAGTTTTGAATCGTGAAAGATAATTATTTCTAAAAGTGTAAAATTCGTTTTTATTTATTTTTTTCACACTTTTTATAAAGCAGATGAAGCGGATAATGAGATTACTGTAGAAAATTTGCCAAAGTGCGAAATTTGTGGGGAGAAGTTTGCCACAAAAAAAGATCTGCGATCTCACATTATAGTTCATTTGGGTGAACCAAGAATCGTTCTTAAACGGTGCACCGGATTAAAGACGTTGAAGAAAAAAGAGAAAGAAACTTATTGGCTAGATCCAGGGACCAAAGGTTCCCTTAAACTGACCTTAAAAAAGCATCAACTCGTTGCGGGAGACGAGCTTAAACTTAAACTCAAAAAATCTTCAAAGTCGAAAGATTTTGCAGTCGTTAAAAACCGACTGGAACTGGAGCGCAACGAGGACGCTGTCCATCAGGAGGAAGTGGCAGGAGATACGGATAATGTGCAAATGGATGACAAAGAAAGAGAAGAAGAGACGGATCAACAATCTTATGAAAATGTGATAGTTAACGAGGGAGTAAGTAATTTACAAAATTTAAGCTCCTCAAATATTTCTCATAGAATTTTGACCACATGGCATTTTGTGCTGTTATATCATTTTTACAGAGACAAAGAGCGCATAACGAGCAAATAAATCTCTATGATTTTCAATAACAAATATCAATGATAAGCGAGAAATTAAATTTCATAAAATTCAAGGTGACAAGAGCTGAATAATCGAGAAAATCCCCAAAAATTAAATTTTCTCCGACATTCATTCAGCACTAAAATCCACCCAGCTCAAAAGTTCTAAGATTAACTCTGAAGCCAAATCGACATTTGCTAAATAAAAGGCATAGTGTAAAGATATAATTATTATTTACGATAATAATAATAATAATAATTGTTGTTTTTTCATTCAACCATTAATATAATTATTAAAGGCAAAAAAAAACATGTTTGTTTATTAATTTATCAGTATCTTTGCGAAAAAATGAGAGTTTTTTGAAAAAAGTTTGCTTCTGTGTATAAAAATGGCCAAATTTATTTGATACTCAATGAAAGAAAAAAAATCTTCATTACTCGTTCAATTTTTTTTGTATCGCTAAATACAGTAATTCAGACAAGTTTTTTCATTGATAAACTCGAATTTGAAAGTTGCTAAAATTCCTAATTCCGAATCGTTTAATCAATGAATTATCATGTCTTTTTAAAAGGAAATTTATGAGAACGAGGAGGACGAGAATTACGATGAAGAAGAGATCAGTAATCCATTGGAGGACAATGAAATACCGTCCTTAGAAGCGAACGAGGGAGATTCTGGAGTCGGTAGTGATATGGCAAATCCTTCTGAACGAGAAGATCAAAACGTGGATGACCTTCACGCTGTAGGAGAAAGATCTTACGATAATAATAGAGACGAGATCGCGACAGAGGAGAACGAGGATCCTGAAGATGCTGATGCCCTTGAAGCAACGTGTCGCGAAACAATAGAAAATTTGAAAAAACTTGGCGAACACTCAAGGTTCGATAAATATTACAAAAATCATTACGAAACAAGAAATTTTCATTCATAACAAAATAAAATAATCAAAATTTACAAAAAATTCGTAAAAAAAAAAAATAAACCAATTTATCTCATTTTCCATTGAATTTACAGTTCGAGAAGTTTGAGCAATATTGATATGTTACAAAGTGCCGATGATGACAATTCGATAGAGCCAGTGAACATGACGCAGCACCTGGACGATGAATCGGCTCTGAGTAACTTATCAAAAAAATCCTCATATTCTTTGCGTTTGGGTAACGATTGTGACTCGCCTCGTAGAAGAGGAAGAGAAAGTGAAGAAGCCGGTGACCAATCGCCGGAAGAAAACGAGAATTTCAATTGGAACCATTTGTCGGAGGATTTATCAAGAAAAAGTACAGAGGAAGAGGAGGAAGAAGAGAGGAGTAAAGACGGTGATTCGCCAGTGAACGGTGGAGGTGATAACAATTTGGAGAGCGCTGGTTCGTTGTTGCAAAATTTTTTGATCGAACATCAGCGTAGAAATCAAAATGAGAGAACAATGTCGAATAATTTGCCGCCGGTAGAGACGGAATACGTATCATTGGAGAAGCTTGCGGAGACAGTGAGCACGTGTCGTGTTTGTAACGAAAAATTTCGAGACATAGCACAATTGGACGAGCATAGATCAACGGCAGGTCATTTTCAATGCAATTCGTCGGAATGTTCGAGTCTGACATTTACGACATCGGTTGAATTGTCAATGCACAAATCTCAGAGTCATGGGAAGCCAATGTCGCCGCACATTAATCGTAATTCGCCGCATATGAACGAAGGTTCGCCTCACGTCAGTCGTAACTCACCGCATATTTTGTCCTCTGGTTCAAACACCAATTCGCCGCATGGAGTATCCCTCGGTTCGCCCAATACTGCGAGCGTTCCTCACATGAATTCACCCCTGGCATCGCCACACAATACACACTCGCCTCATCACACACAATCCCCTCAGCATCACACCCATTCGCCCACTTTTAATCCTGCTGGACATTTGAACAATCCTAATCAACAATCTATTATAACTCCAGTCAATTTCGAACAATTACCAGCTCCTGTACAACAGTTAGCACAACAAGTACAACGCATGCCGTTACCCACTTTACCACCTGGTGCCAATACCATGATTCCTGGAGCTAATTATTACCCCCAACCACCAGGACGACCACCACCCATGTACCGAATGCCTGGAGCTCCTCAACCAATGCATTATCCACCTCATATCGCTCATTTGTATCCACCGTACGGTCCTGCTCCTGGTGCCTATCCTCCTATGCCTGGACCACCTCCTATGCATCCTCAAATCAATCACCAACAACAAATTCCTAGGAATCGGTATCCAACGCATATACAAAATCCTCGGTGAGTTTAAAATATTTACTTTTAGTTTTATTATTAAGATTTTCTATCAGTTGCGTCGGTACGAAAGAAATATTCAATTAACAGATACACGTTTTTTTTTCTTTTTGGAAAGAAAAACAACGTGTGACTTATATTTTCTTTTAAAATGTCAAGTCTCTGCAGCAGAATTTTTAACGACCGTTAAAATCATTCGTTCGGTGAAAATTCTGCAGCATATTTTTCTCTCCTGCACAGTTGAGTTTTCAAGAAAAATAAAAGTTACAGCTTGTTATCCTTTCGTCGGGGAACAAGGAATAACTTTTGTTTTTTTTTTTTCAAATGTCTATCGTATTTGAGAAAAACATGAAAATCTGCTTTCCAACTATCTCGACTGATAGATTGACTTAAGAATAAGAAAAAATTATTAAATATATTCATGTTTAGTTTATCGAGAGCTGGGACAATGAGCAACAGAAAATCTTGCAATTACTATTTTCTTCTAAAATCTTCAAATATTGTTGTCATATTTTTTGTTCTTTAATTGAAAAATATAAAATCAATTCATTATGCACCGTGTTTAAAAATGACAGGGATTTCATTACTCTCGTTCGATGCATATTTCGTTACAACTTTAACAACTTCGAACATTCTTAAACGAACTTTCTTCATGTTTGAATGAAAAATTTCACGCAATCTACAAATGATTTTGTGTCATTGTATGTTATTCTGTTGAAAAAACTCGAATCGGAAATGATAAGATAAAAATATGAATATATTTTTACTCAGAGACACGTCCAAAAATAATATCGCAAAATAAAATTCGAATATTGTATCTCAAAACGTGTGCAGAGCTCCTCGAATCCCTCAATTAGCATCAGCACCTCGTCAGCGTATGAAAAGGCCTTTGCAACCGTCACAGCATCCGATGCAACAGCAACAACAACAGCAACAACGTTTGGTCGAGCCTCCAGCAAAACAGAGACGAATGGATCTTTTATTACCGGACAGAAACGAAGATGCGGATTGTCACGTGATTGCTCAACAGAAACGTAACGACGGTCTTCCAGTGATACAAAACGTTCAAGGGGCGACGATACAGCAAGCGAATCGAAACGATTCAACGATACATTTGACAGATTCAATAACATTGAGCGTTCGTCAACCTGCTGGTAAGTAAATATTCAATATTTGAAAACGTCTTAATCTCCATAACGTTTTCTTTCAATTAAGTTTCAATTATTTAATAAATAAACTCAGGCTCGAATTCAGCTCAAGTTCAAAGTCCCGCGAGTGGAGGAACTCCAAAAAAACCGGATCCCAAAGCAGTCGCAAACGTTTTGGCAGCTCGAGGAATAACTGTCACTCCAGCTGCGAGTAAAAACAAATCAAACGATTCGCAAAAACAATCGGCCTCCCAACAACAACAGCAACAACAACAACAACAACCGCAAACGCAACAAAGACAATCAACTGCGGCTGCTACTCCGTCAGCTGTAAACGTCACTGCGCTTAATCTCAATTCTGCTATTTCAATTATTCCCGCCAGTTCTCAAAGAAAACAACAGGAAGCACAGCAACAGCAGCAACAACAACAACAACCGCAAACACAGACACAATTTGCGGTACCTCAGAACAAACATCCACCACAAAGTAAACAACAATCTTCGAACGACGTCGAACGTCCTCCGAGACCTCCGACGGTCGATCTCACTCAGGACGCTCCTCCGACTGCTCCTGTTGTCAGAAGAGGCAGACCACCTAGGTTCGAATGCTCATCATACGTATAAATTATTTATTATCCGACAAACTATAATTTTTCAAAAATTATTCCATTTCTTATATTTTCTTTCGGATAAATGTGCTGCAATTATTCTTCACGTGAAACGAGTTTTCATTCTTTCTTAGATTACTAAACAATTCGTTATTTCATGAATAATAATCGTTTTTTCAAATTATTGCGTTTATAAATAATAATTTTCTTATTGAAAAATTGAGCTGTGATAATTATCCGCGAAATACAAGATTCCAATCTCTATTGGACTCACTAACAATTAATCATTTGATAAGTAATTTTTTTTTTTCTTCAAATATTGTCGCTTTCCCAATTTTCTTATAAATACATTTTGCTCTAATATAACTTTTCGCCTAATGCAGAAGATTCGAATACTAATGAGAAGTTACAAATGAATGATGCATTTTTTAGAAATTTTTTTTTGTACTGTAATAATTATTTATTTTGTCGTGGATGAATATTGCTATAATATTTTTTAATTTTATTTCCATTCACAGAGCAATGTTGACTTGTCAAGTGTGCGACAAGATTTTCCCGAACCAGGAAATGCTTAGCCAACATATGGCAACACATCGAACAACCAACAAATTGCTTCATAAGTGAGTATTCAATATTTCGCATAAATTCAAAAAAAAATCTTCTTTTCAAAAACTCTTTGAAAGATGTTTATTACTCTCCGGGTCAATGTCCTCAACGCATATTCGTATAAAATCAAATTTTCATCGTGTATGAAAAAAATTCAGATACTAAAATGGGCCACACCTGTATTTTTATTTACATAGACAAGATAAATAAGACGCTTCATTTTCGAAACACTTGTGTTTGAAGTTCTAATATAAATTGTATTCTACTGATAGACAAAAAATGGTATAAATGATCGACAAATAAGTATAAATTTTGAATAAGAATTCAAATCTGTATCTCAATATTCCAAATCTCTTGAATCGAACGTCCAGTCATGATGAACTTCAAAAAATTTCTAAAAACTCTGTAAAAAATCTAAATTTAATCAAAATTAATGAAAAACGCCTGTTTTTTTTTCAATTTTTCAACCAAACTTTTATATTTTTTACCTCAACAAATATTAATGTGATTAATAAGAATATTTTCACTATTTTTGTTACAAAAGGTGCAATCTGTGTCCTGCACAATATCCAACAGGCCAAGCACTGACGATACACAAGCAAACGTATCACAAGGAAGTGGATCCGTATCCACCGAACGGTGGAATCGAGTTGGCGATTCCTGTAGTCGATTTGAAATCTCCCCAAGTATTAAACAGGTTAACGAGTCTCGGAATTCAAAGTTTCATACCGTTATCACAGCTTAGCGCTCAAACCGGTGGCTATTTCGGTTTGCCAATAATAACGATTGACGGAGCGAGGAATCCGAACTCTTGTAATCTTGGGGCTCTTGGTGCTACTTCTATTTTAAGTTTAGGACCTTTAAAACATCTGTCCAACAGATAACTGTGGCCACCTTATTAATTTTTCTCTTTCACACACACACACACACAGACACACATACATGTATAAATATATTAAAAAAAAAAAAAAAAACGTTGATAAATTTTTATACTTGAAAAAAGTGGATTATCATTAATCCGCATAAAAAGATTCAAATTTTCGTTATAGTTCTTTGAAATTCGCTCAGGTCTATCTTTTTATCTTGAAACGAAAAAAAGCTTTAAAGATTGACACAAAGTTGTGACCCATTGACAGATAATTTTTTTTTTTTTTTTTCATTTTTCTTTCATTTCTTTTTTCCACATTTTCATAGACGTCTCTCATTTCACTATTTATTTCAACTTTGATATCATTTTTTTTTTTTTTCATTATTACACTTAACCCGTGATTACTTGTTCACAACCTTCCTATGACATCTCACGAGCAGGCGAATGAAATTTAAATATTTATATGTATATTAATCAGAATTTCTGGAATTTAATGGTCAATAATATAATTCCGAGCTCGGGTCTGAATTCTGAATCAAAAAAACTTATATTATTTATCAAAATCGAATGCAGTTTTTCTGAGCCATTGAACTTTACGAATACGTGCACTTTCATCATATTTATTGTCAAAACAGTGAGAGATAACGATAAAATATATTGAATCACTTTTTTAGAGTATCGAATTTCCTACAAAAAAAATCTATAGCCATGTTTTTCTATTCTTGACAGTACAGCCTTGAGGACGGTTTGAAAAAAGACTTGGTTTTTCGAGACTTGTAAGTTTGGATTTTGTTCATCCTCCTTTAAGGACTCAACGACTAAAGATTGACAAATGTCAGCAGGAGCTTTTTTGTAGGAAATTTTACCCTCTACAAAATTACTCTCATACATTTTTACTCTATATCCAATCGTTTCGACGGTACAAACGATAGAAGATAATAAAATTGAGATTCATTTTTTTGGCTCGAAATTCAATTCCGAACTGAAAGTTATATTATTGACTATTAAACCTGAAATATTCTGTTAATACAAACACAAAAATCATAACAGTGAAACAAAAGGTTTGATTTAAAGAAATATTGTAACTAGATTTCCATGCAAAGACCTTTCCCCTCTCGAGAATATAGGCCAGAACTGACTTAATTAATATATCAACATTGTAAATATTTGTACGATAAGTATACGTATGTAAGATTCCACGAAAACGTTTCGTGTTTAAAGAAAAAGATAATACGATTATGCTAAAGTGCGAGAGAAAGGAACTTAAGGTTTCGGTTGTTAAAATCGTTCTACGGCAATGAAATTTGCTTTATTCTTTTTTGTTGTCAGCTTGGTTGAATCTCATTGCTGTAAAATCGATTCCTATCCCAAGTTTCGTTTATGTTGACTTTTTTTAAAATTAAGTTTTATTATGTAAAAAAAAAAAGAAAAAACAAACAACAAAGAACGTGTCTTCGTTGTAGGGCATGTCTTTTTAAGCATAAACATTCAGTATTTTGTGCGATACTCGCGACATGTTGAAAGGGATTATAAATATCTAATATGAGAATATAATTTCGTAAAATAACGCTAAAATTATTTGTCTCTATTTCATCGTATTAATCGTTTGTTCGCTCATTTTTTGCCATTAAAATATTTCAAGAAAGCAGGAACCTAAATGAAATCGAAAGAATGAAAAAAAAAAAAAAAAAAAAAACAGACAGACGAACGAACAGCAACAAATACTTTTCAGGGATCCCAGCAAACAAAATGGTCGTACAGTACCAGTACGATTTGAACATTTCGTACTGTGTACCTTCATATCTTTAATTAGAATAATTTTTAATTGCTCTACATTTTCATTATGTGGTATTCCATATATTTCCAGATTTTTTTCAAAAGATCAGTACAAACAAAATGTATCAGGTAAGCGTAAAATTATGGTACAGCTATTGGTACTCGGTATCACCAAATTACCGCTGCTGTGTAGTGATAATACTCGGTGATAGCAGTACGGTGTGTTTTCGAAGTACCAGAATGTATGGTGAACTTAAGGTGATCTATCAGTTGCATGAGTGTGAGAGAAATAACTGCAAAGTAGATACACATTTTTCTCAGACATCCTTGATATTCCGAGAAAAATAGAAGTTACACTTTGTTCTCTGACGAAAAGAGAACAACGTGTAACTTTTATTTTCCTCGAAATATCAAGCCTCTCTGAGAAAAACGCGCAGTAGGATTTTTACCGACCAAACGACTGACAGATCGCCTTAAGGTAATCTATCAGTCTCGCGGTCGGTAAAAATCCTACTGCACGTTTTTCTCAGCGAGGTTTGATTTTTCAAAGGAAAAAAGAGTTACACATTGTTCCCTTTTCGTCAGAGAACAATGTGTAACTTTTATTTTTCTCTAAATATCCAAGGATGCCTGAGAAAAATGTGTATCTGTTTTGCAGCTATCTCTCTCGCACTCGTGCAACTAATAAATCACCTTGAGGTGATGGAGCAGTCGCTTTCTCGGAATGTGAGTGCGAGAGAGATAGCTGCAATTTTCGAAATTGGATATTTCCGACACGGTTTCACCAACAACAAAAAAGCCCCTGTCAGTCGATTTTTGCCATCGGCCCGCGTGCGCTGACAGAGCCTTTTTTTTTTATTAGTGAAACGACATCGAAGAATTTTTATTTCGAAAATTCGAGGTGACTGATCCATCATCTTAACAGTATAACTTGAATGAATATAGGGACATCCTGATTATGTCGGTACACCGGATTCATACAGTTTGGTTATAGTACGTCTCTCTTACGGATAAACATGGTTGATCTTTGGCTTAGTTAATACTCTATACTGCCGTGGTACTAGTACGGTATCTCTACAGTACCGACGGCGAGGGGTTCGATCGGGCATTCTGTTCACCCTCGAGTTAGCCCCCCCAAGTCAAATAAATTGATTTAAAAAAATATAAATCATTGATGGTGACATTAGACCGTATAGTGATGAACCGTTTTTTTTTTTTTTTTTTTCAAAAAATGAATCATAAAATTCAACCCCCGACTTTTTATTTAACGCCACAAAGTTAAACCGAAAAATCGAAGCTATAAGCAAGGATTACCAGGGGTCTAATTGACGCGGAATCGTTTGTCGGTGGATAATATATTAATTGAATCTTTTTCCGAGTAATATTAACGTTGAAAAGCAGAAATTAAGATTGGCCTTTTGACTCATCAAAATGGTTGTTGTATAAAATTATAACATCGGAAATAGCTTAATGTTTACTTCAATTTATTTTCAATTTTCATACTGGCTGTTTCATGATATTGAAATGATTGATTCACTCACCGTTCGATGTCTTGTTCCATCTGTTAGGGATTCGTCATCCAGTCGTCACGTGTGACAAAGCCCCTCGAGTGCTGCATGGGTGAGATCCATTGCACAAAACTCTCACTTCATCATATTTCAGTTGTTTTCTTCCATTCAATGAAGTTGTATTCCATGATAACGATTGTTCAATATTTACTTGTCAATGTCTATCCCGCACAAATGATTCAATTGATCTCACGCATTAATCATTTATTCACGCTCTTTTGGCTAATTAACACTTCAATTCATCACAAACCGCGCACTATGAACTTTGACTTCGAAAATTTTTACACCTAACATCGGCTAATTAACACTCGAATTCATCACAATGTGCACGATCTAGAACCGCGTATATCTATTTTCGAAATTCGGCCTTTATCCGTTACGCTTATACGCTTCAACTCGATGCCATTTAAACTTTACGTTCGAAAATGTTGACAGCTAACATTTGTGTTTTCAATTACAAAAGTAATTTTGAATCTAAAACAAGATGCTTTTCCAATGTGTACACACAATTTCAATTATAATCGGAAGTTTTTCAACATTACCCGTTTTTTCTATCATGAGACTCGGTTTATAATGTAGAGAAATGCTTACGTTGATGAACAGACTTTTTCGCGGTTTAAAAAATTCTGAAATTCAATTGACTATCGGCCTATCCATTCGTTCGCGTAATTGAAACAGGATTTATGATGTACGGACGAATCAATAATTAATTCCATTCTTTATCAACGCGATTATTTTATGAATCGTATTTCTTCGTAAATAAAATTAAGAATTTAACAACTTGAAAAAAAAAAAAAAATGTAATTCCTCTTCTTTAATTTCATTCAATGAAATTTAATTTAATTTATTAGTAGTGTTGTTTCGTTTTTATTAAATTTAAACAAAATTTAATCGTAGAAAAGATCCTAGAGTTGTCTAGTTATTTTTATTCGTCGAAGATAAAAAGAATTCTACTTGTCCTATAATGTATTTCGTTCCGTAAAATTTATCAGTATCGTCGAACGTTGAAGCGTAGCGTTGAATTAACCAACCGACGCTCAGAGCTATATCTCCACGCGTCACCGGCCCGCGTCCGACCGACACCCGACGCTGACTGGCATTACCACGCTCTCTCGCTCATGCTGCTGTCCCGCGCCCGCCCCACCAGTTGCACTTCCTCGAGTCCCCCCTCGCGTCGCGGCGACACGCTGAACGTTCCCCCACCATGTAGCACGCGCGATCGTAGCGAACACACGAGGACTCACAGGAGCGCGCAGAACGTAAACAAACCAAACGCATACCACACAAGTTTACTTCGAATAACTATTTGATTTATTTCAATTTACCGAAAAAAAATTCATCAAATAATAACTTTCTTTTCATCATTCGGAAAATATACTCGATAGTAAAATTGTGTTTAATAAGCCTAATGAGAGTTAAATTATACGTACAATTGTGCATATAATTAATTCGTTGAAGAGTGAATAATGCAAATTCATTCATTTATTAAATGTAAATCAAATGAATAATATTACATTGATATAGATGTAGAGTAGAATACACTTTTATTATTAACTTGTAAAGTGGTGATTTTGGATCGTCTGAATCGCGTGATTTACATGTTTAATTGATGCTCCCATATAACAGAAATTATCATCATGAAAATGATACTTTAGTGTCCTTCCTTTAACTAGGTAGAATATTTCTAATAGCTTTTTTTTAAATAGCTTTTTCATTGCCATATCAATATTTGCAATCGTATAAATTTGAAAGCGTTAAAAAACACGATATATAGCAGTATATTTACTACAATTAGATCGCTGTCGAAAACCAAATGATAATTTTTGTTTTTTTATTATTCTACAAGGTCTTTACTTGGTAATATTATTTAATTTTTGCTGAGTGTTAGGGCCAGCAATAAATAATGAATCTCGACAAAACTCCGAATTGATATGACGCGCCACATTGACAGAAAAGAAACCTCATCTGCACGTATTTTAATTATAATCAATTCAAAAAAAAGTTTGCAATCCCTCATCGGTTACTATTTGAATAATTAAAGCGCTGAGAATGATAACGACCGTGAGATTCACGAAAACAAAAATAATAATAATTTCAAATTTCCACCGTAGGAGTACGGCTTACACTAGTATTTCGTCGCGTCACGTACGGCAGTAGTACGCCTGACAGTTATCTGGGTCATGAATTTAGCAACAATTTACAATAGATGGCTCTGCTGAGCAGTTTGCAGCGCCATCTGTCAGATTATTCTAAAACTCCATTCACGCGACTTTCTCATTCCGTTTTGCTTTGCTATTTGGATGTCAAATAATTAAATTAAAGGATTGTGTCTGCTCCAAAACAAAAGAGAAGTGACAAGTATTGGCAACAACTATTTTGCTTTTGATTTTTCTCCTTAAATAGCTAAGGACAGTAAAATAAACACACAGTGTCCCCGACCACGAAAATATAAATAACACGCAAGTGTTAGTAGTTTTCTAAATTGTTCGCTCTAGTTCTTAGTGAACATTTTTTTTTTTTACATCGCAATCTTGTTATTATGGGATACGTACGATAAGCCAAAATGTTTGGAACGTTGCGTAGTAAATTCCAGACGGTGCAAGATGGAATATCCGCGAGGTTTGTGACGTTAAATTATCCATCGTTACGATAATAAATGAACTTCTTAGCTATTTTGACATTTTTTTATTCAGTATTCGAGGATTGACCGTTTCTGAGGGCCAAATTTCAAAAAATCGAACTCTCAGCTCTAACAAAGTGAGCTACGACGCTGGGGCTGATGTTTTACACCATTTTCAAGTACAGTGGAATCAGCTGCATGAATTGGCGGAGGATAATGCTAACAAAGCTCTTTACGTTGATAATTTAGTCGCTGGAATTTATGAAAAACTCGATCACGAATGGAATAGCATTACACGACTCAACAGCACTCTCGCTTCCATACCAAAGATCAATAATGAAATTCAAAACTTAATGGACCAAATTGGTACGTTGAAAACGTTTTATTCACAACAAAAAAGTCGATCCCATCAGAATTTTGGTATTTGTGCTTTAACGAATATCCTACAAAAATTCAGGTGTTCTACAAAGTTTTGAACATCCATTTTTGTGAATAATTTGTCCGTAAAGTTGTTTACGAATCATTTAACCCTATCGCACAGAGTTTCAAGATTTTTTTTCCACTTTGGCAGCGGGTTAAATAAAAAATTGTTCTACGAATAATTATAAACTTTTGTATTATTTATAATTGAATAATAATACTTTGAATGTCCTTGAAGTTCTTGAGAATTGCAAATAATTTATTTATTCACAAATTTTTGTAATGCAGGAACTTTGGAAGAGGCTTTCGACGAAGTCGAAGCTGCAATTTTCAGGCTGGAAGATCTTAATGAAACTTTGGAATTACAGAGCAGACAACTGGATCATCGATTCCAATTGGCTTTGTACAAAGAAAAAAAACTCTCCGAACTGGATTCCACGAGAGGTTCAAAATGTTTTATTTTTATTTTGATAAATTATCATTTTTTCCTTTATTCAATTTTTTCGTAACTGGAAATGGTTGATTATCGTTTACAGCTAAATTGGCGACTCAACATTCCCAAAGAGTAATGCAACAAGAATTAAAAGAACAAAAAATTCTTAAGGAAAGGCAAGAAACATTCGAGGAGTTCTTTCAAGACGAGTTACAGGATTACAAAGCAACTGGTATAATACGACGTGAGTAAAAAAATGACGAAATACATTTTTTCATAATGCTGACGAAATTTTAACAGTTTATCTTTTTATTGTCCTGTAAATTGAGTTTAAAATTTTGTTTCTATGTTTATAGAAACTCCGACCGCCCAACAAGGACCAACGCTCGACAAAATAGTTCTGGACACCGACACGACAGAATTCGACGAATTTCTTAACAGTTAAATGTTTTATAATAATTGTTACTACTTTTTTAGTGTAAAAGATGCGTTATGGTTTTTAAAAAGTTTATTAGACTTTGAAAGAAAATAGACTGATGAATATAACACTCGTATTTTTTTTCACTTGATTTTTTAATTTTCCTTTCCACTCGTACATTTCAAAATTTTCCCTGAATTTCCTGAATTCCAATATTTTTGAATATCGTACGATTTTGGCGGCAGTATTTCGGAAATACGATCAACATGGTCGCCTGAAATTCAATTTTGAAAAAAAGAAAATAGAAATCAAGTAGACATTTAGAATTTTCAATAAATTTGCATTTTTTATAAAAATTGTATTATAAATATAAAATAATATTTAGTAGAGATGAAATAATTGAAACCCAAAAAATACGTAAAAATCAGCTGATCGCCGTTAAGCAACTCCCCGGTTTTTGCCCATGAGGACAGTCGGAGTTGATAAACATGGATTATTTTCGTACAAAGTGTAAATTATCGAGCCGACATGACGGTTTAAATTAATTAAATAATAATAATAATTGTTATTACAATTGTCTTATATTTTAACATAATTTAATGGAGATTATTTTTCAAAAAATTGGTAAAAAAAATGGTACGACAATGAGCTATCTTCCGACGAAACGTCATCCGTATCCAACTTCAGGTCGTCAATCGATTTAATGTTCCTGTGTGCAATACGGTTTGCTTACGTGTAAAATAAGCATTGGAAAAAGCCAGTCCCATTGAGCAGCCGGCAAGGGAGTTTGACAGCGAATTAGAAAAATTTTTCTACTTAGTTTTCAGCGACGAGCTCGTAGAACTGAATAATCCATTAATTAGTTACAAGGGTCGGAGTTCCAGTTGAAAATTACGGTAAGTTGACTAAAATAATATAAAACTTGTTAAACATTCGAAAATCGAGTCGAGTGTACTATACAAATTGCGATTATTTCCGAGAAACGAAAAATTCCAAATTACAAACTTTCAATTGTCATTAATTCAAGTGTCGATTTTAAATCAATCTTCATGAAATAGTTTTTTTTTTTTTTTTCAAAATACGAATAAATAAAAAACTTACAAAATCGAACTTTAAAAAAAAAATCTTTATTCAGCAACATGACGGTGAAGATCAAAGTTAAAGATAAATTGGATAATGACACGCTGGATCTCAGCTGCTGTGATTTGGAGGACGTGCCTGTGAGAGAAATAGTAAGTCAATTCTTAATTATTGGCGAATGTAATATAAATGGGAATTTCAAAAAAAAAATGGACTTGTTTTTACGATTCCATTTAATTTTACAGGCTACTGTTAAAAAGGGAACTCATTTGGATCTCTCGAACAATCAAATAGTTAGATTACCCGTAAGTATTTTTTTAAATCCATTAAAAAAACTATTTTTCAATTATTCATTAACTCCAGGAGTTGATGGTAGGTCTGAAAAGCCCAAAACTCAGGATTTTATTCTCAACAAGCAATTTTCATTAGTTTGAAAATCGTTTGGAGGAAAAATATAGTGTGCACAAAGATTTTGTTGATTTTCCAAGATAACGGGTCTCAAAGACCCGGCGTAGAGAAATAAGTAGCAAAAATGGAGTGTGTCCTCGTAGCATTAATAAATAAATAACGGAATTTATTTGAAACAAAATCAATAAATTCAATTCTCATACATAAATAATAGTTTATATTATTATTATTAATTATAATGTATAAAATTCAAGAAAAAATTGCGACAAAGAAAAATGCTGCTATAATATTAATGCGGATGGATCAATAATTGAAAATATATTTTCAGGATTCGTTTGTAACTCTTTCGCACATTGTTAAATTAGATCTCAGTAAAAACTTGTTAGAGGAACTTCCTGAAAGTATTGGAGAATTAAAGCAACTGAAACATTTGGATCTTTACAGTAATAAGGTAATTAAAATGAAAATAAAAGAGTAACTGAAACCTAAGAGATTATCGATTTTTATTAACAAATTTGCTTATAGATCAGTAGGTTACCATTGAGTTTTGCTGAATTGAAAAATCTTAAATGGTTGGATTTGAAAGACAATCCACTGACCGATGTCCTGTCCGTTCTTGCGGGACCTTGCAGCGACAACGAACAATGTCAAAAGTGCGCTGTTCTTGTTGTCTCTTATTACAACACTCTGAAACGATCGATCGCTGAAAAAAAGGAAATTGCTGTTAAAGCTGCTGGTAATATTTTGACCTTTGACAGAGTTTAGTTAAATTCGGAAACTTGCCGGTTTCTGATCAATTTTGAAATCCTTATTGGACTCCTGTTTGTTAAGAACAAAAACACATTCGAATTCATTATCAAAATACTAATTCAACTTTATTTCATTGGAAAAATACTAATAGAACTTGGAAATACTAAAAAAAATTGTAATTAAACTTCATCTGGGTAAGAAACTCCCAATCAGGCTCCAATTCAATTAATTTCTTGTTCAATTGATCGATTATAATCGTTCGAAAGTACAAAATTATTTCGAAGAGTGGTTTTTTGGTTCCGATGTTTTCAATTACTTTACAATAATCTTTTTTTTTTTTCAATTAATCTGTCTTAATTAATAAAATGTAGAAAATCATTTACGTGGGGCTCTTATTTTGTTTTTCGCTAATTTACAACAGAAAATGATTTCACAATACTTACTGGAATTTTTCATATTTCTTAGCTGTTGAGGAACGTAAGAGAGAAGCTAAAAGACGAAAAAAGAAGAAGAGAAGAGAGGCAGAAAAGAACAACGCTAATATTATTGAGGAAAAAGAGAAAGACGCGAGCGAATCGGAACCGTCAAATAATAACAAAAACTCAAACGACGTTCTCCAAGAACAGAATTCTTATGGAGAATCTGTTGAGGAAAACGTGACTGAAGGTAATTTAAATAAATATATCCAAAAATTCTCCTATCGAAAACGTTTTCGAGTGACTAATTATTTGTTTTTCGATTTAAAGATGTTTCAGATGGATTGTGCAGCACATTTTGTCGCACTCTAATTTACCGAACGGTGGATTTGATCTTCTGGCTATCGACTCTTGCCTTAATCGCTTTTCTGATATTCACGATTTTACCGAAAATCGATAAAAATCGTTCGAACCTTATGGTTCAATACATGGAAATGAAAACCGGGTTTCCCGTAGAGACATTCCAGAAAGAGTGCCTAGAAAAGCTTGATTCTTTCGTTTATTATGTCAGCTATTTGACGAATAACACGAAAATTCTTATCAAGGACACTTATCAGCGTCACTTTGGCGAGGATCTCGTCGATTCCGACGACGCTGACTTATAAACCTGTTATCTTCAAAAAGGTTTCTTTTCCTTCTTCGATATCGAGAGAAAGTTGTCAATCAGGCAACTTTTGTTTTCTTCTTACATTCTCTTTTCAAGTGAAATGAGAATTTTGAAAAGTTTTCATGAGTTTGATCAATTAACGACAGTGTTTACCACAATTACGATCGTCTCGAACACCCAACGTGTTTCCTGTTGCCAGTCAGGCAACTTTTCTATTCTTGTTACATTCTCTTTTTAAATAGAAAAAACGAGAATTACGCAATGTCTTCGCAAGTTTGAACAATTTATGACAAAGTTTACCACAGTTATCATCGTCTCAAATACCCAATGAATTTTTTATTGTGAATCCAATAAGTTTAACTTGATTGAATACACGAAATGTACAGATGATTGAGATTAATAAAGACACGTGTTTGCCATCACGAATAAAATATGTTTCAAACATTCTAATTTATATATTTTTTTAAATTAATTTCAAGCATTTTTTGTGCATTTTAATTATGCTATTTTTCAGAAAATACTTTTCGATCCTATAAATAATTCTGAACCGAAATTTTAGTTCATATTATAAATATGGAAGTTTGATTTTTTCTTTTTTTTTTTCTTCAATTTCAATTATGCCATTTTTCAGAATATATTTTTCGATCCTATAAATAATTCTGAACCGAAATTTTAGTTCATATTATAAATATGGAAGTTTGATTTTTTCTTTTTATTACTTTGCAATTGATCGACTGATTGTTATCAAATTTTGACAGTTCGGGTTTGTACGATGAAAAAACACAGAATCAAGCAAATTCAAAAATCCAGACACTTTTTTTGGTGACCCGAACGAAACCCGAACGAAACGAAAATAATTGGGAAGAAAAAGGGGAAAAAAATAGCCACAATTTTTCGGGAAATGAGGAAAGAAAAAAACTGAGAACTCATTGAAATTTCGGAATAATAATCGTATAAAATGATTTTTATTTATTTGTCTACATACAACGCACAATAGTTATTATTTTTATCACAAATAATATAAAACATGTTAAAATGGAGACACGCGTAAAAATGATTTGCACGACCCGTAAAAATTTGTTAACTTATTGAATTATTCATTCGTTTTATTTAACATTGTTGACGGTTTGGTTGATGGTTGTTTTCCAAGTGTCGTCTCTACTTTATTAATGAGTTTTTGGAGCTTGTTGAGTTTGGCAGTTTCCGGTTTATCGGTAGCCGGAAGTACGTGATCGGAACTGCAATCATCGAGATCGAGCAACGATTTATTTTTCATTGATGACGTTTGTGGTGAGCAAGTTTCGCGCGATGATATTTTTTTTACACTGCCAAATCGATTCCAAGGCTTTTTTGTACTAATCGCAGGTTTTTCTGTTACAGTTGTGAGGCTGAAATTAATTGGACTACCGGAATCAAATGTTGGATCTTTTTGCCTCGCACGAAAATCTGATATCGCTATATCGTCGTACAATTGTTCATCCGGTTGAAAAATCGGATGAACTTGAAGGGAATCGGCTCGTGGAATTTGATAATGTTCGCATTCCAACGGAATTTCAGTTTTGTTCTGTTCGATTATGGAAACGCGTGGAATTTCACCGATCGAGTAAATATTGTCACAACTAATTTCCACTTTTTTTATTTTCTCGTTTTCCAAGTCTCTCCTCTCAGTTTTTCCATCGATAATACTTTTCGCTCCAAATTTTTCATTTTTATTTGGAAAAATTGTTATTTCTTCTTTCTCACGATAATTTTCAATATCGTCGTAAATCTCTGAAGAATCCTCAATGTTTTTAACAACTTTTACGAGCACAGGACTCGGAGGTTTTGAGTAAATCGGCCTTGGCGGCGGAGGACAATTGTAAGTGGAACTTTCGTCGATATGAATCGAGACTCGATTCGTTCGGGAATTTCCGTTTTGCAAATTCATCGAATCGTTAACGAGCTCTGAAACGTCATCGTACATCGGCAAATCCACAATTACATTTTGAACAATTTGAGGCTCTGGAGGTTTTATGATTTCCGTAGAAACTTTATCAACTTTTTCGCATTTCGTGTCGTTCGGATTCTCCTTCTTTTTCTCATCTTTTTTCGGCGAATCTTTTCGGTTTCTTACACGATCCAAAAACGATCTTTTGCTGGGAGATTTCGTTGGACTTTTCTCAACACTTTTTTCTGATTTTTCTCCATTTTTATCAACTTTTCCATTGTTTTTATGAGATTTTATCGAATTTTTCTCTAATTTCGTCGATTTTTTCTCTGATTCCAAATCTTCTGATTTCATTTTTTTGCATTCTACGTTTTTCGATTTTCCACTGGATGAATTAGTTTTCAGGGACGCGGAAGACTGAAAAACGTCGTCGTAGGTGTCACAATTTTGATCCAATTTGTCCGTCCGATTTTCGGGTTTTGCGAAGAGATTTTTTTTCCCTGATTTTGAATTATTTTCCTTAGAATCGAAAATTTTGGAATCGTTGATGGTCGAGCTCACGTCATCGTAAGTTTCTCCATTATTTTCCAACTTTTTCGACGATTTTTTATTCTCCACATCGTCGTAAGTTTGCTCTTGTATTTTTTGTTTACGTTTTTTTGTTCGTATGAATTTTTTCGTTGTTTTAGATTTTTTAACATTTTCGTAACTTCGTCCATTTTCACGAAAGTCCTCAATTTTGTGATAAATGTCGTCCTCCTCGTAAGCATTGTCGAGAGGCTCGTAAGACGCTGCAGGAATTTCTTCGCTCGGAAGAGACGGAAGTCGTCGTGGGGTCGTTCGAACCGGAAGTATTGGTGGCGGAGTGGTGTTTAAAATAAAAGAATTTCGAGCCGTTTCGATTTTTTCGTTTTCCATATTTCTCGTCGGCATTACCGGCGATTCTTTGAGTTTTGGAGCACAAATAATGGTGCCAACGTCTTGATATTTTTCTTCGATCATCGCACAATTTTCAGCTCTTTTTTCTTCCTCAATTTTTTCTTCGGACTCGTATTTTACGTCCCTCGTCTTAGTACATGTGTGATTTATGGCTTTCAGCCATTCTTCCATTTCCTCAGGATTGTTAGCAATAAACTAAGGAAGAAAAAAAAACTTGATTAAAAACAAAAAATAAAATTGAACGAAAAAAATAGTATTTTTTCATTTTTATTCACCTGCAATGTTTTGTTTCCAGGACAAAAAATTTCGAAAGCTGATTTCGAACGCTCCGGATCCCTGGAAATAGAATTTGGAGCTGGTCGTGCTGAATAGCCACGAATCGAGCAAACTTCCGGTGCTTGTTTGTCGTCTTCACTTCCGTGAACGAGAAGATGCGATCCTACGAGTCCTGTACAAAAAATCTTTCATAAAATTCAAAGAAACTACTTCATTGGCTGAAGAAACGAATTTTTCTAAAAAAATACATATTCTTCTTGTCATTTAACGTGAAAAAATTAATAAAATGAAATAAATTACCGATCCAACAGAGTCGTAAATTTCCACGTACAAAGCCAAAAGGTTTACGTTCGATTTTCTGGTACAATGGACCAGATTTATAAGCTTTATTAATGGTTTTAGCTGCAGTAAAAGTTTTATAAATATCTTGTAATTTTTCCTCCACGAGTTCGTCCTCGGTTTGAAGTTTTCGACTCGATTTATTTTTGCTTCGAGTCTCATCAACTTCGTTGCTATTTTCATTGGCATTGCTATTGATTTCTTGAAAAGTCTCGTAATAATCCTGAGGAAAAGGGACTTCGTTACGTTCCGATTGTTCTTCGACGCCCACGTATTCCTCTATCTCGACGTCCCGATTCTTTTTTCTTGGAAACAGCAGGAAACCCTTGCCTGCGTTCATGTCGAGATAAGGCTCTGGCGACGCTGACCCTCGACCACTCGTTGCAATCGTCGACAACTTCGTTTTCGATCTTTGCAATAAATTCGTTCGAACATTTTCTAACTTTAATGGAAGATTTACGTCGCGCAACGATTCGAGAAATTGCACTATTTCTGTAGCAAAAAAAAACATTTCATCATTATTTATCTTGATTTTCATCATTTTTTCAAATTCAATAAAGAAATTTTTTCATAAATAATTGGCTGAAGGGGACAGTCCCCTTGACACGAGAAAAAAAACAAGAAATTTTTGTGATTTTATTCAAACGATTGGATCTTGGAGATGAAATCGTTTTCGATTTTTAATTATTGCTAGATGCTTCAATTTCAAGTCGAAGAAAAAAAAAAAAAATTGCCTCAAAATGATAAAAACAGTGTCAAAAAATAACACAATTGATAATTAAATAAATGGGCAGATTTTTACGAAAAATGAGACGTGTCTAAATCGTAGATTTCATTAATAAAAAAATTGAGATTTTCTTACGCAACTGATTCAATTTATTTGAAGAATTTGTAAACATTTCGAATCTCAAAGAAAAAATTCTTTTGAATAAATCGTTAAGTAATGAAAAAAAATTCTGTTTTATTAGAAATAAATCACGACTCATGATACTTAATTCAATTAATCCAATTTATCTCAATCAATAAATAGTGATATTCTTACCTCGAATAATGCTGGTCAAGTCGGCATCGACCCCCATTTCTTCGTGTTGAATTAATATCTCTCTTCGTTATGATCGTTGTATGATAATTTGTTTATTATTTACGATGTACCAACGATCGAACGATAATTTTTTATCTCTACTCATAGCTCATTTATGCATTAGTGTTTATGATTTATTTCTTGACGAATGATGCATAGTGTTCGAGTCACAGGCAATTTGAATTCGAGTCTGTCCATAGTGTCTCCTTTTCCTTCGCTTTCTCTCGTATTTTCCTCCTTCGCCGGATGATTAATTTCGTTAATAAAATAGTTGAGTTACAGTCTGTAAAAAAAAAAAAAAAAAAAAAAAAAAAATTGTATGAAAATAACGTAAAATCCACTTTGGTTTCAATTTCTAAAGAATACGATTTTGTTTCACTGCTTTTCGTTTTGCAAATATCACTTTAATCTATGATATCATATTTGCATGTTTTTATTCAACGAAATTTCTTCCCCTAACCGAAGACAGCTGGTCCGAAAATCCACGAGTTAAGAAAAAACGAAAAAAAAAAAATGAATTTCTGTTATAAGAAATGGCGTCAAGTGTGGGTTTTCATTATTCGAGACTATAATTGAGACAATAAAGCGAGTCAAGTGCTCGAAAGTGTCTTCGTTCATTTTTGCTGTACTTGCTGACCTCGCCTTTAGAATACTCCCTCTTTTTTTTTTTTTTTTGTCATCTCCCACTTCCTGTGGCTCATGCTCAAGTATTTTTAATTCTTGGCTGACTCGAATTAAAACTCGAAACTTCATTACACAAGACTAATTATTATTATCATTATTGTTATTATTATTATTATTATTATTATCAGTATTATGGTATTCAAAAAATATTAGTTAATGACTCTAAGACCCAATTGTTTTTGTCAATCTCATGTATCATCGTGTTTATACCAATGTATGTCATGTGTATATCTATACATATATATCCTCGTTTCTAATCACGTCACCACATGGTAAGCCTGGTGGGATTAAACGAATACCAATAAAGACTTATTGCGAAATCTTTTCCCACCTCATTCCGTCAAGCAACTACAATTTTTCACTTACAAATCTTTATCAAGTTTAACTGATTTTTTTTTTTTTTTTTTTTTTTTTTTACAATGTATCGTATCCAAAAATGATTAAATCATTGTGAATTCTGTACAAAAACATTTACTCCAATATAATAAACGTCGTCAAAATTGTTTCAATGATGATTATCATTTTTTTAAACTGTTTAAAAAAATCTGATCCTCTGATTTTCGTCTGAACATTCGTTCAAACGTAAATGATTGTTTCGATTTTTTTTTTTTAACATTTTAACGAAATTGAAAATATTATTAAACATAATTGATTTTCGTGGTATTGAATTTGATGGTGAGTGAATAAATGGTAAATAAAAATATAAGAAATATGAATAAATTAATGAAAAATGATTAAAAATAGAAAAAATAGTAAATTGATTGTTTCTGAGTGTTGGTTATTTTTTTGTTATTTGAAACGTACCTAATATTCTTGTAACAAAATAATGATCGATCAGACTGTAGACTGTGGTATCCTTCAATCTGACAAACACTGCTACGTCATTCGCGAAGGATTTATGAAAACCGCAACGAAAAATGCACTTGTTTATTTTGCTTTATATTATTGGTGTTTTTAATTTTGAACTCGAGCCACTGAATAAGGAAAGACACGATACGATGACCGGCTGATTATGCACTGACGAATTCTTCGGGAGACAGAGAAAAGTCTATGGGAATAAAACGAGACGAATAGATCGACGACTCCCGCTAAGAATTCTCCGAGTATAAACTCACGGAGAGAGAAAGAGAGAGGCAATGTCCTACTCGCTTCTTAACACACTGCATGAACACTGTGACATTCCTCCTTCTCTGATGCGCTCGCTCTTGAGCCTCACAGTGAGCCTCGTTAACGCACTCTATTACCCATATCCAATCGACTATCGTCTTTCTTCTTTTTATTTTAATTTTAATTTTTTTTTTCTTTTCATCGTTCCATGAAGCACTGTCCCATTGAGCTGACTCATGATTTGTCTTTCCGATGTCTTTTCCTCTGTCGGTCTCTTTTTGTACATTTCATTTCTTACTTAAAACATTTTTCTCCCACTTTAATTAACGAAATTTTACATTTTCTCTAGATTTTTTAATAAAAAGGCAAAACTATTTGGAATTTCGAAATGAATTTTGACGATATTTCTTCTGTTATATTCAGTCAATTGACTCCATTTTGTTCCACTTTTTTTTGGCTCACAATCTCTTCTCCAGGTGCTTATATTTTTGTGTCATTTTTTCCATCAAATTTGATATAGAGACATTTTCAGTTGAAATAATTAAAATTTTGTCCAGTGTCTTTTCCTCTGTCGGTCTCTTTGTGCATTTCATTTCTTACTTAAAACATTTTTCTCCCACTTTAATTAACGAAATTTTATATTTTCTCTAGATTTTTTAATAAAAAGGCAAAACTATTTGGAACTTCGAAATGAATTTTGACGATATTTCTTCTCTTATATTCACTTTATTAAGTCAATTTTGTTCCACTTTTTTTTGCTCACAATCTTTTCGCCAGGAGTTTATATTTTCGTGTTATTTTTTGTATCGAATTTGCTAGAGTCATTTTTAGTTGAAATAATGGAAATTTTGAAAAAAGGATATTCCGGAACAAAGCAAAGAGCATAATTTTTGTAATTTTGTCACATGGTTGACGACACGAAGATTTTTTTGGCCCCCCATGTATTTCGTTGGATTATTTTGGCTATGGATTCGTCATTTGAAGCGAAAGACTGAGTCGAGTCATAGAAGCAAAGACACGTATTTTCTTTATAACGTGGTTAAGCGTATGTGTATTTTTTTTTATTTTTTTTTTAATTTATCATCGCGGAACGTGCTCTGGAGGAGAAATAATTTAATCGTTTAGTATACAACGTTAGAATTTATCATAACATGTGAATGTGTAACGGAAAAATAAATATAAAAATAGTTCGAAGATTGCAGAAGTTAATTGATATCGATATGGCACATATTAATAAAAATCGTTTCGCTGAATTAATCAATTCAACAACGAAGAATGTAAATTTTCTCGACAAGGAGTTTGCATGGGTTCGCGTTTGGCACGCGAATATTCGTACAATTTTTTTTTCTCCTTTTTCTATACGAGAAGATATCCAGAGGCCGTTGCTCGAAGTATAGAAGTTACTCGTTGGACGGTCTGGAAAGAACTGAGAACCGCAGATCGATATCTTTCCAATTTTCCGATGCATGATAACCCATTCACTTCCCTTATGCACTTCAGGCCATGCACAATTGAGGGTCGAAAGTTTATATGAATTTTCAAACAACGGGACAACTCGTTGAACTGTGTTATTCCATTATCTTGTTATCCTCTTCGGATATGGCAATAGGAAACATTTTGTTGAAAATCGTTGAGGAAAAATGGTCGATCAATTGTCGAGTTATAGAAATTACGTTCGTGGAATAAGAGGGTTGTTACTTTTTGCTGGATTATGGCCAACGAGAAAATGGAATTGTTTCGTTTATCGCTCAATTTCCTTGCTCAATGCACTTATGTGTTTCACCATGAGTTGCGTTGTTCTAAACTTTTGTTGCGAACATTCAAACAATCTTGATCTTCTAACCAAAAGCATAGGAATAATGGGAAGTTATTTGTCGTCAGTGTTGAAGGTATGACGAGTCCATAAAGTTTCGTAAAAAAAAAAAAAAAAAAAAAAAATCTACGAAAAATACCTTTTTATTTTGCCATTTGATGCGAAGTAGTTCTTGTACCATGGTTGTTGGTGGGGAAAAAAAAAAATTGAATTCTGATAGTGCAGTACACGAAGAAGCGAAGTGTAGTGAACGTTGGACAACGATTGACACGAACGATTGTTCATTTTTTGGAGTGTAATTTTATAAAAAAATTTTATATTCAAGGTCATCTGCTTTCTGGTCAATCATAAAGAGCTCGTCGATCTTCATCGGAATCTTGAGAAATATTTCGATCAGACTCTGAATAATGCAAATGTTAAAATATTCGACTCTTTAAAGGTTTTTGTGAAACCATCGTTCGCTATAACGGTTCTCGTTTTTATTGGTACTCTTGTATTTTTTTTAACACCATTAATCGTAATTTGTGTTCAATTATCAAATGACATACATCCGGTTAAATTTATACTACCGTATCCTGCTAAATATCCTTGGAGTTTTGAGGGTGGTGGTTTGGTTTATTACGTTCATTACGCGTGGGAAATCCTTGCTGGTTCGTATTTATTTTGTGTTACCTGCGGAGTTGATTCGCTATTTGGTTATTACGTCTTTCAAATGCACGCTGTTTTTCGACTCATGAGCCATCGAATAAGAAGTCTCGGTTTTACCGATGAAGACCATCGTCAAATCATTCGTGAGTCTGTCGAAATGCATCAAATGCTCACCAAGTCTCGCGATCAACTTCAAATGATTTATGGACCAATTATCTTCTGGATTTTTCTTACCAGTGCGATCATTATGTGCACTCTCATTTTTCAAGCATCTCAGGTAAAAAAAAAACAAAAAAAAATATAAAGAAAAATTAGCAGTTTATTTTATTCTCGATCAATAAAAATTTATGAAAAAATATTCATTTTCACAGACTAAACAATGGACCGTTGGCTACGCAATTCTCTTCACTGTTTACATCTCTATGAAATTATTACAAGCATTTATGTACGCCTGGTACGGAAGCATTGTTTACACTGAGGTAGATTTCGATTTAAAAAAATACCACATCTGCTTAAGGAGGTTGGCTACATGCGACAATATGATAAGAATTTAATAAAATTTCGTAATAACATTCTTTAGCATCGAATACGATGACACAAATTTTTTCAAATTTTTCGTCTGCATAGTTGTCGAATAATTAGAGTTTACAATATGCTAAAGATATATCTATATATATCTGAATCCTATGCTTATGCGTGTAAACTCTATTGTTCAATTACTCGAAAACTATGTAGAAGAAAGATCTTAGAAAATTTGTATATTCATATTTAATACTAAAGAATATACTCACGAAATTTCATGAAATTCTAATCATTTCGAATTTTCATATGCTTTTAACACGCGCAACATTGTTGTGTGTAGCCAACCTCCTTAAGTCCATTTTGTACTTTATCTCGAATTATCAATCGAACGCGACAAACAGAGCGAACACTTTCGCGAAGCTGTGTATAGTTGTGGCTGGCCTGGATCCGGTGATACATCTTTGATGAAGAATATCCTGATAATGATGTGCCAGCAGCCAATGGTGTTAACAGCCTGCAAATTTATTATTATCTCCACTGACATGTTCACTGCGGTAAAAAAAAAAAAAAAAACGTATTTTTTTTGGTCGTAATTAATTGTCCTATAAAAAAAATGCACAATAATCCAGGACGAAGGATTCTGACTTTTAATCATTTAATCACAATTGTCCATAATTATTTGTTATTTTCAGATAGCCAACGCAACCATGTCGTATTTCTTCTTGTTGCAAACACTCGATGAAGGCAACTGACGAGCATTTAGCTATTCGAGATTTTTTGTAGAGGAAGAAAAACTGGAATTAATTTACAGAAATAGACCCTAAAAATTGAAACCCCTTAAAATAGCAGCCCTGATTAGCTGCCTTTCTTCTGGTTGAAATACTTTATCAAAACCACGCGGTAGCAACTCGACGCCCAGTAATAAAAGGAAAAAGCAAGGAAAAGCCCTGCCCCACTCTTGTATACTCCAAAATGGCCTTTTTGTGACGTCGACTTTGAACTTTTTTCTTTTAAGTAAAATATCCCTGTCGTATGCGATAATGAAGTTTATTTATACACTGTTTTGTTTGTTTTCCACCAAAAATGAGAACGGTGTACGATGAAGTGATATTTGATGATAAATACTGGATTTAAATGCATGTAAATGAATAAAAGTTTCGATAAAATAAAAATAAACACTTAATCTTTGATATTTTCGTAGCGTAACTTTTTATTTACGGAATAATAACAGAAAAAATAGGATAAAAAAGTAAAAAATAAAAATAAAGATATAAGGATAAAAGTAGGAAAAAACGAAATATTTAATTATATGCCGAATATAAAAATGTTTTACAGAGTCGTTTTTATGAAATAAATGAGAAAAAATAACCTCGCGACTCGTAGTGTAATTTGTTTAGTAAAAAAAAAAATTATGCACGTTTTTATGGGTCCTCCTCGAAGTGCCTCTTAGGGCTGTCAAAGAAAAACTGATCGGTATAATAAAGGAAGAGATAAGTAAAAAAATGCGATACCTATAATCGATTAAAATATAAGAACGAATAAATAATTTCAAATAAGAAATGTCAGGAAACTAATTACTCATGATAACTTATCATTACGTATAGAAAATCAAGTAAAATACTTTCCAGTAATTTGTACACATTTTTTGATTGTTTCGATTGAAAATGATACAAAAAGTTGGAAAAAAGGTTTATTTATTTATTTGATAAATATAAAAAAGTTCAACGGAGTAGTTATCATAAAATAAATGAGTAAAAATTACCTCGTAATCCGATTAGTTTAGTAGAAAAAAAAAATGATGTACGTTTTTATTGCTCGATGAAGTGACACCTCGGACGGTCAGTAAAGGACTGAGAAATGTAGATCGATATGTATTCAATATTCGTAGTATTCGTACGAATGACAACTGTCTACTTCCCGTTTGCACTTTATTGCACAATTGTAAATTGTAACATTGTAACAATTTTGAAGTTTCGAAACACGTTCAGCTCAAACTTTCATCGTACATCCCATTATATTGTTTTGAGCTATCACATTATCTGTTATTTCGTTGTAAAACGTAAAAGAAAAATGGTCGATCAACTGTCGAGTTACAGAAATTACGTTCGGGGAATAAGAGGGTTGCTACTTTTTTCTGGTTTATGGCCAACGAGAAAACGGAATTGCTTGGCATATCGTTTTATACCCTTTTTTAATGCACTTGTCTGTTTCACCATGAGTTGTGCAGTTCTAAACTTTTGTCGAGAACATTTTAACAATCTCGATTTACTTACCAAAGGCTTTGGTCTTATGGGAAGCTATTTGACGTCAGTGCTTAAGGTATGTCGTCGTGATATACATTATCGCAAAAATATTGCAATAATAATCAGTCTTTTTATCAAGAATATAACGTGCATTGACTCCTAATCATAAAAAATAAAAAAATAAAATATTCTAACAAATAAATAAATAATGAAGTCAAAAATAAATAATGATTATAAAATGCTAGCTGTCAAATGATTTTTGTAATATACATTTCTACGTTTCCTTAATATAAAAATTTCGTTTTATAGGTTTTCTGCTTTCTCATAAATCACAAAGAACTTGTGGATCTTCATGAAACCCTCGATAAATACTTTGAGGAGAGTCTTTCCACCCCAGAAATACGAATCGAAATATTGGATCCTCTGAATATCTTTGTAAAGCCATTTCACGTTATAACAGTTTTGCTCTTTACTGCTGCAATCGTATATTCTGTGACACCATTGATCATAATATCTGTGCAATTGTTGCATGAGGTACATCCCCTTAAATTCATACTGCCTTTCCCAGCGAGCTATCCCTGGTCCTTCGAAGGTGGCGGGTTGGTTTATTGGGTTCATTATTTATGGGAAATAATGGCTGGTTTGTATCTCTCAGCGGTTACTTCCGGAGTTGATTCGTTATTTGGCTATTACGTGTTTCAAATTCGTGCTATTTTTCAACTAATGTGTCATCGAATGAGAAATCTTGGTGTCGGGAATGAAGACAGTGGAAAAATCATTCGTGAATGTGCCGAAATGCATCGAATGATCGCCAAGTCTCGCGATCAACTTCAAATGATTTACGGACCAATAATCTTTTGGATTTTTTTAACGAGTGCTACAATTATGTGCACTCTCATTTTTCAGGCATCACAGGTAACGAAACTTAATAAATAAATGTTTTGTTGTTGTTGTTTAACAGAAAATAATACCGTAAAAATGTGCTTTAAAGACTCGGGAATGGACCGTTGGACGCGCAGTTGTATTTTTCGTTTATATTTCCTTAAAATTACTCCAAGCTTTTATGTATGCCTGGTACGGAAGTATTATTTTAACAGAGGTACGTCAATTGCAAGTAAATTGATTTTTGCTGAGTGATATAAATGATTTTTGACAGTTTTTCTTTATCTTAAAATAACTATTCGAACACGCGACACATCAGAGCGAAGTGTTTCGCGACGCGGTGTACAGTTGTGATTGGCCTGGATCCGGTGACACATCGTTGATGAACAATATCTTGATAATGATGTGCCACAAGCCAATGGGATTAACAGCCTGTAAATTCCTCGTTATCTCCACCGATATGTTTACTACGGTAAAACAAATCATATTTTTTTCCATTACATTTTGGTTTAGTGAGGAAAAAACTTCACACAAACCTATTAAAGGGTTGTTTGTGATAAAAGCTTTATCACGTTTCTTTATAATTGCTCTAATTTCTAGATAGTGAATGCAACGATGTCTTATTTCTTCTTGTTACAATCTGTGGACGAAGGCAACTGACGAAAATTTCATCGCAACATTATTTGGTTTCAAAATTCTCGATTTTTTAAAAATTTATAGTATAATGGCAGCAAAAATGAAAATAAAAATTGTATCCTTAAACATAACCTTTCCCCTGAAGTGAATCACAAAATATGATGAAAACTTTGAAAAATTCGATCCATGTTAAAATTATTCTTCATAAAAAACATCCTCGAAAATATAAATCTCAAGAAAAACAAATTAAAAAAAGGATTTTCTTTGAAACAAGTCACACAAATCCCTCTGAAAAATTGATTCCTTACAAAATATTATGAAAAACGATTTGAAATCTTTGTGACGTCATAAAATCGTCATATTGGAGTATATAAGAGTGCGGTGGGGCTCGCGCTGGCTTTTCTTTTTGATTATTGCCGTCGAGCCGCTACCGCGTCTCACGATAGCCGCCTGAATCGGCCAGGATTTTTCACAGTTTCCCTTGGCCCTCTTGCAAATGCGATACAGTAGTGCATTAGGAAAGAGTGGCTGTGGGCAACACTCTGGGGAACACTCACAGGAACAGGAACAAGAACAAGAACAGTCAAGTGGTGGAAGAAGCGGAATTAAAGTGATGGAATGGTGTCGGAAAAACTCGCAAGGGTGTAAGCAGGAATAATGAAAAGAATTAAAATTCAAATTCAAATTAAAATTAAAATAATGGACCAACTATTTTTAGCCGAATTTGTTTTCTCATAAAAAATCTTCGATCTGATAAAAAACGATCGGAACGGATCGTTTTGATTATCGCACTACAATTTTTTCTCAAACTTAACTCGACGAGGTTATAATTACCATCAATATCCGATCGGCTGCACACTGGTTCGAATCTGTACCACGAATTTCGTATTTTTCTGCACTTTGCGCATAAACACTTTTTTTTCAGTGCTTTTAGTGATCAAAAGATATTTTCAAACCTTTGGATATTTTGAAATTATTCGTGATAAATAAAAATTGAACGATTTGGACCGTAGAAAGAAAATTTTTTAAATGACACTTGATTCTCCCATTATCACTCTATCTTTTACTTTTTTAAATGATTAGCACTTGGCTCTGATCTACACGGAAGTTTTTCCAACCGTGCAGCCATGTAATTATCACTTTATCTACTGGCGAAGAGTCTAATCTCAATCGTCACATCCACGACAGATCGCAAATATCACGAGTGGGCAGCTATCTTTCTTGCAGCTATAGCGGCTCAGTCGGTACGACTTTAATTAAAAACTTTATAAAAAAAAGGAAAAATATAAAAACTTATAAACTTCTTATATAAACTTCTTATATAAACTCTTAAATATAAACTTATAAACTTTAAAAAAATATATAAACTTCAGCCAAATATAAAAACGTTCCACGGAGTAGTTTTTCTGAAATTTACGAGGAAAAATAACCCCGTGATTCGTAGTGTTATTTGTTTAGTGAAAAAAAAAAATTACGTACGTTTTTATGGGTCCTCCTAGAAGTGCCTCTTAGGGTCCCCAAAGAAAAACTAATCGGTATAATAACGAAAGAGATTGATGAAAATATAAGAACGAATAAATCATTTCAAATAAGAAATTTGAGGAAACTAATTACTCGTGATAACTTATCATTATGTAGAAAATTAAGTAAAATACTTTCCAGTAATTTACAAATTTTTTTGATTGTTTCGATCGAAAATGGTACAAAAAGTTGGAAAAAAGGTTTAATTATTTATTTGATAAATATGAAAAAGTTGAACGGAGTAGTAATCGTTAAATAAATGAGTAAAAATTACCTCGTAATGTGATTTGTTTAGTACACAAAAATGATGATATTTTTTTATTGCTGGGAGAAGTGACTCCTAGGACGGTCAGAGAAGAACTGAGAAAATGTAGAAACGTGTAGAGATCGATATGTACCCAATTTTCCGATTAATGACACCTGCCTGCTTCCCTGAGTGCAATTTACTCCAAATTACATCGAAACTTGTTGAGCTCAAAAGTCGTTACTTTATTCCATTACTTCGTTGCCTTCAGTCATAAAATTGTCTGTTATTTGGTTGAAAAACATAAGAGTAAAATGGTCGATCAATTGTCGAGTTATAGGAAGTACGTTCGGGGAATAAGAGGCTTACTTCTTTTTGCTGGATTATGGCCATCAAGGAAATGGGCCGATTCACCATATCGTTTCATACCCTTTATTAATGCCCTCGTCTGCTTTTCTCTGAGTTGCGCAGTTCTTGGTTTTTGTGGAGACCAGTTTAACAACCTTGAGTTACTCACTAAGGGATTTGGTATTGTAGGAAGTTATTGGACGGCAGTGCTTAAGGTATTACTTTAGATCTTTATTTTGATAACGTGTAACTTCGATCCATTGATAATTACTTATAAATGAAAAAGAAAAAAAAAAAGAAAAACGGCAGAGTATAATTAATGAGGCAACAATAATAATGAGTGCTCGTAATAACGTCTTGACTGCAAATTGATATTAAAATTTTTTAAAAATACAAACATCAATTAATCGTCATTGTTGTGACTCTTGATATCATTCGAATGACTATTTTCAACGATTTCCTATTTAAGGTTCTCTGCTTTCGTATAAATCACAAAGAACTCGTGGATCTTCATCGTACCCTCGAGAAATATTTCGAGGAGAGTCTCTCCAATCATAAAATACGAAATCAAATATTTGATCCTTTGGCTATTTATGTGAGACCGTTTTATGCGATTACGTTTTTGCTCTTTGTCGCTACTGTTGCTTTTTTTATAGCACCAGTTATAATAGTTTGTGTACAATTATCAAATGGCATATATCCGTTGAAATATTTACTGCCGAATCCTGGAAAATATCCTTATTCTTTTGAGGGTGGTAGTTTGGTTTATTACGTTCATTATGCGTGGCAAATGTTAGCTGCGACCTATCTCCTCTGTCTCACTTCTGGCGTTGATTCGCTATTTGGCTATTACGTTTTTCAAATGCACGCTATTTTTCAACTGATGAATCATCGAATAAGCAATCTCGGTCTTACGGATCAAGACAATGGAACTATTGTTCGGGAATCCGTCAAAATGTATCAAATGCTTGCCAAGTGTCGCGATCATCTTCAACTGATTTACGGACCAATCGTCTTTTGGATTTTTTTAACGAGTGCCATCATTTTGTGCTCACAAATTTTTCAGGCTTCTCAGGTCTAAATTATTTAACAATATTATTATTATTATTATTATTACTATTACTTTGTGCCATAAAACAATAGCAAATTATGGGCGTCTTTGCAGACAGGTCAATTGACTGTTGGACGTGCAGTTTTATTCGTAACTTATTTTTCCTTGAAATTACTTCAAGCTCTTATGTACGCTTGGTACGGTAGTGTTATTGTCACGGAGGTAGGACAATTTATAAAATTGTTTTTTTTTTTTTTTTTTTTTTTTGTAAAACTAAAGAAAGATTTTAGTCATTTGTTATTTGTCCCGAATTATAATTCGAACATGAAAAACAGAGCGAAAAGTTTCGCGACGCGGTGTACTGCTGCGACTGGCCTGGATCCGGTGACAAATCTCTAATGAACGATGTTCTCATAATGATGTGCAACAAACCACTGGGAATCACGGCCTGCAAATTTCTCATTATTTCCACTAATATGTTCACTACGGTAAATAAATCTTTTTTTTTTTCGATAATATTCCATAAATAAAATATCCCTATTTTTTGTATACATTAATGGACTATAAAAATAATGCAATATGAAGATACGAAGATTTGAAGAATTCTGGAGATCTGTTTTTATCTGGTGCGCGCATGATTTTCTTCTACGATTTTTTTTTTCTCGTGTTTAGGGGGATTAAAAAACAAAAAAAAACGTGTTTGTATGCGTTTGTTGGTTGTTGATGGTTTTATTGAGTTTAAAAAATAGAGAAATCAATTTTTTATTATTTTTTATGTGATTGGTTTGTTCTTAAATCGATATTATTTTCGGAGTGATTTTTTTAAAATGAGTTCTAATTAGGGGTACATTATGAATTAACGTTTTGTGCTAAGAATAATTTGTTTGAGTGAGAACAAAAGTGTAAGAAAATCTGGAAGGTTTTATCGATAATGATTTGAATTTTCAGATAGTCAACACGACGATGTCATATTTCTTTTTGTTGCAAACCTTGGATGAGGCCAACTGATCAATTGTCTATTAAATCTACTGATCTGTAGTTTTTAAGCAATTTTAGTAATAAATAGTAATAGAGTAAAAATGGTATTGAACAAACATTTATATGACAAATATGCCAATGTTTCATCGAGTAGTTATCGTCAAATAAAATATTAAGAACAGACAATTTGTTTTATTTTTATTTTTTTACCATTTCAACCAAGTAATATGAACTCTGGATTAGATTTGGCCTAAATAAAAAAAATCTGCTTCGGAGATAGGAATCAGGAATAAAAGAATCGTGCCATTCTGTCGAAGAAAATAAAGGTTATCGACGTTCAATCGATAAAAGCTTTACTTACAAATGGCATTTTGCGATCTGTAAAAATAGTTGGTATGTGGCTATAAAAAAATATAGTTATGTATATACACATATATATATATATATATATACATCAGTGGAAATGATGGTAAAATGGGAAGAATTTGAAGAAAGAAAGACGATTTGATATTTATGATAAAAATTGCAAAGACGAACGATTGATGCGATTCGTATATATATCCACACACACATATATATATATATACATATAGGTAAAAAGAAGGCGAAGCAGGAGATGATATTTCCGAGGCACGCGACGACCTCGATGCTGCCTCGAACGACGCCTCCAAACCTCTAGATTTCATTCCTCGGGGGTAGTATTCACTCGGAGCTCGACAAGACTAACACGCTAAAGTTGTAATATCGTCAGTTTTCCACACATAATATCGCGACACTCGTCCTTTCCGTATAAAAGAAGAAGAATAAAAAAACAGATTAAAATAAGAAGATTAAAAGGCAAAATATCTTTGACTTCCGGTTGAAAAAATTTTCATAAATAATTTCTTATATGGCGATCGCTCTTGTCACGAGTTTCGGCAGCAATCTCGAGTCTCCTTTCTCGAACGATGGACCATCGATCTCTGAGCAGGATCATGACTTTTCGAAGGAAAAAGAAAGTCCTTATGATGATGAAGATAAAAAAGAAGAAATCGCTATCGAAACTGACGACGATGACACGCCTCGCTGGAGAACAAACCTTTTTATTCTTTACGCTAGAGTCTTTCGAATGATGCTTGCTAAATGGAAAGAAAGATTGAGACAAGCCGATGAGGACGAAAAAGCTAAGGAACTCGACGATCTCGTTTTACCGAGCAACGAAGAATGGAGGTATCAGGTTTATTATCGTCTTGTAGATATGCAACGTCAAATTGACTCTGGAATCGCTGAAAATACTTTGGGGTAAGCATAATAACCTGCATTTCTAAATTATCATTTGAAATTCGATGTATAAATGACCTTGAAATATTTGACCGATTTTGTGCACGAAAGAACGCGAGCATATTTATAATGAAGCTGCGCTGCTTCCCATTTTCATAACAGGCCGCACAAGTCATTCCTTATTTTATTCATTCGAAAGCTTTTGTTTCTCATTTCACGGCATTAAATATCGATCAATGTTAGGAAAATATGAAATATGACGTTTACAAGATTCTTGCGACATTTTTCGCGCGAACGCGGCTCTATTTTTATTATGAAATATAAAACGGGCACATAACCGCTAAATAAAAGCGAATTTTTCACATTCTCATAAACACTTGATCTTTTATATCTTCGTTACGAATTTTTTAAAATAAATAATCTATAAGGATGACCGAACAATTGGAGATCGAAGCGAAACAGAGAAAATATTGGGATTGGGAACCTGACAAAAGAGAATTTCCTTTGAGACCCAAAACCGGTAACGTCGATGCTTCCATCGCGACTTTGGCTTCCGCCATTTATGACAGCAATGGTTCCATGACCGAGGCCTGCATCGAACCGGGATGGAGGGTCGACGATATTATTCTTGCTGCAATTGTTCTCCAAGAAGATTCACCAGCTCCCAATTTCAAGGACGAAGCAGAAATGCGAAGAGTCTTCGGACTCGTTTACGATGTTTTACGATGTGAGCAAATTCACTTTTTAGAAGTAAACGAAGAAAAAAAAGAAAAAAAAAGCGTTTTTGACGTTTTATGAACTGAAATTGAAATTTTTTAGACAAGCAAATTTTAAATCAAGCTCTTCAAGACGTTGGGTTTTGGTATCGATACATCGAGCACGTTAATCGCGAAAGAATCGTTTGGCTACTTCTGTACGACATGCAGGGAAGAAAATTTTCTCGACGACGTGACTCCGCGATTCTCGAAAAGAGAGAACGCGCTTTTCGTCGCGCAGGAATTAAGGATATTGAGGACGCGCTTATAGAGACCAGAACGAGACTCGCTGCGAGTGTTTCTCGTTTGAGAATCGGTGGATCGGCACTTGCTCTTGGTAAAATAATCAAATGAGATGCTCGGAATTGTACAATTGCACCAAAAAGAGAAAAAATTTCCTAAAAGAGCAAGAAATTCGATTAAAAGTTTATTTTTTCTTCGATTACCTTTTGAATTTATGAAATACGAGAATATTTCGACTTTTTAAGATAAAAATAATATTAATAGACATTAAAATACATAAGTGATTGATGAAAATATAAAAATAAATATAAATATATGAAAAAATCGACGGAAAATTGATAATAATTGATAATGAGTGTGTCGATCGTTTTTTTTTCTTGTATCAAACAGACGAATTATTACCAACTCATCTCCGAACTGCCGAGGGTGTAAATTGGAGCGAAGACGGAGCATGTTTAGCTTCCGGTTGGGTCAACACCATCAAAATATCGAGCAAAGCGGAATTTATCGGTGAAATGTCAAAACTCGAAATGCGTCTTTGCATCAATTGCAACGAGACGGAGCTCGACGAAGATCATTACGTGTTTGACCCGATTTGCCCTAAAGTAGTAAATCTTCATGACAAAGCGAGAGAGAAATTAGCAATGTCTGACCTTGTGACGAGTCATCGATTTATTTTTTTGGTAAACTCAATGAAAAATCTTTCATGATTTTTGTAATTAACCGAATAACGGAAAAGGAAATTCGATGTTTCATTTCAAACATTTTTGTATCAATTTTTTCTCACAATCTTTAATTTTTTCGTTAATTTTTATTTATTTTTCACTTCTTTTTTTTCCAACAGGAAATCGATTCATTTTTTTGGTAAACTCAATAAAAAATCTTTCATGATTTTTGTAATTAACCGAATAATGGAAAAGGAAATTCGATGTTTAATTTCAAATATTTTTGTATCAATTTGTTCTCACAATCTTTGATCTTTTCGTTTATTTTTATTTTTTTTCACTTCTTTTTTTTCCAACAGGAAAGATCTCTATGTCTCGGAGCTGCAGCTCTGGCTCAAACGATACGTTGTGGTCGACTGTGTGGACCTGTTGTGTTAACTCACTCGATAGCTCCTCGTCACACTGGATATTTAGCAGGACTCATTGCAGATATCGAGGATGCTGGAAGACTCTTGGCTTTTGGTACCGGTGAACAACGTCATCAGTATGAGGACTATTTGGCAAAACTAGGACTCACGACTCAGCAGTGTCGTGTTTTTTCCGAGAAGTATGAAAAATTTATTCCAATTATATCAAAACTGCAAATAATTCATCAATTTTATCGATCAAATTAGTCAATTAAAACGTAACCATTCCAGGAATTTAAATCATCCTTTTTTTTTTTGGTTCATCATTAAATCTATTTCAAAGTGAAATTACTTCATATTTGCTTTATTTATTTATTCATTGATCGATTTATTTAGTCATTTATTTATTTATTTATTTATTTATTCATTTATTTATTTATTTATTTATTTATTGATTTATTGATTGATTGATTGATTGATTGATTGATTTATTTATTTATTTTTTCTTTATTTTTTTATTTATTTATCGATTTGATTAATTAACGATTGAATTTGATCTGAAGGCATAAAAAAACAATTGAAATTTTGGGTATATTTTATTTTTGTAATAAATGACGTTTTAATTAACAGATACGTGGCTCCTCCACCATTAGCTGAGCTCGAACAAGCGACTGTCGTACTTTGTTCACCTCCATGTAGTTACACAGGAGTAAAAGACGTGGTTGACCTTGCGGTGGCTCGAAATGGTGATACAAAGCTTTTGGAAACATTGACTGAAATAGACATAGAACTGGAGCAGCCAAAAACTCTCTTAACCGAACAATTAACGACTTTGAAATATGCCTTGACTCGACCAAACGTTCAATTACTTATTTACGAGGCTCACAGTATTCTTCCTTCCGAGACTTTCGAAATGGTCGATCAGGTCGTCGAGCATGCCAATCAAATGGCTGCTGACAAGTACACTCGTGAGCATCCGGTGAATAAAAAACCAAAATGACGAAAAAAAAATTAATTACATCGATTTTATTATTAAAAAAAAAAAATCTTTTTTTCCCATGGAATTCATTCGTTTTTTCTACAAACTTTTACAGCCAAAAAAAATTAAATCACCCAACAAAGACGTCACAGCTAAACTAACGAGATCCGGCAAAGCTGGAAAACGTACACAATCCCTTGACCAAAAAAACGAGTCTCAAGAAGAAAAACGGATTGAAGATGATGAAGAAATGTCGACTAGAATTTCTACTGATTTTGAGGTTTAACTCTAAAATCTTACAATTCAATTTTTTGCCCTCAACAAACCCGAAACTGTACTTAATAACCCTAGAACTGAAATCCCTTTTTTCATATTCCAACGCATTTCTTTTTATGGTTCTCATGGGCGTTATGAAATATTTGATCGTCATATCGATTTTACGGTAATTAAAAAACTTACCAGCGTATAAACCTCTTCGTTTTGTTTTTTTATAACGAATAAATCGATACGTGAGAAATTTCATTTCAAGAAAGTTAAGAGAACGAAAAGCTTGACAAAAAATTGAAAAATTCAAAAAATCAACGAAAACTTCATTTTTTTGACAATCACCGTGGGTCGAATCGACCCCTGACTCAAGTTTTAGGGCAACGACCCCAGTTGTTGGAAAAAAATGGAAATTTGACAGAACGCTGAATGTTTCAGTAACTTTACATTCCAGGAGAGAGTTCTAGGGTTAAATGGAATGACAAGAAATTTGTTTTTTTTTGTATTTTTTATTTTTATTTTATTTTCGTGTTTAAATAATTATTTTGCACAGGTGCCTGAAAGTGACATTTTCGAAATTGGATCTCCTCTCGATATTTATGGCTCGGAATCTGCTAAATGGCTCAACGAAGGTTGTTATTTGGCAGTTATAAAACGTAAAGAGATGATGCAATTCAATTCATTGTTTATGATCAAAGTTGCCGAATCCAAAGGATTGTTTGGCGATCCTACGAAACAACAACAGCAGTCACCGAAAGAGGAACAACGCGTTGTTTCACCGATTCGACAAGGATCGTTGAATTCCAGTAGAAAAGGCTTCAAACGTCCTAAGGTTTCATTTCTATTATTAATATTTTCTTTAATTAAAAACAACTCTACATTTCAATTCATTTTTATAAAAAATTTTCGTTATAATTCTTAATGCTAAACATGCAATTTTTTAAATTAAAAAACAAAGTCAAAGATTCACAAGAATTTTGCTAAGTTATTGATTTATCTTTCCATCAGAAAATAGTTTCAAATTCATAATAAATCGATGCCAATTATAAGAATTTTCTTTTTGAATATTTTCAAAAAGAACACTGAGTTAAATAAACTTTTATTTTTCATTATTATCCCTAAATCCGTATTTTTTCAATATAAATTATCAGTTTACTCTTTTTAATGGAAAAAAAAAAAAAAAAAAATTCAGAATAGATCGATACCGATTGACGATTGGCTCAAATAATTTCGAAACAAGTGATTTGAATTTGTTAATCTTTGGTTTAAAAATTCACAATAAATCAACGTCATTTGGGACATAAAAAAATAGTGACTGTAGAAATAATTAAAAAAAGTAAATAAGTCAAATAATTATCATTAATTATTTCTGTTTTTAAAGTCTCGCTTTTTTTCACTCCAAATGAGCAGGACAGGATTTTTTGTGCAAAAAATTAATAAATTCCTCGTGTCTTTTTTCGTGTTGTCGATTGTGAATTTTGATAAAATGAAAAAAAGTTTAACGATTGAAAAAAAAAAAAAAAAATGGCCTTTGACGTTAATATTTGATTTCGTTATCGTCTGAAGGATTGGATTTTGTATTTTTCAGATTCAGGTCGATCGAATAGCAGCTGCAACCCATTCGTCGATATTGCGATCGAGTCGAAGTAAAAAGAGGGAGAATGCGCGTGAAAAGGCTGCGTGTCCAAGACACGTACAGCACGTGACGCAGGACGAAATGATATCAAGGTCTCAGGTACGTGAAGCAAAGCGTCGCGACGCTCGACGTTGGTGGGACGAATCAGCTCAATTTTTATTGCACGCTGCCATTTGCGGTACTTGCAAATTTCGTCTTTTTCACACCGATCCACGTACTAGAAAAATTATTTATCCCCCTTACGTGCACGATATTGTGTTCGAAAATATTGAGGATAATATCGAAACTGTTGTGTCCAAAGAACGTTCAGATATTCACGCGAAAGATAAAACTCAATCACCAGATTTGTACTTTCCTCATAAAATTCTTCTTTCCAATAAATTTTACGATAATTTAAAGGCTCTGACGTGGAAACACTTCAAACAAAGTTCTTCTTTGATTCGAAGAGTTTCTGCTGCCAATCAAAGACGAAATTCAAAAAGTGCTTACACTCTATAAAAATCAAATTAAATATAATTATAATAAATTTGTAAAAATAAAAATAAATAAATAAATAAAATTTGTAAATTAAATTAAAAATTTTTTATTGATATTTTTTTAATTTAATTTACAAATTTTATTTAGTCCTATGTCGAGACATTTTTATTTTGCCACTGCATTGACACACTGGGTCAAATTGACCCGGAGCACACTTTATGCGCCTGCCATCGGCAAATGCCCGCTGAGTTTTTCTCAAAATAGATAAGAAGTCAATTTGAAAGATTCCTTAATATGTGTGTATCATAATAATTCTGAATCCATAAAACTGAGTTGTTTCGAAAATTCGTCTGTTTGAATATTGAGCATTTTATTTAAAAAATTCATAACTTTTTCAATTTTTTATATTTTCAACATTAATAACCGGAGACGAGCTCATGAAAAATATGATTTTTTATTTTATTTACAAAAAAATAGTTCGATTACGAGACTCGAGAAAAATTCATTTATTTGAACAATTGAACTTTTAGAGCGTTTGAAGAACGAAAAAAATCGTTAATTTCGGTGAAAAAATGTTGGCGAAACCGTTATCGTAACGACGAAAACTTATTCCGGGTCAAAACGACCCGGTGTATCAACGAAGAGTTACTTTGATTGATTCAAAATGAAATAATCATTTGAACGTTTCAATTTGATTGAAATATATTTATATTTTCGTTCACTCTCGTTTTTTTTTATTCGTTCAGAGTTATTTTAGGTATGAATGATTTTTTTTGGTAGAAACGAGTTTTCAGAGTTTAATAAAGAATAATGAGAGAAGATGAAGCCAAGAAAATATACGACGTATGGTTTTTGTGTCGCGTGATATATCGTGTGGAGAGGGAATTCCTCTTTCGCGTTATTCGAGCATTTCAACGATTTTGTATATGTAACAGAGTAGGAATTTATATCGCGTGATTCTATGGTGATTTAGAAGGAAATAGTCTATTATAACTCTCGATTGCAGTCTCATTTTCGTCACTCTAAAAACTTGAATAATAAAAAGAAAAGTATAAGTTTTTAATTGCTAAACAAAATAATTCACCGTTTATACAAATTAATACGATTTTTTATCGTGAAATATTAAAGTTTAATCGATTAGTCAATCAAAAGTCTTGACAAAGGTGAAAAATATTGATTTTTATTCCGTAAAAATTCAATCCAATTTTTCACAAATTTTTTCCCCCCATTTTTTAATTATTGTGATAGAAAGAATCGTCGATTTATTTTTTTTCCCCAAGTCAAAACGATCGAAGAGGAAAAACTCGAAAGAATAAAAAATTAGAATTAACTTTTAAAACGTTTGCCCAATTTGGATGTTTTTCTTCTCACCATTCGAGGGCCGAAAAGCTTTGAAATAAAAGAAATGAAAAAATAGAAATCGGTGCAGAAATTCTCCCTTCAACCGGCCATCTCGCGTGCCCGGTAACAGTCGCGGAAATGATAATAATCGGGGCAATTCATTCAGGGCGACTTCCGCAGAGCATATAAATTGTCTGTCCGCCTACCAGAGTGCAAGTTCATATAAAGCACGTGATAGTTGTACCCAATTAATCGAGAGACCTACTAAAAATTATTCGATATTTCTCGTATTAAAAAAAAAAAAAAAAAAAAAAAAATTTTTTTTGAAAATTTCAAATTTTCAAAATATAACTATTATTTTTATTTAACCAACAATAAAAACTATAATGTTTGGTTGATTTTTGAAAAATGAAACATCGTGAAGTGTCGATTTTACAAGATTTTATCGTCCCAAATATTCTGTCATTTAACGAGACAATAAAATAAATCAAATAAATATTTACAAAATGACGATATTTGAAAAAAAAAATTGTTTTTTTGTCCCTTCAAATAAATGTTTCAAATTTCCAACCCTTTTTCCCAGGTCCCTCATTCTCCCATTCCGAAAGAATCCTCAAAAACATCGAACATTTTTTCACCCAAAGTCCCCGAAAACGAAAAATCATCTCATTGGCAAGAAACGAATGTTCTGAAGAAACTAAGCAACACATTAATTGAATCAATTTTGAGTGAAAAAACTTCGAGAAAAGTGAGTCAAAATGAAGATCTAAAATCGTAGAAATTTCACATTTTTTTGTTTAAATGTATTGAGACAAAAATTAATTAGCAGAATTCCAAGGAATCAAATCTGTGGCGATTATTTTCGGTGGAAAATACGCCATCTATATTGTCGAATCGGTAAGAAAAAAAAGTCAAATGAAAATCACAAAAAATTGAGCAAAAAAAAGTTTTATGAATTTTTTTTTTATCACCATAGATTTTTGGTTCAAGAAAATCGTCGTCCAAAAAATTATGAGAACCGAAACTCGAGCACTTTTAGTTTTGGTTACGGAGCCAGAGCTCTTGCGAATGCGACACAAAAGATTTCTTTGACTAATAATAACAATCGTGAAATTTTCGATTACGAACGTGACAAAGAAAATTCATGGCAGTACAAAGTAATCCAGCAAACGTCAGTCAACCCTCTTGAAAATAAAAAGTCACGATTGTACCATCCGGGAGGATCCTTAAAATACAGCAGGCCGGACGTGACCAAAAGTTCAAAAAACCCTGAATATTATCAGGGAAACCCTTATCTTTACCCTGGGACCGGAAACGCTGCGGCAGCAGCTGGTCTCGACAATTTACCATCAAATTTATGAAAATTTACTCACCTAATGAATTATTTCAAGAAAAAATAAAAATAATTGAAGAAAAACACAAAAAAGTTGTCACAAAAGAAAATATATTGATTTTTCATACAGTTCGTAACGATTATTATTTTTGTTCAAAAGATTTCGATTTATTTATTCGTATAGAAAAATATAATTACGAAAATTTTACCACAATTTGGTATCAAGAAAATAATTATTATCAGTGTGAGTTCTCGACGACTGGAGAAACCAGCTGTCAGTGATTTTGGACACTCGACCAATGACGAAACCAATGGACAACCACGAGAAATAAGAAAAAAAATGAAATTCCGATTTGCAACAAATAATTATTTGCTTAAAGGAACGTTTAAGTAATTTGTGAATTTTTTGTAGCGAAAAATAAGGGTAACAATCGTACGAGCCTTTGCGCAGATAAAAATACGAACTTTTTGACACGGACCACACACTTTTAACGAAAGATATCGAACCGAAAACAGCACCGAGGAAAGTAAAATAATTTGCAACACTATTAACGAGGTTTCGAAAATTAGTGAATTCTTCATTAAAGATTTCGTAAAGCTTTGCAATTCTCTGACTTTTTAAAATATCGAAAATCTGATAAAAGTATGTGCAAAAATTATTTATGTGATTAATTAATGGAGATAAATCAGGTGAACGAAAAGCACGTGACAAAATAATGAGAAAAAGTACCAAAAGTCCCATTACGAGATCAGTTTTAGAATTTTCATTCTTCGCCATTTTTTTTTCTTTTTTCGAAGAATTATTATTTACCGTTGTCAAATATTGTAGATATCTCGAACGTTTCGAACTATTAATTTCCATTCTGGAATTGTCTTCAATGTTGGTGTCGAGAATTTCAGTTTTTGATGTTAAAATTGCAGCATTTTTTGGTTCTTGGGATAAGGCCACGACTTCATCAATCTTTACGAAGATTAAAGTAATGAAAAATGAACGAAAATCTTGTAATTCTAGGAAAAAGAGGTCGTGAAAAAAGGGGAGACAAAAAAATTCTTTACTTGCTCAATTTTCGATGTTTCTTTCTCTCGAAATTTATTTTGCAAACATTCACTATTTTGTTCCATTTCTGTATTCATTTTTTCTGAATCTTCGATCAATTCGCAAACCAGTGAAGAAGATGGCGACACAGGTAAAGAGTTTTGCCAATTACAAGTTTCACACGATTCATAAGTTTTGATCAATTGTGTACTCTCCTTTATTCCCATGACACAGGAATAATTGTTACTAATGTATTGGTGATGAGATGTTTCGATACAATCGACTCCACCTCTAAATCGCTCTTCAGCACCATCTACAACTTGCCAAAATAATAAAGAACACCGAAGTTCTTTGTTTTCATTTCAACGATATTTAGACAGTTCTGTTCTGTCAGTATTTTCGAACTTGGGAGTTTGATAAAAGTCTAAAACACTGTAAACTCATTCTGTATCAAACTTAACCTCAAAAGTGATTGTTCGTTTCCTTAACACCACTGAATATTAATGATTTTTTAAATTACTCTCTCTGTTTTTTTTTTTTTTTTGACAAATTCCCATTTATTATTTTGTAAAATTACTGAAATTCTCACTTTGTTCACATGCACAAATTTTGTAACATTGGCCAATGGAAGGTTCTTCGAAATTGCTGCAGATGGAGCAAAAATTCGAATCGCCTTGGCTCATTTTTCGAGCATGCTGGAGATTTTCGTAACAGGAAAATATGTTGCTCATCGAATTTGAGCCGAAATTAGATTCATAGTTATTACATTTTTCGCAAAGATAGTCATAAGATTCACGATTCTGAGAGCACACGCAACAACAACATTCAGAAGCGTCAATTTCTTCGAGAGAAGAAATATTCAAAGACTCTCGAGGGTCGTTAGCCTCTTCTTCGTCCCAATCGTGGGTTAAATAATTTTCTATTTCTCCTTTGCAAATGGAGCAACATCCGCTCTGTATTGAAAAACGTTAACTCACTTTAGTATGTTTGAAGTTTCATTCAAGTTTCGTCCTCAAACCTTTTTAGCCTCGAGAAGAAAATCAACGTTTGTTTCCGAAAAAATCGCTTCAGCTTCATTCTCGGTACGTTCGAGCTCAGCTGACAACTCCAATGTTTTATTGGTTATGTCTTCACGATTTTTTTGCAAGTCAATTAAATTCATGCACAGCTGACGACTATAAGCTTCCAATTTGGATATTTTAAGCTTTAAATCACTTTTATTGTTTCTTTGTCCCAATAACGTGCAAGAAAACTGTTTGACGTAATTTGACGTTTCGTTATCATTTTCATACAACACCGCACTCGAATTATTGTTGGTTAAATTTGTATTCTTCTCGTAATCCATAAAAGGATGTTTTATTCACTTTATCTTGTCAGTTATAGATTTTATTCACTGGAATATTTTATGCATTTTACGTCAATGAGAATTCAAAATAATAAAAAATGTTAAAACTGTCCCCAGTTGACCGACAAATTTTGAACTGACACGGTTTTTTGAAAATTATCATCGATAATAAGCAACAAAGGTCACACGGTTCAATCATGACCAACTTCGTTCAGTAAAACATACTTTTTCGAATCTAGGTTATGTCGTTATGGGCATTTATCACTGAATTGTGTATTCATAGGTTATGTGCGCTCAACAACGTTTATTGCAGTCAGACATAGTCAGACATCTTCACAGAAATCATTTTCATAAAACCGTGATTTTTAGTGACTGGTAATATCGAAAAAATGGCAGATTCGGTGACAAGCGAGAACTGTCAATTTTTCGTGAAACGAAAAAAAAGATTTTGCCGTATGACTGTAAAAAGTGGAAACACTTATTGCGGTGAACACCTGCAGGTTCCAGTAAACAACGAAAAAGAGGAGAGCCTGGATTCAAAATACAAGAGAGTTTCATGTCCCATCGATCCTACTCAGTAAGTGTGAAGAATTGTGCCATATTTTTTTCTATCAAAGCGTAAAGGAACATTGATGTATAAAAGATTCGCAGTACTTGTTACGAGTCGAGGTTGGCCCAACATTTGAAAGTGTGCAACGCGAAGCGTCTTGCAGATTCTCAGCCTTCGTACATTGTCAAAGGCATTAATCTTGGTGACGTTAATGATGAACAACCCGAGCACATTCCATTATCGCAACTTGAACAAAATCTCATCGACTTGGTAATCGCAAAAGTCGAAGCAGCTTTTGGTTGGTAATTTCATTGATTTATCGTAAAAAATAAAAAGTTTAATTCTTTTAAAAAAATATATCTCTTTGGATCTGAGGTACGAGAAAAAAGAAACTCCACGATCTCTCCTAAAAATAAAACTCTGTTCAGTAACTTAAACAACAAAAAATCAAATTCATGGGATTCACTGATTTTTCAAATCCTGAAAAACGTTATTTTACAAACTATTTTCTAGGCCGATTGCCAGAAATCCCTGAAGAAATTCTATGCGACAAAATCCTTGAATCTGAGATAGCCAACGAATCTTATGGTCATGGACTTCGCAAGCATTTGCTACAAAACGCATCGCTCTTGAGCCATTTAAAAAAAGCAGGTCTCACTCAAGACAATACATGTTTCATAGAATTTGGAGCTGGTAAAGGAAAATTAACTTATTGGCTGGCTCAATCGATATTCGATAAAAAAAAATCGTCAGTATTATTGGTTGATCGTTCGAGCCATCGTCACAAGAGCGACAACAAATTAAAAAACGAGGAATGTACTATTAACGTCTCACGAATTCGAGCCGATATCGCTGATCTGCGACTATGCGATGTGCCGCAGATCGAAAGTGTTGAGAATATCGTTGGAATTGCTAAACATTTATGCGGAGCAGCCACTGGTAATTTTTTAGGACAATTAAAGCTTATTTTTCGTTTTTTTTTTCAATTTCATCTCGACTGTCAAATTTAATGACTGGTTCTGATGAATTGACAAGATCGATTTTCATTTTTTGACATTTGTATTTATGTCAAAGTTTTTAAAATGATTATAAAAAATGGCGACAAATATTTTTTTTTCACAGATTTGACAATACGATGTTTAGCTGGGTTTTTAAAAGACGATAAAAAAGCACGTATTTCTGGTTTATTGATAGCTCTGTGCTGTCATCATCGATGTGAATATTCCTCCTACACTGGCAAAGATTATTTAAAAAAAAGTGGATTCGAAAAAAACGAATTTCCCATTTTGTGCAGCATCGCAAGTTGGGCGACGTGTGCAACTGGGAAAAAACGTTCTGTCGTTACCGAAGAAAATGAGGAGAAAAAAAGATTAATTAAAGAGCGAGAAAATATCGGACGGAAAGTCAAATCTTTGCTCAATTGGGGACGAATCGAGTATTTGAGGGATTTAGGCTTCGAATGTAAACTCCTTCATTATACGACGTTCGATGTATCCCTTGAAAATATGTGTATGATTGGTGTTCTGAAAAAATCGTGATTTTTTATGTACAGGAGTAAAGAAAATTTTAGAAAAGTTTGTTTTTTCTCACTTTTTCGTAAATTTACCCAAATATCTCTCCTCCCCCCCTTCACTTCGATATTCAAACATATGAAAACGTTGAGAAAATTTCGCGTAACCAAAACACCTTCGGACTATTTTTCGACAAGAAAGTGTTCGCAAATTCTCAAAGAAGTCAAAAAATGGGCGGCAATACTTACAAACACTTGGAAAACTTTTGGCCAGAATCCTGCATTAATACAATATATTTTCAATTGCAAAAATCATATGATAAATATTTTTAATTCTTCAATGCAATATTAATCAATTGTTTTACATAATTATTTTTTCATTTTTATTTTTTACGTTTACTCATGAATGTTCATTATAATTATTCGTAAATTAAGCCAACGTTGCGAATTTTTTAATATTATAAATAAATATAAGAATAATTATTTAATGCTTAGGTTAACTCTTGAAATAATAGTTTTTACGAAAAGACTCTTCAAAGAATAATAGCTCAAGAAATATACTACTTTACTGTACCCGGTTACTTTTCTAACATCCTGAAGTTAGTTTTTTACGGAATCTTGGTGGCTACGAACGGATACGCGTCGTCATATTGTTCTGCGCAACTTCCGGTTGAACAAACGGATTTATGATTTGACTTGGTGAGTGATAGTTTCCTCCTAAAATCCAATTTCCACGTCAGTTGGCGGCAAATGGTGAGTGCGAGAAGAGCCTACAGAACTTGTGGTTCTTCGGGACGATACATACACACATATATAATGTAGCCATAGAATATTCGCGATATTCGCGAAGCCCACGTAGGCGTGTTGGTAGAAAAGGAAAGACAAGATGGCTGCCGAGGCGGTTATCAAGGAATCATCATCGCCACGTTCCATATTTTTGATTTTGCAATACTTTTATGCCGAATCGCGATCGTTTCTGTTGCAATCACTCGATGATTATTGATAACGATAATTGATAATTGGGAAAGAAAGAAACATCGGTACATTAGTTAGGAACGAAATTGAGTCCGAAAAAGTTTATAATTTTGAATTATTTTTCGACCAAATGGAGGGGATAATAAATAAAGAGCCAATAACCTGAACCTGCGAGTATGAAACTTGAAGAAATTTTTCGATACGGTGGTGCTACTGTCGAGGTATAAGAAAAAAAGTTTTTTTTTCTGCGCATCCACCGGCCATGCCGTTTTCCGCAATGGCGGTATAGCCCAGTATCGTCAGACGTCGGTCCGACTCTTATCTTCGTTTCAAAGTAAGTAACAAGCCATTTTTCATTCGGTTCCATTAATATCCATGAAATATTGTATGTTTTTTTTTGTTTTTCTAAATTGCATTTGGATTTTTGCTCAAGTAAAACGATGATCGATTCTTTCGAACTTTTTCGATCGCACACGCCTTTCACCGTTGATCACGGTTTTTTTTTTCGTCTCCTTCAATAGCGCTCGTTTCTCGTCAACCCTGTACGCCTTTTTTTTTTATCCGTATTTCAAAACTATTGCCCCTTCCATCAATTATACCCTACAAGGAATATAACGGTTACATGATAATCCTGTTTGACCGCGAAATTGGGCTTAGTGAAAATCCGATTAGAGACTACGATCGTCCCGCAAGTGTAAAATACCTTTATATTTCTTTTCTGTTCTTCCAGCCACGTTTTCTCCAACGTTTCTTTTTCCATAGTAATTATTTTTCGTTTATTGAGGTTATGAATTTTTATCCATCATTGCTTTTGTCCTCCAGTTCTGCCGCTCGTTTCGTCGAACTTTTGTGAATTTTTTTTGTGTAAGTGCCTTGCTCAAAATCATTTCAACTTTCGATATTTCCGCTTTCCATGTCGTTTTTTCTCATCACCCCGGCACGTTTCTATTTGATTTCGACGAATGTATTCTTTCGCTTTTGAATATTCGGTTAAGCTCGAATTAAAGTTTCTCGAAAATTGAGGTTATGAACGATTCGATACGCGATGATTCTCCCAATATTCCACGTTTCTTACTTTTTTTTATACGTACTTTTCGCACTCACGATTTGTTTTATTTCCCATGTAATAAAATACGATTTTTTATAATCAAATTCTTTCAGCGATACGTTTATTATCATTCAAATTTTATTTGCTATTTAAAAAAGACCAACGAATTTGACCTTATTAAGAAAAACAAATATGGCCTAATACATTAACCTTACATTCACCTGGAAGGTCATTGCACAGAGCAATACAAGTTTAACCTTGTAACTGAAACGCCTCTTGGTCTCATGATTAAAACATTTTTGCTAGATCACTCTCATTCCATTTATTATCCGTAAGTGTATATCATTTGTTATCATGAGAATAGAGGGCAGTCAGAAATTTGTGAAAAAAAAAAAATTCAGTTTTATTGAACCAGTTGCAAAATCCATTTTAATTTCAAAAAAATCCAAAATATGTAATAAAACAACATTTTAATAAAATTGTTATCAATTACATCAAAACACAACTTTTATGGATGTTGAAAAAAATTGTCACGCCCTAAATTGAATTTTTTTTCTTTTAATGCGATCAAAATTATTAAATTTTGTTTTGTCCTCTCGTAATTATGAGATTTTCAGAATTCAATAGATAAATTTTTTTTTTTTTCCAAATTTTGATAATTTTGGTCTCAAAAACCCTTGGCTACCTTTTCGTTCACTATTTCAGAACAAATGAAAATATACAAAGGAAAAATGTGTGATTTCAAAAATGCAGTTGCGCTCGAGTCGCAATTTTATTTTTGTGGTGAATTTGATTTTAGTGAAGTTTACAATAAATAAAAGAGTCTCTTTAATGCTGAAAAATCTGAATTATTTTTTTTAGGCTTCGTCTGAATGGACACTGCGTCGGGTTCAATAGAAACGGCAGGTATTTCCATGATCGAACCATCTGGAATAGCCGATCTCTCTGATGTGCCAGATTTGGTAGAGGTTTCCGAATCCACGGGTCTAAGTCCTTTGACCTCCTCGTTGGACCATCATCTTACTTTCCAAGAGGACAATTTGTCCCCTACGAGTGACGTTAACATGGGCATCGAGAATACCTGGTTAGTTAAAAGTTAAAATATCAAAAATCATTAACGTAAAATCTGGAAAAAAGAACTAATATTAATATTCCTTGAAATACACCAACAAGATTTTCTGAAAATTTGATTTTTATAGTTTTTCGTTCATTTATTAACACAATTATCATGTAATATCAACCCTAGACTCTGAGAATTTATTTCTTCAAACGTAAACTTAAAGCACTGTCAAAAACGACCCTAATTTTGTCTTTGGTATAAAATCTTCTTCGATTTTCTATACCGAAGAGAGCAGCATATGATAAAGCCAAATTTGGTGAAGATTTAATTATGAAAATTTCATAATACGAAAAAATTCATAAAGAAGGTTTTTTAAATAAAAGAATAAAAAAATTAGGGTCACTGTCGACCTCGTTTGAAGGAGTCTTGGGTTATAAACACGAATAAAATTACCATGTGTATAAAAAAAATTACAAAACGCTTTGTTATCGAATAGATTGAATTTATGTGAACAAAAAACAGGACCGAGGCGAATTCTTCAGCATCAGATTATGCGATTCCTTTACCACCACCGCCCGGTTTCGACGACTTTGGGGATGTCGGTGGTGAATCCATAGGGATCGACAATGAAGGATCAGTTGGTCCTGGGCTGGGCCCTTTTTTACCACCCAGTCCAGCCCTTAACAATCTCTTCAACGACACGTCCGATATGCAGGATGAATCGGTTGTCGGTCAGTGGAACTCTACTTTCTTTTATTCTAATTTATCAAATTTATTGCACTAAATATTGAGAAATCGATAATTTACGAAATTCAAGGTTTGATCGGAGGTTTTTTTTTTCTACTTTTTTATTTCGTAATGGATTTCAGTTTTTGTTTTGTTTTATTTACCAAAAAACGTCATTTTATCAATTTTTTATAAAGTTATTTTCGTTTTATAGAGTTTTAACTATCAAATTTTGACCCAACGTGACTTTATCGTATACCATTCTCTTCGTTATCGAAAACCGAAGAAAATGGTGTACAATTACACCCCATTATCGCATACGAAGAACGTTTATGCTAAAGAGAAGTCTCAAGTCCTTTTCCCACCTCTTTGTTGGATTTACGTTCGGAAAAGTTTATTTGTAATGATAATTGAAGTAACCTTCTATTGATTTTTGCAGAGGCGAGCACACCGGCAGGCGTTTGTGGCCTTCGTAATCTCGGAAATACGTGTTTTATGGCTGCGGGGCTTCAGTGTCTCACAGCGACTCCTCCTGTTCTCCGTCATTTTTTGGAGTTACATCAAAGGGCCGAAAAACTTCCACCTCCCGGATCATTGATGGCTCAATTCAGTTCACTACTCAGTAAAATGTGGTCCGGAAGATACAGTGTTGTTAAACCTACAGAATTCAAACAAACACTCGGGGCTTATCATACACAGTTCAAGGATTACAGACAGGTTTTTATTTTATTTATTAAAACCGATAATTCCCATTTAAATCGCGAAAAATATATTTTCTCATCTATTAAATATTAAGTGCTCAATTCAACGAATGGAAACTTGAAAATCGTTTTCTTTAAAATCACAATAACATCGATAAATAATATTATAAAAGCTTTTAAACAGAATTAAAAATTATTTTGAAGGTTAACAAGAATTAAAACCGATTGTGCTCTTTGAAATTTTCGACTATTCATCGATTTTTAGTAAAAATGTGAGAAGTTTTCACACGGGACGTCGATGTATCGACGACCTTAATGCTCGAACCGTTAGAATTCAACAGAAGTGGTTTTTTCTTCTATTTTTAAAAATAATTTTGACCTCGAATCATTTTAGCACGACTGCCAAGAGTTTCTTGCTCTCCTGCTGGATTCACTGCACGAACAAATGAATTCAGCAAAGTCTGCAAAGAACTGCCAAGTTCCAGCGACAACGACAATAACTGCCAATTCAATAACGTCGAATAAGAAGTTCGAGGCGGTTGTTGAGCGAGAAATCGCTTCAATGGAGACCGCCACAATCACTGCCTCCAGTAATTCAAATGTTCCCGACCTCTTGGACACTTATGATTATTCACCATCGCCCGAATGTCCGAACAGTCCAAATATTACGATGGCTGGTTCCCCGACGGGTAAGAACGAGGCAAATCTCTTTTTTAAATCATATAAAAAGCAACTTTGCAGCTTGACTTAATAGGGATCTAAAATACTTGAAAAAACTCGAACCAAAACGTTTATTTTCGTTCGTTTCAGGCTTTGATTCTCCGATGAGAGAATTGTTCCAAAGCACAGCTAATTCACCGCCCGTTTCGCCTCCAGTATCGCCTTTAAATGAGGAGAACGAAGAAGAGGAAGAACGACATCAGGAGAACGAAGAATGCCTGGACTCTGAAGAGACCGTGGACACAAAATCGAGTTTTATTTTGAACAAGACTCACGATCGTATAGATTCGTTGCCTCAAAAAACATTTTCAAAGTATGATCCGAGCGTTGCTCTGTGGGACATAATAAAAGAAGCGAAAACAAGCAACGCGAATTTCCTCGTTAACCAACAAGAATGTAACAACGAGTTACATTATGATTCTCAAAAATTTCCGAAGGATAATGTGCCAAGAATGGCGTTGGACAATTCAAACTTGACAGAGAATCATGACTTCGATAACAAAACTCTCAGCACTAAGAGAATCAAGGAAATCAATGTGCAAAAAAGTAATTGCAGCTTCGAATGCATATCCAGCGGTTCTGACACCGAATGCGACAGTGGCTTAGAAAAATGTAACGTCAAGAGAATGCGACTGGAAGATCATGAAAAAAATCACCGCCGAGGCGACGGACTTGGTGCTAGCGCTGCCCAGTGCGGACGACTTTTACAAAACTGCGAAAATGGCGCTATTGCCACTCAGGACGAAGTCGAGGCTGACAAACATTGGGAAAAACACTTGCGATCCAATCGCAGTGTTATCGTCGACACATTCCAGGGTCAGTTCAAGAGCACGGTAAGCAAGCGATTCGCCCGTTTGGCAAATCGCGAATTCTTACCTATTCGAGTCACATTTTTTTCTTCTAAACTCCGAAAATTTATTTTTCCGGACATAAACCTTAGAGCAAGCTCAAAAACTATCGCACTCTTTCTGTTGGCGTTAAACGTTCCTCGTATGCGATATCAAAATTTTATTATGTATCATTCTCTTCGTATTTTTATAACTAAGTATGATAATGTTGAATTTTATGGAAATTTAATAATGAAAACTCTTATAAAGCAAACAAATGGAAAACGAAGTTAAACGAACGCAACGACAAACATTTTTGCGATTAATCACTTTTTAGATTTTTTTGTATTCTCGAATTATTCCGTAGATTTGGTTTTATGGTCGGAAAAAAGAGAAACAATCGTCGAATTGTTGTAGCTCTACAGATAAAAGGATTTTTTTTGCATCTCAAGGATATAAACTTTAATATTATTCTGTTGTGGAAGCAAGAGTTCATTTTGCGCGAAAATTTTGTACTTTTGGCTAATGCTCTTTCATTTCGTACTTTATATAAATTAATCAAAGTGAAAAGATTGGAGAGTGCTTTTTCAAAGTATTTATCAGCCATTATTCATCAATACTTTAAGCAAACTCCTAAAAAAAAACATGGATCAATAATCCTCCTTGTCTCGCTGAGAATCAGAGTACAGGGCTCTATTCATTCAACATCACAAATTAAAACTATTCTGAATTAATTCACAAGATTAGAATTGATTTGCTATTTGGAAAAAAATCGTTCCATTACTCGAAATTATTTCTTCAAATTAATATTTTTTATTCAATAATTTTTCAAACAAAAAAACAACTTCAAATCTCGATTTGGATAAAAAATACAACTCATACGATCCTTTTGATAATTTATGGAAAATACATTTTTTTTCTCTATGATTTTAGGTAGTTTGTGCAGTTTGCAAACACGTTTCTGTCACTTACGAACCGTTTATGTACCTTTCGGTTCCATTGCCTCATGCTATGGAAAGACAATTGACCGTTACGTATATATCAGCGACTAACAATCCACCAGTCAGATGCGTAGTATCGCTCAACAAACAATCAAGGATTGGCAAGCTCAAAGAAGAATTGCTCAAAACACTTGGCAAAGAGGATGTTCCAACGGGCAACGTTGCTCTTGCCGAAGTCCTTGAAAATCACATAGCCCGGATATTGGTAAGAATACATTTTTCTACTAACACTCATTTATGAAAATTATATATCGAAAATATTCGTTATTAATGATATCGAAGATCTTATAAAATCGAACTTTAATAAGTTTGAATCTATTGTAGTTTTTTTTTTCATGTTTATTCTTTTAATTTCGTGGACATGTTGGTTTTTCGATGGAAAAGACATCAAGATTTGTTTTTCTTGAATAAAAAAAAACTTCGTCTCACATTTTTGTATGATTTAGTAAAATCGTACGCTTGGAAAAATTGCTGACTGGCAACTACAGTTTCAGATATTTTTAGCATTCGACAAAAACCAAAATTATTCTTAATTTGTATCAGTTCTGCGAGTAATCGTATCAAAATGAGACTGAAAGATTACTTTTTCACAAAATAACGACATATTGAATTTTAAACATGGATTTTTTCGTAGACATTGTGTTGTTTTTTCTTTTCATTTTTCGACAATTTTAAATGTTTTTCGACAACAATAATCTCGGACTTTTTTTCTGTTCATATTATAGTTGTATATTCGTGTATTCTTTATATTGACAATATCGACGATCGCAACGAATTCTCCATGCTGAAAAGAGTGTTTGTTATGTTGTTATTATTAAGTTGGTTTGCGTTGATTATTATTAAGGACGGAGGGTCAAGAAGGTGGTTTATCGCGTAGTATCGATAGCCGTCGATACTGCCCTCCTATATTAACAGACTGGAAGAACACTCTCGTAATTTAGAGACCAAGTAACGGGGCTACATTCCAGTGAACAAAAATTATTCCAAAAATTCGAAGTCATTAATTAATATTATTTCTATATTTCGGTGAATTATTTTTCTTTTCATATTCCATGATTTCCTGATTTTTTTCTTTTTTCAAAAAATCGGTAAAAATGTGTGAAGCTAATTATTTCTTAACTCGATTATTAACACTAGACGCTCACGGAGGAGTTGACTTGATTCTTTGTATTTTTTTTTTTCACTACAAAAACTATCGTCTTGTATGTTGAAAAAAAAAATCATTTTGAAAGGTTTCTATCATTTGAATTTCACCAAAAATGACTGTCATACACAATTTTTTTCTTTATAGAAAAAAAAAAAAAAATGAAGACGATGGCGTGTAAAAAAACCTTGTAATTGCGTTCGAGGAATTTTTTAAGCTCACAAGAACAAAAAATCATTCAAATGATCAATGATTCAAGTTATGCTAAATACCATAAAATTAATCATCATTTTATAAAGGATTTTGGATCTTTTTAACAGGACGACAATTCTCTACTTCGATACGTAAACGACACGAATCGTTCGATATACGCTTTCGAGCTTTCTGATCCACCGGACGCTTACACGTCAATAACGGACGGCGGAGGTGATCGAGTTACGGAAACTGAGCCGTGTCAGAACGGCCCTAGCACGGGCGAGGAAATAGCACCGTGTACAATATGCCTTGAGGAATTGGACGGTGATCTCAAACGACACAGTGGAAATAGTTGTAACTTCATCATGTGCGATCCTTGTATCGAGGTGAGAATTCTTTTGTTTCTTTTTTTTTTCTTCCTCTACACAACTAACTCTGCGGTGATGGTTTGACTTAATTTTTATTATTTTCTCTACTCCCCATTTCGCCTAAACTTCCGTACATTGCTCCGCGAGAAAAAAAAAGGCTTTTCAATCGAATTTGTTTCTTTTTTTACGTCATTCCAATTGCAATAAAACAACATATATTTTTTTGACGTTTTGCCCAAATTCCAAAAACATATCTCGCCAATGAAATGAATTTTTTTGATTAATTTTTTAATTAAACACTTTTATAGCAACAAGAAAATAAAATGATTAAAGATGTCCTTGAAAAATATTTATTTAAAAAAAAATTTAAACAAATTATTCCCAATGATGAAAACGGCAGTGCCAATCTCGCAGTTGGGGTACACGAGCGAGGCACTTGGTTGCCAACGTATTTTTATTTACCTCGGGAAGGTCTGAGATAAGGTCACTAAACGTTCCAGCCGGACGGCTTTGTAACCATTGCGCGCGGGAACCAGAAAAAGCTTGATTTTTGCTCGATAGCCGGGGATGTTGACGTTCGCGTGAACGGAGGTGGCAAATTAATCAAGATGGAAACTCGCGTGACCCGCTATTTGAGTATAATCTGCTGAGCCGGTTGCTTGTTGGCCGGAACTCAATTCAGACTAGTCTGGCACTGCCGCAAACCTGAGGGATCTTTTTTCATTCATCGAAATTCCATTTGCAAAGAAAAAAAAACACGTTTTTTGCTTTTTAACCTCTTTTTATAACTGATTTTGTAGAAATCTTCACTTTTAATGCCATTTTCACTCTTAATTGCGTTGTTAGTTTGTTTCACAAATTAGATTTTGTTGTTTTCCTCTCAATATCGATTGTTATACTTCGCAATTCATCATTTACATTTTTTGCTCCTATTTATTATCATTTTTAACAGTTTTTTTTCATAAAAACAAACGAATTAAGAAATTGAGAAAAAAACAAATTGTTTGGCCGTCGGTAGACTGAAAAAAAGTCCTAATGACATTTGTGAAATAAGCTAAATTGAGAACTGAGAGAGCAGTACGTGTTACCCAACAGAACTACTTCAAGAACCAACCGGAACCGCGGCCGTGTCCGGGTTGCTCGACCTCCGTCGTCTCCTCGTCGTTTACCAAAATCGATCAAACCGGTAGACCCAGGCCAGCTGTAAGAATTTTGAATGTTCCTCTCGTTCTGAGACACGATACGAACGAGGCCACTAACAATCGCAAATCCACCAAACTCTTCGGATATCCACATCTCGTTAAATTACCTTCGAGGCTCAACGCCAAGGATCTTCACGAAGTTGTCAAACGCGTTGTTCCACAGGAGGAAAGTTACACGGTTCATTTCGTTACGGGCCAGGTTCGTACGATTTTTCTTCTTTAGTGAAAATGAAAAATGTTCTAAAAATATCGTAATTTGCAAAATTTTATTGAATTAACCCCAAGTCAGCAAAATTCAATCCAAGAACTTGATTCAGAAATTTCGCAGCTAAAAAGACAGTATTTGAATCTTTTCGTTTTCAAATGAAGAATATAATGATATAAGAAAAATGTATTTAAATGAAAGATTAAAAATGGAAAATGGAAAAAATCGACAAAAACTTAATTCTCTGGGGAAAAAGCCGACTCCGGTCTTTTCTGCAAAATACCATAAATTCCTATTAATTTTTTTCTATCGATTTACCCAAAATTTACAAATATTTCATATTTGATGGATAAATACTGATTTTTTTTTTTTTTTCAATTACTCGCAGGGTCATTACTGCTCGCGCTGTATGTACACCGCTCATTGTACGGGGTGTAGCGTCCCTGAAAGTGGAATGGTAGATTTACAAAATGGCGATACGCTCGCGGTTCGTTACACCGAAAAAGTTCCAACGATCGTTCCGCCGGTCGATCACATTAGCGAAAGCAAACAGCGTCCACATCATCCATTGTCTCTCTACGATTGTCTTCAGGCATTTAGTCAAAGGTGCGCTTGAGAAAAATAAAACAGAGAAAAAATTACAAAAAAAAAAAAAAAACAAAATGAAAATTTTGTTTTACAATTAAACGAAAAATTACAAATTATTGTAATTTTATTCATTAATTTATAGCGAAATGTTGGATGAACACAATCCATGGTTTTGTCCAAAATGCGAACGAAACCAGTGCGCAACGAAGACACTCACTGTACATCGTTATCCCCTGTTCCTTATAGTTTACCTGAAGAGGTAAAAATTTGCAATAACTATTTTTTTTTTTCAACTTCCATTATTATTACTATTTTTATCGATTTACCAAACTGAACATTTTTTTACTCAATTTTTTAATCTTTTTATCTTATCTCGTTACAGATTCGTGTTTTATGAATGTGTGAGTATGAAATTAGACGACAAGGTTACGTTTCCTCTTGCTGGTCTCAGCGTTGAAAGGCATTTGTACGATCTCTACGCCTGCGTTTGCCACTTTGGAGGTGAGTTCATTTCGTATTGTTATCAAATTTGACAACTATCAGAAATTCAGTACTATGTCTGCAAAACAACTCAAAAGTGGAAAAAAGAGAATATGAAAAAAAGAACAATAAGCATTTATAAAAAAATAACCAAACTGATTCCACGTAAATGAAAGGAATAGTTTGATTGTTTGTCAAAGAACCTTTCATTTAGACTTTGAACAGAAATTGCAAAGTGAAATAACAAAGATTTCTGATTTTGTCCGATATTTGTGGAATTGCGAAATTTCATTATTCTAATCTCATCGAATTTTCATCCATGCGATTCAAAGAAATATTCGATCGAAAATGTAAAGAAATGAGAACATATTCGATAAATTAAAAATAAATTGAATAAAATAAAAATAAATTAATAAAATGATTGTTAAATTGGTAAAAATATAAAATTTGATAATATAAAATTAATATAAATCAATTGTTTATTAAATAATTACAATATTTGAACAAAACAAATGAAATATTGACCGAGTGTTATTTTTCCAAGTATCAAATAATTGAATTTTGGTCGCAGGTGTTTCGGCTGGTCATTACACGGCCTATGCAAAAAATCCTCGAACGGATGTTTGGCATTACTACAACGACGAAGCAACGAGTAGACAAAAGCCACAAGAGGAGGATTTCAGTAACGCTTACATTCTGTTCTACAGTCGTCAAGGAACAAACACGAAACCGTGCAACATATAATAGTTGCTGTGATATTATAACCACCCCTGTGAAAAAGAAATGGCATTGATTCAAACGTTCCGCATCTTCCGTTCCAGCGGTTCGTACGAGTTAATTTGCCTATCGCGGAGACAAAGGGGTATTTCTTTAACTTGACTCGATTATTCGTGATAACGTCTCGTCTCGTGTGTCCCTCGTCGTTAAATAAACAAAGGAAATGAACAAATCGGTGAAATTTCCTCTCGAAACTGCCGTTCTAAAATCCCATTGTTTGGCAGCAAAGAAAAAATAATGACTTTCCCCCCCTTATAACTGCTGACTTCACAGATTTATCGAGAAGTAGTTTTTCCTTCTTTTTCTATACGAAATAATTATTTTCTACATTAATTCACTTTTTGTTGGGTTATTTAGTTATGATGAAAATGTAAATGCAAATTCAACTGGTTTAAAATGAAATCTCGAATCAACCAAATTTGTTTCCCATTCAAAAAGTAATTCGTGCTTTAAAAAATATTTACAAATCGAAACCAGTTTTAAAAAATTCATTTTTAGATCCGTTTTTATGGTCAGTGCATTTTTCCAGTACACTCGATCGGTTTTTCTTTTTATTAAATGTCAAAAAAACCGTAATCTGACTATGAATTCTCACCAATTTTCGAAACTTGTCCTTCGCGGCAACGTTCTCTCCTCAAAGGAAGAACAAAATGTTAAGCTTTTCTTCTCATCAACGAAGAACGTTAGTTTCGTTATTGACCGTGAAAAAATTCAGTGGAAGGGTGCATTTGTGTGCTTGCATGAAAAAAAAAAAAAGCAATATTTCGGCGACGTTTGGGGGAGTGTCTGAAAATGAATGTGTTGTGAATGTGTCAGTGGGGGAGGAATAGAACGAAAATAAAATAAAAAATAAAGACAAAAGTGTAAAAAGAAGTTCGCGCTCCGTCGAAAAAATCGAAGAGTTCGACTGAGTTTCAAACGATTATGTAACAACGTGTATCGAATTTGTACTATAGGTGAATATACAGAATGGCTCGAGAAATAGTCTGAAGCGAAAGCAGCGAGTTAAAGGACTTCAAACTTTGTCGAAATGATCGCTGTTGGCCAATTTTTTCTTGAATTATTGAAAATTAAAATACTAAAGATGGTTTGTCGATCGAAAAACAAAACTTGACATTAAATCATCGTGAAAATTGACCCGAGTCCAGTTCAGTATTTACTGTAAATCATACTTTTTTTTTTTGTGTATTTTTTAATATTAATTTCCCGGAAGGACGAGAATGTTCCGATGGTGGTGATGGGAACAATTGCGATGGGTGGTTAAATATTATTCCAGATTAATTGACTGCCCGGTTAGTCCGTCGCAATAACATTCAATTTTAGAAACGAACCAAGAGCCAAACTGAAAAAATCGGCAAACACATTCGAAAGCTATTTCGATTGAGTTTGGAGCTCTTTACTTCCTCGCTTCGGCTTCACATTATTTCCTGACACATCTTGTAAATTCGATAAGAAAACCGAAATAATAGTTAATTTATTAGAAAATAAAAAAAGTGAATGCGAGCTAAAAATGTTCTTTCGCCAATTAAAAAATGAAAAACATTAAAAAGATATGAAAAACAAGAAACAAAATTGTGTCTTAATTTTTTATACTCTACCAAATTTTGCAACATTCGTTTTTTCACAATTTCATGCGTACAGTTGTATGATGGTGAAAAGTTTTTGCAATTTTCTTCGACACGCTCAAGTTTTCGAGGAAAATAAAATCAACACGATGTTCTCTTGACAGAGAATGAAAGGCGAGTTACTCTTTTCTCTTTCAAACGTCTCTGGGAATAATGGAAATCTCTGTTTTCGCTATTTTTTTTTCGAATTCACACAACTATCCCGTCTTCTGAATTTCCATGGCAACAACAGTAATAAACAGTTAAAAAAAAGAAAAAAATTCCCGTGTGTTGTTTAATGATTGTGTTACCGTGCTCTTTACATTTTTTATATATTTTTTTTTCCAAAAATGCTCGCGTGAAGGAGGGATCGAGGGGTTCCGAGGGCACTCGGAAGTCGGCAAAAAGTGAGCTTAGGTTCGCCAACTAAATCAGCTGTTACGCGTCACCGTGTCATATTAGTTCTATTCTCGTTTTTACCGGAAATTGAAACTTTGATGTAACGTAATGCTCGATCTACACGGTGAAATTCTAATTTTCGTTTTTTGACATTTTCTCCCACATGTCTAGTCTGTCAAATGCGCGTTTTTGATGACCTTAGTTGGATACACAAGTAAGAAGAGTGTAATTAGTGAACTTCGGGTCGTCTCTTTCCATTAGACGAGATCCATTCACAACTAAAAACTCTTGACTTCTTCATTCATTTTTGTACGGAAAATGGACATGGTTGGTATAAATTTGTTCAAATTTTGGGAATAAGTGTACCAAGCTTTCGTCTACGTAATATAAAAATTTCAAGTCCCCCAGTTAGATTCGTAGCAATGCTCGATCCTCCTTTTCAAAACAATGTAAGTTCGCACTTACTCTTGTCCGCCTACTTCGTTCAGCCATTGTTGACGTCTACCTAACCTATGCGGAAAGTGTACACTCGCTGTCGGAAATACGTAAAATACACAATCCAAAATGAGTATTGCCACAATTAATCACTGAGCAACTATAATGCGGTTTTTCCTTCTTGGGATTCTTATTTTTATTATTTATAGTGAAATATATACGTTCGCGTACTAGTGCAGTTTGAAAAAATGCCGTGGTAACGGGGGTAACGGGCAACGGCTCAACGCCAAGTTTTTTTAGTATTAAAAATTCCATATGTACGACCAACCAGTGATTTATTCCGGAGCTGGCCACGACAGCGCTGGTGTCACGTTTCCTGTTTATTCCCATACAAATGGCAGAGCAATGTTATGATAGTTGGAAAATAAATATAAAGGTTATCTATCAGGTGCGTGAGTGCGAAAGAAAAAAAAAATGGATACACGTAATCGCCGGACATCTTTGTTATGTCGAGAAAATTGAAAGTTACACTTTCTTCTCTCACGAAAAGGCAACAACGTGTTACGCTGATTTTTCTTGAAAAATCAAGCGCTTTGTAACCGTATAAAGTCGATAATTGGAATTTTCACGTCTAGATCGAGCGCCAAGGTATTTGGTATGGTTTTGCGTGTTTAACGTGATGCCCCTAGCAAACCTTACCCCACTTTTTTGACTCTCGAGTCGTTGAGAATATTATTTTTCAGTTGTCATTTTAAAAACAAATCACTTATCACGATTGTGGCGCGTTAGAAACAGTCACAATGTGAAATTTTGACTTTAATCAAATTGAAAAATCGTAATGATCTGGAGATAAACGTGTCCAACGTTTTATTTAAATAAAACTTTCAAATCGCCGAACAGTTTGATAACCAGTTATCAAACAGCAATATTGAAACGATATAAAATATAAATATTACTGGGAAAAAGAGGAAAGATTGAAGTTGGTAGTTGAAATTGCCTTTCAAGCGGGATAAATAACCTAAAATATTAATTTGGGTTTACATTATTATTTATTAAATTACTTACATCAGTACTTTTATTACAAGGAATTTTATCTTAACAAACACACACGAATATACAATAATTATTGTTGTGTCGTTACGATGCTACGTCGTAAAAGTACGTTGTACGTCGATTTTCTCTTTTTTTGGTTATTTTTTTCTCCATTTTTTAAATATCGGGTCTCATTTAATGGGTACACGACAATTCGTTTGACATTTTACCGAAATTGGTACAAAAAAGAAGAAACAAGGCTGCGCGATAGCGATTAATTGCTGGAAAAGTGCGGAAATAGTCATACGATTTTTTTTTCCTTCTTATCGATGGGGCCTAGAGTATAGTAGTCGTGTCACTATATTTACATACGTTTCTCTTTTTCTGACACGTAGTATCGAAAAGATCGAAGTTTCATTTAGCGAGTTTTGGCTTTGACTAGAAATGGTATTGTTTTTTGTTTTTTTTTGGTGTAAAACAAAAAAAAACGACACGAGAAAAAACGTTGTTCCTAGCGTCGAAATTGAGCCCTCGCATTTTAGAAATTATTCACACATACACGTGTATCCTTCCCATTATAAATATATATGTATATTTATATTTATATATATATATATATTTGCTTTTTTTTATATCTTTTCTAAACTAAACTTATAGTTCATTTATCGAGAACCACTTTTTTCTCATCTCTTTATCTACGGGTGCACTGTTTTATTTTGCGAGTCAGCTGCAATACGATTCCCATTTATTTTTCGAGCGCAGAAAAATTACTGTATTTTTTTTTTCGTTTCTTTTCAAATGTTTTTTGTTTTTTCAAATTTCCACAATTTTTCGAATTTCCATATTTTACAATTACACATCCCGATATGGACAACGTTAACAAAATAACTCTTCGCACTTTTTTATACACACATACACACACACGTACACCCGCGCTTATCTATTGTTTTTTTCTATGACAGCTTCGAATCCTAGTTCAATAATTTTTAAGATTAAAAAATCGAACCAAGATTATTGAATTACTTTTTTTTTTTAATTTATTTACGCTTTTTATCACGAGTACGAATGTTTCTTGCTACATTTATTCAGAATCGTTTATTGTTTAATTATAAAATTTCTATCGCGTGTTCCATTCGATGAAGCTTTTTTTTTTTCGAAAAATACAAATTTTCGAATACTTCCGTACGTTGCTTTATTCAGCTAAATGAATCAATTTTCAAAACAGATCGCGCGCTTCTATACTTTTTTGTTTCTTTTTATTAAAGAGGTTCCACTTGATATTTCGTAAAAAGTCTTTTTATTTTCAATCAAATTATTCAATTCCTTGTCATTTTTTTTAAACTGAGATCGCAAACTGCCAACTTTTCAATAGCCGAGGATCAAACTTGGTGATTTGAAATAAATAAACAAGTTTTCAATATAATTAGATACGAAAAAATAATTCGAGTCCCTTTTTTTGGGGAATTACAGTGAAAAATCGTTGCAGTCAATATTTCATAGTTTTTTTTTGTACTAAAATAAGAGTCGACTTTAAAGAACGTTTGTGATTTTCGAATTTCAATAATTTTTGAAAAATTATCGTGCTGTCAGTACCTCGTGGATTATTAATCCAGAGATTCGGATTTAAAAAAATGTTTCTCGAGGACTCTTGCATCTGGAATAACGTTGAAACCTCCTTAAAGTGAGAGTGGTCATTCGACGGTGAATATTTATCGGCGAAACATTGCATCAAAGTTGTTATTCAGATATTTATAACTATATCTACATAAGGGTGTAAAATTTTCATTCACGTTTTTCGATTTCCATCCCCCGATAAAAGAATTTTGGAAAAAAATTGGAACCGCCTCGGAAAAATCGTAATAAATGTGAAAGTTTGATAAATTTTTTTTATCTCAGAAGATGGACAATCGAAATAAATGAATAAAAATTAATTTCACTGCCCTGACTATGCTAAAAATCACTCCGGCTTCGACGTACAAACATGAGGTCAAACAACGTGTTGAAAAAAATGCGCGTAATTTCGACACCCATTCCCACAAATTTTCGACGTTTATATTTTTTTTAAATATGTTTTTTGTTTGTTTGTTTCATAAAATTACACATCTCGAAGCTGAGAGTGGATTTCCGTAAAAATGCTAATCACACTTGGAACGTTTTATGATAATAATATTACGTAACAATATAATATCTATTAACATTACGTAATAATATTATTCAATTTTATCACTAGTTATTGTTTACAGTGGGTCGATCCTTACTGCTTAAGTATGAGAATGATGTCCAACAAATTGAAAAATGTTCGTTATCGTTTCCCTGCTGTGTCTTTTTCATTGAAAAATCTTATCTTTTCTCTCTGGTGATTTTTTTGGATTGTTTATTTTTTTTATCGATATTGAATTTATTTGCAGATTTGTGGGCGTGATTTTAATCCTAAAATTGTATCCTCGTTTAATTTCTTTTCCTAGAAATTCTCGATATTAATTGAACGATGAAAAAAGCTGATTATTCACGCATTCAATCGTCGAATTGTATTTCTTTTTCTCCCGCACTCCATTGTTCAAACAATCGTCACGAGACACTCATGATTTTTGGTTTTTTTTGTTCCTTTTCATTTTTATTTTTAATCCGGAATGAAAATGATACGAGGTCACTTTTTTTCTCTTTCTCTCGTGTTTTGTTTTGGTTTTTTTTTTTTCTATTTCTCGACAAAATCGTATGTCTCTTTTTCCTACGGTCTCGAATCGTCACTTTTAATCCTTTTGTAAATCCTTTTTTTGGTTTGTTCTTTTTTCCCTCTTTCTTCGGTCCAATTTTTTTCTCTTTTTTTTCGCTTAATGGATTGCAACCGAAAACCAAACTACCGAACCCGGATGAATGAGACCACCGATCTCACAATTTACCGTCCTCGTCTCACCGTTAAGAACGAAAAGTGCATCGTTCGATGGACTGACCATGTATCTGCCGAATATTCCGCTTTGTACAATCGGCCTGTTTGGATTTCCCCATTTCGTTAGATTCATTGGCATCGCCTTGCCAACGCCTGTTATCATCTCGACTTTGCCTTAAAAAAAAAAACAAAAACAAAATAAATTTAAAAAATCCATATCGTGATTTTTGTCTCAAATTTTACATTGAATTCAATTCAATCGGAACAAAGTTTTTTCACTTATTACGAATACATTTGCAACCTTAAGTTTTATTTAAAAAATTACAGATTTTTCTACTTTTTAATCATAACTGGTTTCTTTTTTTTAGATTTTGTAATTTCTTTTTTGTCAAAATTATTTTCCACTTAATTTTCAATGAATAAATGTTTTAAGGACTTTATAACTCTACCTGTTGCAAGGTTCAAGAAAAGAATGTCCTCTTTGTCGGTCGATGACGCATACAGATCATAACCATGGGTTGTTTGTGATGGATAAAAAGTTATGTCACTGATGTTCAACGTCGTTTTTACATCGAAGGCGAATTTCAGACCGTTTGCTAAAAGAAATAATGAAACTTATTAAAATTTATTATAAAAAACTTTATTAATAATTATTTGATTCGATGAATCTTCAATTTCTTAAATTTATAATTTCATGGATTCGTTCTCTTACGGTTTCATATGTTGTACATTTTTTTTGGTTCATTGATTTTATTTTTATTTTTTTCAAATTTTTATCGATACTTTTGAGAATCTCTTATTTTTTATCATCAAGATCTTCAATCAAGAATAATTAAAAATCCTCAACGTGACGTTCTTCGATAAATGAATTGTTTTTATGGCCAAAATGATAAAAATTAATGTTGAATCTTTTCTTACGTAATATTTCTTGAACGACAAGAGTAACACCACTGTCTTGTTTGTCGAGGGTAACAACGTGACGAGAGTCCGGTGAGACCATGGGTTTTCCAACGAGACTTGGTTTGTGCGAAAGAACAGTGTCTGTGAGATAATCGAGCAAAAGTTGACCAGTCGCACGTCCAGTGACTGGTTCTTCGCATTGAAGTATGACAAAACCGTCTGTAAAAACAACAAAATGTTTTTTTGTATTAATAACAAAATGAATTTTATTGAAACTTTGAAAAATCATTATTAATGAATCAAAGTAATAAACAAACAAAAAAATAAGTGAATATAGAAAGGTTTTTAAAATAGTTTTCATTGCATGTACTTCTATTTTTTTTTTTTTTGTAATTTTCCACGTAGTAGTCTCGCTACACCCACGTTGAAAAATTGACTTTTTAGTAAATTAAAAAAAAACTTGTGTAATAATCTAGTAATGTTAGTTTTTATATTTTATATGAATAAAAAAATATCTAAATTTTCAAGAAAAATACACACAAAGTTTATATTTTATTTCGTTGCGCATGTATCTCTGAAACTGAACGATCAAAATTCTTGATTTTTTGAGACAAACTTCGTATTACGTGGCTTTGTAATTCAGCAAAAAGAAAGAAAAAATCTGTAAAAAAGTTTCGGAATTATTGTGTGAAATGTGGAGTTTTTCTATTGCTCGTCATAAGATTCCTCATAAAATTGTACAATCTTCGATTGTCAATGTCTTAAATGCAGGGCAGTAAATATTTTTGAAATTTCGTACATATTTACATAACAGTTTGATAAATAAATTAAAAAAAATGTATAAAAATATTTTCATCACTCACAAAGAGCTGGAAATTGAATATTTGCTGGAACACAGTTATAAGGTGCGAGATCAGCGCTTCTGGTGTATCTCATATTTGCCAAATCGAGTTTGTACATCCCTCTCTGATTGGTGTGAGTAACGTAACCATATTTGAACATATGTCCAATGTCCTGTAAGAGAATGAGAGTTTTTTTTTTCACAATTATTGAGCCAAGGTTCTCACTGTACTTTTTTATACCAGGTGGTTTTTTAATTTAGCAAAATTGACACAGGCCACTTTGCGGGTTCATAACTCATAGTAGAATAGGCATTTTTCGAGACATTTTTTTTTCACACAATCGTACACGTTCCGACTAATCGAATAGCACAAAGTTTAATATCATTTAGCAATTATTTTCACTGTAATGAGAGTTTTAAAAAGAATTACTCTTTTTTTGGGACTAATATCACTTTTCGCTGGGGTCAAATTGACCCCGAGTACGAACATCGCAGCTAGATGTCGAAACATCGAATTTTTTCGTTACTCGATGGAAAAATTCCAATTTCAATTTGCAACTCCAAATTCAATTACGATCCAACAACTGAAACGAGACTTTTTTTTCGTTGGATACAAAAAATAAACGACTGAGAAAAATATTGGACATTCACTGTTGATACTCACTTGAGATCGAGGAATGTAGAGTCCTCGAACAAGGTCAAATTGGCCGTCAATTGGTTCCGGATGTACCGTATGATGTTTTCGTTTTTGTGCAGCATCGCGAATAACCTGGATCGTTTTTATACCCATGTCTCTCTCGTTGCGCCAGTTCAACACCCAAACTTGATCCAGAGCTGGCACGTATTGTAATTCCACCGGATATTTATCAGTCGCTACGACCTGAAAATTGCACAATTTTTAGTTTCTCACTTTTTAAAACAGTTTTTATCATTGACATTAACTGTGATTGAAAAATATATTTAAAAAATCATCATTTATTTGATTTATGTGATATTTAACTGTGATTGAAAATTTCATTTAAAAAATCATTATTTATGACTCTCAACATGATCGAAAACAGAAACAAAAAAAAACATTGAATAAATTATTCATTTTCATCTCATTCGTACAATGAAATTTTTATTTTAATCAAATTTTTACATAGATTTTAGATTTTATGACATTTTTTTCAGGATTCCGAATAGTAAATGATTTTTTAAGATTATTTTGTTGTTTTGCAATAAATCAGTGTGTTTTTTAATCAAGCAATTAGTCAAACAAAGTAATGACATCATAATGATTGTGTGTGTGTGTTTTTTTTCCAAATCTCTTATGATTTTTGATTTTATATATTTTTGACTCACGATTGTGAAACATATTTGAATTTTTTGAAGGTTTCTATATTTTGCAACAACGCAGAATAACTAGATTAAACGTCGAGGTTTTATTTTTCATTTAATGATCGATTTTTTAACAGGATTTCGAAAGATTTATAAATTTTGGAGCATGACGATGTTTTGCAATAATTTAATGTCTCTTGTTGAACCAAGCGGAGAGTGAAACTTCGGCTCCGAGTACAAAACCGTCGAGTGGCCCATTAGCGGTGGTCTTGGCCGAGAAGGAATAACCGCACAATGTATTTACTTGTGCCCCGGGGTGGACCGACAAACGAGGATGCCACATTGGCCAGAGGTTTGGTGTTAAGCACAAGGTTTTGGTTTTGTGCCTTGTCTCGTAAGCTAAATCAGTTTCACTTTCTCGAAGACTTCAATATTCAATATATGAATTTTCTTGATATGAGAATCTATACGTACATATATATATATATTTTTTTTTAAATTATTTTTCGCTCTAAAATGCGTGCTGGGAAATATTAAATTTGTGCGAAAAAGGTGTTGCAGCGAATTTATCGATTTCGTGAAAATCAATTTTTGGAATATGAAAAATGAGAAAAAAAAACAAATAGAAGACATTCATAACAAAAATATCGTAAGCGGAAAATTGAATCGTAAAACACAGAGTTTATTATACAGTTTGAGCCAAAAGTTAAGTTTTTAAAATTTACGACAAATAGATCGCTCAATCCAAGGAAGAAAAGTTCTCCACTATTTTTCTCTCCGGTACAAAATTGATGAGTTATTTATCATTCAGTCGCAGCCTGTCCTGTGCCTTTTTTAAAATTTTTTTAAAATTTCTTTAGTAAAAAAACTATTTTTTTTTTCTTCATTTTATTGAGTTTATATCGTAAAATATTTACCAAACGTTACTTTTTTAAGGGCCGTTCTTTTCGTTATCGAAAAACGCAGAAAATTGTGGATCATTAAAACTTATTATCGCATACGAAGAACATTTTATGATGTAGAGAAAATTGGCCTCGTTTTCGGATTCGTTTTTTTATTTTTATTGTTCTTCAGTTAAGACGCTACAAATATTGATTTGCAATAACGAAATTATCAAGAAATATAAAAAATAAAAAATGGTGAAAACAAAATATTTTTTTAGAAACAATAAAACGATATTTTTTTATCGAATGAAGTCTGATTTCCTAGAACATATGAATTTTTTTTTTTTTTTCTAATTCTTCTCTTTGACTTTTTCTGAAGACAGCATTTAAGAAACTGTTCGTTAATTGCCTGAGAAATTTCGTAAATATAAAGTTAAATCTTAGCGCAAAAAACACTCGCAAATTTCGTATCGAAAAGTAAATTTTATTTGCAGTTTTAAGAAAAATGTAAATAAAGGAAATTCGTGCAAAAAATTATACGCATTTCTGATTCTCCGTTCGTTAATAACTTTTTGGAATGATTATTATTCAAATAAAATGTTTTTTAAAGTTAAAAAAATGGTTGATAATTTTTTTTGGCGTTTTAGTTCCATCGTCAAGTCTCGAAATGATCATCCTGTTAAATTTTTGGAGGATAAATTTTGAAACATCCTGTAGAAAGAGATTTGAGCTTGGCCGATGCTCGTAAATATCGAAGGTACGAAAGCGAATAAGGCAGCAATCGGTTTCGTGCAATAAAATCAGTCCAAAATCTCTGTACATTCGAAAGAAATTTGTATCTCCCTATCAAAAAGATTAAAAGCCATGTCCAAGCAAAACGAATATAAATAAAATTGTTTACTTACGTCAACTACGACCATTTGAATTTTGCTAATCACCAAAATTCGATCCTTGTCTGGTTGAGTCACGTATACATAACGATTTGCAACATTTATTGCTCGGCCCCAACTGCACGAAGTTTCTTTTTCACCGCAAACATATTCCTAAAATCATTGATGTAATGATTCATCAATTTTCATCACTTTTCCAGCATTTTTATTATTATTTATTTTTCTCTATTTAATAAAATTCAAAATACGCGAATCAGAGTCTCCCAATTAGTCGGAAAGAGATTCTTTTGAATTTTCCATTCGTCCAATTCGTTTCTTGTGTACGAAAAAAAAAAGAAAAAAAAACCAATTACTCAAACCTGAACGAAGCAGAGACTAAAAATTGGGCCAGTTATTTTTGTTTTATAGAAACACCTGGACACTGGTGCGAAAAATAAATATATATATAAATAGTGGACATGAACGTGACCGATGAAATTTCTCATACGTTGATGCGCTCACCTGTGTCCCCGGAATAATATCCGTCGATTGGATACGATGGTAGAGTCGACAGGCCGAAGGTTCGTATACCGAGATGCCCCATTCATGGAACGAGAAAAATCTGCGCTCTTCACTGGCTGCAGCTACGAAAAAAAAGGAGAAATAAATATCATTGAAAATATTTGTGGCAAAGCACGAACAATAAATTTCATGTTTGTTATTTTTCTTTCATTATAATATTCGCAGCTCCTAAAGTTTAATAAATTGTAATATATTAAAAAATTTGTGAAAATGTACAAAAATAATATGAAAGATGAATTTTATGTTTGAAAACTAAAATTCTTTGAAATAGAAACTTTTTTATCAGATTTTTTGGACGAAATGAAAAGTTTTAATGAATTAAAATAATATAAAAACGAAAAATGATACTCGAGTACTATCTTTCTTTTCTTCTCGACCGTGTTCATTAAACCGATCGATATCGGTGTATACATCATGTATTTTAAAACTTTTATCATGGATATTTATTTTTCATCCACGAAGCAGAATGTTTTCAAGCTCAAAGCTATTTTATTTCCATATATAGAGCATCTGCGGCTAACTTTTTATCCATATTGCGGTACAACGTTTTGTCAAAGGACATGCCAGACTTGTTTCAACAAAATTGATATTCCGCACTGCGTTTCAGTCTTTCATGATCAAATTTATGGACATTTTCGTTCGCGCGTTTTATAGTACAATGATCCATTATAAAAATGATATTACTGTTTTACACCGTGGTAGATAATCATCGCGTTAACTTCATTCGTTTTTTTTAAAAAAAATTTTTTTTTATTTCGAGCATAAACTTATCAAAGTCGACAAAACATGTGGATTTCTCGATAATAATTCTATTATTTTCGAATATTGCATCCCTTTGATCGTATACTTTATTTTTAAAATGACAAAAAAACTATTATAGCGTTTATTTTTTTCAATAAATCTCGAATTATTATTTCATAAATTTATTCATTCGATCACTCGTTCTTTTATCAAGTGGTGCATTTCTTGATTTTTTTTTAACAGTTCAATAAATATTTATTCAAACTGTGATATAAAATTATTGACAAAAATATCCAAATTTGACCAAATATGAAAATCGTGGAAACCAATTTTTTTCACCTTTTTAAAAACGTTGTCTTTAAAGATAGAAATGATGATGGAATTCAGAAAATATCATATATTTTTATATGTAATATTCAAAAAATCGTGTTCAAATTTTACGATGTTTAAGAAACTCGCTATTGAAAAATTAACATCAACAAATCACACGTGGTATTAAATAGAAACTGACATAACTTTACGGTTATTTTGTATTTTTTCGCGATTTAGTTTTTTAATATTTATAAAAAACTGAAAATAATGGAAATAAAACGAAGTTTATTGATCAATTAAAAATTTTCAATTGTTTATCGAATTGTTATGTCGTCGTAAAATTTCTCCACGACCTTTTTAATATTTCATCGAAAAATATGACAAATTTTAAGAATTTTCATTTCTTTTTCGGTTTAAATATCATTAAGAATATTGAAATAATAATGATGATAGAATTGAAAAAATTTAATTTCATTGAAATATTGGTTTTGACAAGTTTCATTATTTTTTTATTATTTCGAACTCAATATCCTCAAGAAAAATAAGGTTTTCAGTGCAACTACATGTGCAAAACTCACTAGGGGTTGGTTGCTCCTGTATTACGAGACTGCTGATATCTCTGGTTAGTCCTCCGATGCTCGTAGCTTGACACATGTACGCCCCAGTGTCTGCGTATCCGATGTCACGAACAATGAGTTTTGTGCCATTTCCAACGACCTCGTACTTGTCAATCTCGTGAAGAGGTTCATCATTTTTCAACCATTCGACACGTGGCAATGGTTCTCCAACCACGTGACAAGACATCGTTGCCTCTTCCCCTGGACGTTTCGATTGCAGACGCGGAGTTACTCTCACTTCAGGAATTGCTGTTAAAATGATTGAATTTCTTGTAAAAATAGGTTCGAGTTTATGGGAAAGATTCAATGGGAAATATTTCATAACCATCTGATTTTTTTTCTTTTTTTAACGATTTTTATTACGAGTGCTTTTTTTTTGTTATTCTATAGTTACACACTTTTGTTAATTTCTATTAAATTCGCCCAAATGATGCTGACCATGCATAATTTTTCGAGTAAATCGATTGAACGGTTAAAAAATTAATAAATATTTTCAATTTCGTCGTTTTTTTGTTTTTATTCGAACGGTTGAATATTGAGGGATAATAATTGAACAAATTGTTCGTCTGACTGATAAAAATTATAGTTGAGTTATAAAGAGTACATGGAATTTTTTTATTTTTATTTATAGCTCGAAAGACATCAAAGAATTGCAAGTTCGACAGATGTGGAAAAAATAAATAAAAAAAGGAAAGAAACAGAAAAAATTGCTTTGACTGAAATAGGAATTTCATGCATTTCTTTGTGGCTGAAGTTTCTATGATTTTTCGATCTTTCAGAAAAATTCTCATCTCACGAACCGAACTGTAATTCCTTGTATGTTTATCTCATTTTTCTTTGATCAATATACACAGACAATTCTACTCCTTTGCGGAATTATTATTTCGCTCGATTCATTTATTGGCTTGGTCACGATTTTAAAAATCGTATCGTATCTTTTTATTAAATTCCCAAATTGCTCGATCGACGAGTTTCTTCGATGGATTCACGAGGAATCAATTTTATCGTGTCTTCTCGTTTTTTCAATTATAAAAACGTCGAAATTTTCATCACATCGTTTCACAAATATCGTCAGTCAAACAATATTTCAACCCTTAGCAACTGGACGTTAATACGTATCGATCCCTATAAATTCATCCCAATCGCTTATTGTCAAATTAAAACTGACAGATTGCAATTCACAAATAATAAAAAATACATATATATTTTTTTTAAATCCCTTAGCAACTTACTGTGAACTGTCAAAATGTGAGTTTGGACGACATCTTTGTTTCTGAGGGCGTGACAAGTGTAATTACCAGCATGTACCAATTGCACCCTCGTTAGATAAAGACTCCCATCGTTGAATACACGAATCTTGAGAAACAAAAATAAATATGACGTTACACGTGATTTCCAAAATACTTTTGTTTCTTTTTTTTTTTTTATATAATTGCACTACCAATTTTTATTATATAATGTGAGTCGTTTTTTTTTTTACCTCTTGCTCCCCGAGAGTCTCGAGATCAGCATCGTTTCGTCGCCAAACCAATGGAGGTGGAGGACTTCCGGTTACGTCACATTTTATCTCAACGTTGTCACCCACTCTTACGGAAATGTGATTGATCTCAAGAGACTTGTCCAATGAAACCACAGAGACACCTGCACACAAAATAATCTCTTAATTGTACAAAATTTTATTTTCATTAAATGTTTATCAATTATTTAAACCACAATTTGTATCGTTATATAGTTTGATTTAATATTTTTTGACAGGACATTAATAAACATTGAATAATTCATTATTATTCATCATTTAAATGAGCAGTTTTTGGTTGACAGAAATTATAAAACAAAAATTCAAAATTGAATAAGTAATTTTAAATTTTTACGAATTCTGGTTTTTGGCTACCGATGAATACCGAAAAAGTTTATGTTCGTTTTCGTCAACTTAAGTTTTACTTTATACATTTAAATTCGTGCACGTAATTCTTATCGTAATAAAAAAAAAAAAACGGAAATGATTTTATAGCCGAGAAAAAAGAATGATAAGATCAAGATCGACCTCGATCCTGAGCGAGAACGTAAAGAAAATGGGATTGTACAGTTTTCTTATTTTGACTTACTGTAAAGTTTGCTAAACGCCATGTAGAATTCGTTTATATTGAGACGTCCATCTTTGTCCGCATCGTCGTAACTGATCATGTGTCCTAGCGAGCATCCTCTGCTTAATTGTTCCAAGTCCTCTCTTTCCGCGATCTTTAATGGGAAAAAAAAGAAATCGAAAACCAATTTTTTGTTGTTCCTTTTCAAAAAACGTTAATATATAGTTTTTTTTAAGCTGTTTTTTGGACCTTCAAATTAAAAAAAATATATAGTCAAGGACCTGGTGGTTAGGAAATGTAATTTAGATTTAAAAAATCAACTAATTTCCTTAGCTCTCTCTCCCTCCCTCTCTCTTAAAATAATGAAGGGAAAAAAATGTATTATATTACCTGCTCAAGTTCTTCCCTTTCCAAATTGCCATTGTTATTCTGGTCGTAATGAGAAAACATTATGCTGACAAGATATTCCTTGCTATGGTTATCTTGCGTCATGAGTCTTGCGTGGTTGTACAGCAATAAATTGTCCTGATGTAACAAAATATGGAATAACAAAAATAATTCATTAAAGATATAAAAAAAATTGAATATTATAATAATAAAAGGACGGAGAAAAAAATTCTCTGTCCAAGACAAATCGTGTGTCTTATAATCAAAATAAACAAAATGAATTAAATAAAATAATTTTGATCCTTCAAAATTGAATTGATTAGGCTGTAAGAAATCCTCGTGATTATTTCAACGAAAAAAATCCAATTTAATTGATCTAACATCCCACAGAATGGTCATAGTTTGAAAAGAATGAGATTTTTGAAAATTTGAAATTTTTTGAATAAGTTAAAAATGAGCTAATTTTATGAGAAATACCTTCATAATTTCGTATTCTTGAGCTGAACAGTCTTCAAGACCATAAGTATCATTGTCGACGAGATTTTCTCTAACGTCATCTTTGTGATTTCCCGATCTTGAGGAATCTTGATTAAGAGTTGGTGGTGTTGAATCACCAACGGGTAAAGCTTTAGGGGTTTCTCCATGGTCGTCTGGAACAAACAATTTTATCGTAGTTTTTGAAAAAATATATTTTTTCTCTATTGAATTATTGGAGTTGCTGAAATGATTTATAAATAACAATCTTATCATAAGACATTCTGTCATTATTCCTATTGTTGAGAGTTTAAAGGCTTGACAGTTGAACTGTCAAAAAGATTTTTTTTATTTGTTTCATAGATTTTCACGTGCTGTTAATTCACGAATTTTTCACCGTCTTCCGTTAGCCCGAAGTTCATTCTGTAATGTTTAACATTATGACGTTTCTATATATGGCCAAATTGCCCCAAACCACTTTGCGGACTCATAACTCCCAAAATAATTAGTATTTTTTGGAATTTTTTTTTTCAAAACAATCGTACGATTCCCGACTAATCAAGGAGTACAACCTTCAATGTTGATAAACAATTAGTTTGACTGCGATAGAGGTTTAAAAAAAAGTGCAACTGTATTTTCGCGCCAAAGATTCATTTTGGTGAGGGTCGAATTAACCTCGAGTAGCAATCACGGAAAAAATTCACTCGAGCCATTGTAAATCCGAGCGTTTTATAAAACGTTGATAAAAAAGTACTCGATATTTGAACATCGATAGTTTGTTCGCTATCAAAGTACCTGTTGATACACCAAAAAGATCGAATAACTTTCATTTTTATTTTCCTCTGTTTGAATCGGTGCTTCCACTCGTAACCATTTCCTCAATGCGTATAAAAAACTTTGGTAACTACCATTTCATTCGAAATGGTACGGTCTTCCGCTCGATTTCCAAAGGTTTTCCGAAAAACTTCAAATCTTTTCACATATATTTTTTTTATTTCAGTTATTACTTACACCTCGTTTCACCGAATTGATTTTTTTAAATTCATTCGAGCAGTCCATACTATAAATAAATCCTTCAATTCGCTTTTAACTCGTGAATATTTTATTTTCGAAATTCCATGCATTTTTCCTAAAAAATGACATACGAAAATAAATGGAGTGCCATTATTTCCGAACGGCGTTCGGCTCGTCAGAGAAAAAAAAACCCTACCTAGGTTTCTCGTCGGGGTCAATTAGACCCAAGCCAAATGTCTGTACTTTCGAGAAAACAAAATGACCTTTTTTTTCTCCAAAACTTGAACGACGATGAAACTAATTATTTCACAACATTGAGTTTCGTACTATTTGATAACTAAGGAATCGTATGATAATTTATTTTAAAAAAAAATTCGAAAAATACCGGTTCAACGAAGAGTTATGGAGCTTGCAAAATGAAAAAAAAAATATATATATATCGACCAAGTGAGAAAAGAAAACTTTTCTACAACTTTCTTCACCAAAAATCGGAGGTTATCAAAAAATCTTTTGACCTCATAACCGATTTCCAAATTTCCGTGCATATTGATCAGATTCGTTGACGTATAATTTTAGATTTCGATTTAGGTCATCGAAGAAAACATAAAATAAAAAGTAAATAATTGAACTTTTGCTCAGCAGCTAATGACGATCTAGTAAACCGGTAGTTGGTTCGGTATTGGAAGCCGATGCAAATAGCGCGCTAATCATCCGATAAATGTTCGTAATTAGCGTACGACTATCAGTAGCAGAGTTCTCGAAGCGTAGCTGAGCGAGTGTATTTCTAAATAGAAGGGAGCTTGTCGAGAGCATGTGTCGTTTCTGCATATACCGGAATGAGTGAACGCGTGATACGTGCGATAAGGCTTCGGAAACGCCGTTACCGGTTTGAGGAACATTGGTAAATGGAACATCTAAATAAATATATATATATATATATTTAGATTTGCCATTTGGATTGACGAGGTACAGGATGAGATTTTGATTGGTCGAGCCATTGGTTGGAAGGAGACTCTCTCCCTGATTCTCCCTCTTTTATACATATACATAGATATCGAGAGGATATACTGATCCTCCGAAGTTTATCAAACCTCTCTGAGTAATATGCCAGGATTATTCTGGATATGTGGTCTATAACCCATTTGTGTCCACGTTCGAGCCCATCAGCTATCCATACACACAGCAGTCCATAGACGGTGGAATGCTCCGAGCGAAATTCGCGACGCTTCTATCAAATATTCTCGGACACGCATGCTGAGTTTCCCTAATCGTCATGTATGTGTTTCTAGGGATGACACTGTGGAGAAGTCCTGGATATGTTTTACTACGAATTCTTTTTTTTCTCTTTTATTTTTTTTTTTCCTAATATTTGTCGTGAAAGGATGGAAATGGATCTGCTGACATTTTCATTGTTCTCAATGTTGAGGGGATGTTAAGTCTGATGACAGGTGGAGGGTAAAATGGCACTGATCCAAGATTGGTTTGCTATAAGTAAAATATCGGGATTGTGTTAATTAGGAAGTGGCTGGATCGTGTACTTTTATTTGATTGAAATTTTGACTCGAATCGTTAATGAAATATGGTAATTTTATGTTTTAATTAACTTCGACGCTTGTTTCACCTCGAAATAGTCAGATGGAAAATGAATGTTACGTTTTTTACAAATAACGCTGTCGATAAACAGTGAATAATAATGTTGATTGTACCGATGCTCTCTTTGAACCCTAAACATACAATTGACCAATGATCCTCGACCATTTAATCAACGATAATTAATTGGTTGGCAGTCTTCAATGAATTCTAAATTCTCTTGTCCATGTGCCTGATATAGAGAACACATCGCATATAGAAAATATATAACGCGCAGGAAACACGATCCTCATTTGCATCGAACTACACGAACATCCAGAGAACCAAGAGATCCATCGACATTCGAACACATCCAGAAATTGACGCTATCCACTACCCCCAATCTGTACATATTTATTCTGGTCTGGTTAACGGAGGAATATTCTCGCTATTCAACCAGCCAAACCTCGCCCAGAGATCACGCCGTTTGGTTACATAGATTCTCAGTCCTACTCTGAATAAATTAACTCTAATTATTCTCTATCGTACTATTTTGGATTTTCAGTGTCAATATTCAATTCGTGTTGCCACATGTACGTGAAGTTTTCACTTATTTTCTATTTATACGAAAATATAAAAAAAAATCATGAAATTTATATGAAAAATTCACACGCAACAAATTTTTTTAATCGATCAGTCATTAATTTTTTCATGAATATTCAACGCTCAATTTTTTTATCCAAGAAATAAAAACATAAACGATTCACGCTGCATGCCGCAGACAAATATGTCAACTTAATTCGTGTGAGATTGAGCAACGTTGAGTTATTTGTTAATTTCAACAGAATTCGAGAAACAAAACGAAAATTTATCAAGCCGTCGAGGTCCAATTTGTTTTTACGATATGACTGGCGTATCCGTCACTTTTGTCGAGTGGATTTTTTGGCAGTGACGTGTCATCGTTCTTCACTCGTTCCGAGGCAAGACCTCGATGAATTCATTTGTTCGTGCATCAGCTCACTGTTTTATTCTCGTTCTCCCGCTGACAAATTTTCACAGAAAAATTCATACAACTCACAAAACGAAGAGTCGTACTTTTCCATTAGTTCTTACGAAATGCATTCGCCCTAATTAATTTTTCCAGCTTCATCTCCCACGATTCACCGACTCGTACAACTTTTTCAGTTTATTCGAGCAAGAGGACAAACAATTATGCAAACGGAGCTCAAATGTTTGAATAAAAGAGACGATTATGACATTTTCTAAATTCATTCTTCTCAGCGACATACTTAAATTTAATTAAACACCACACGGTCAAATATTCTTCGTGATAAAAAAGTCAAAATAATTCTTTTTATTTATATTCAAGTATAAATTTTATCCGAATCACCAAATCCATTGAAGTTTTAATGGCTTCGAAGCCACATTTAGCAAATTCATTTTAAAACCTTTACAAAAATCATAAATCGATAATTTATGTATAATTTATTTAGCACGTTCCACCATTTCATTCTACAGAAAACTGTGAATTATTTATAAAATTTTAATTTATCAAAACACCACAGGGCGAAAATGTTTTTTTTTTTTATATTCTCTCAACACAATCTCGTGAATATATACGTCTGGATACATTTGATTTAATGTTAGGACCATCAGAAATTTCTGTAACATTATAAATTCGAAAGCTGCTGATTTTTAAAATTAAATATTTTTTCTATAAGATTCGAAGGGAGGGTTGAGAACAAAAATTCTCTACAGAATCCTGTTGGGAGAACCAACTGGCGCTTGAACGTTTTGTTTTCTTTTTTTATTAAACGTGTGATAAGACATAGCGAAATAAAATTATCAGAACAGTTCTGGTCTCCAGTCTTCCTGCTCCAATTGAAGTTTCCGCAATATCTCTTATATATTTATCAGTCATATGGCTCGATTGTGTCATCAAAAATATGAATATAAATAGTTCAAGGCATTTCCGGATACGCGATTACTTCAAAATTCATTTGAAAACTCATTCGAGTCAGTATAGTTGCGAATTTATTCATAGTTTATGCACAGAAAAATACTTTGTCCATTTCTACCAACATGTGTGTCTATAAATTATTGTGGGTATTTTTTTATCATTAAAACGATTATTTTTGACGCATTTTAATTTGTTTATATTAACAAGAAGAACATAATTATAATTATTTTTTTTTTCATTATGTGTTAAAACGTTTATCGTACTGTTTTAGGGGATGTTTTATTTTTATAATCGTTTCGGTCGAGCCAGTGAAAAATGTGCTTGAAAAAAATGTTTTTCGTTTCAAGCCATTAGTTTGTAGGACCGAAGAGTGCGCGACTATGGGTATGACATTAATTTCATTTGTTATTTGTGTTGGCCAATTTTATTTGATTATTACTTTTTTTTTTTTTTTAGAATTGTGTCTTATTGGAAATTTGTTTTAGCCGATGTCATTATTTCCACAATGAATTCAACAGCTGATCCCTGTGAAGATTTTTACGAATATGCGTGCGGGGCCTGGGCTCATACCAACGAAGCACTTCCACCGAACGAAGCCACGTGGAATCGCATGGCAATGTTTAATAAAAAGCTCTTGACAAATCTTCGAAGTATTATTTTTTTCGTTTAAATTCTATTCATCAATAATATTGCGTATAAAATCTTTCTCGTATGCGACATTGAGGTTTAATTGTTCACCATTCTCTTCGTTTTTTCATAACAAATTCAATGGTGTATAATAAAGTATCATTCGGTCTTTATTCATTGACAAAAACTCGATAAAACAACAAAAAATAAACGTGTCAAGAAAATAATTTTTAATAAGATTTTTACATAGAAAAAAAATGATCATTTTCTAGCGATATTGGAATCGAACGAAGAGCATGAATCACCGGTTGAAATGGCAAAACAATGGTATCGTTCTTGCATGGATGAAGGTTGGCAATTTTTTTAGACTCGGCATTTTCGATAATAAATTAAAATTAAACATAAATGAACAAACTAAATAAATATTTAATTGTTAAGAGGCTCTACAAAGTCATGGAATTCAACCCCTCACATCGCTCGTTACTGCCGTTGGTGGTTGGCCCGTAGCCATGGCTTTGGGTCAATGGAATCCTTCGGATTATTCGTGGCAAGAAATTGAACTGTATTATTCGAGAATAATAGGTTCATATGCGTTGTACAAACTCGGAATCACCGTCGGCAATGAGGATTCGTCGCTGAACGAATTGCAAGTGAGAAGATGAAAAAAAATTGTCAAGAAACAAACTTTTTGTTATTATTATTACTTAGAAATATTGTCATTGTTAATTTTATTAATGAGCAGCTGCTCATATATTTTTATTTTATTTTCAATTATTTTAATTTTAATTTGAATTTGTGATTATTTATTGAACTACCAAATATTGAATGAAAATATTGTTTGTTTTATCGATTATCTGTTTTATTTATCAGCTGAAACCTCCAAGTTTGCCACTGTCAAATATCCTTCAGGTAAAACGTCCAATGTTCGATCCTGATGACAGAGAAGCCTATGGCAAACTTATAACAAAAGTAGCAAAAGCTTTTGCAGCTTCTGCGGGTGCTAGGATGTCGGACGAAAAAATAGCAAGAGAAGTTAATAAAATGATAGAGTTTGAAATGAAATTGGATTCGGTAATTTTCTTAATTCATTAATTTTTCACTATCTTTCATTATCTTTTCTTTTTTTGCAATTGAATTTCGTCGTATTTTTATTCACAGATCAGGAAAGAGGGAGCTTTGTTGGCCAACAATATATCATTAGTGCAATCATTTCTTGACGATCAATTATCAGATACTCAAACAACGAGAGTGAGTAAATAAAAGAAAAATACTTTTTGTTTTTCTTTCTTTCATCATCTGAACGATGACATTTTTGAAACTCAATTCATTCAACGAACAAATTGATTCTAAAAAAAAAAAAGCAATTTTGAGGTCGTTGAAATATGTTTTAAAAAATATTTTCATATTTTTTCCTGCATCTGTCAACCATTGTTGATAACAGTTGAATTTTTCAATTTCTTATTTAGTTAACAAATCAATTCTACAAACCATTGATTACGGGATAAACGAAATACTTTGTTTTCTAACATTTTTAAAATTTTTGTTCATTATTCCGAATACAGCAGATAAATATTTTTACATTGGTTCAAAACATGTTCGAGGGTATCAACGAAATTGAGATTACAGAAGAAGAACCGATAACCGTTGAGGTTCTCTTTTTAGTCAGATTGGGTCTTCTTCTCAACGAGACTTCCCTCCGCACGATTGGTAATCATGTCGTAATATTATTTTTTAAATACGATTTTTTACATTTTAAAAAATTATTTTTTTTCTTTCAGTTAATTACGTTCATTGGTATTATGTAAGTGATCTTTTGTACGCCACTAATTCCGAGATGAGAAATTTGCTATTGGAATTTATGACAGAAACAGCTGGAATCAAAAAGGCTTTGCCACGGTATTTTTTTATGATTATGAGTAAAATTTTTAATTCAAGAAATTTAAATAATTTTACATTGATTATTTTTTTTTTTACTCATTTGATTTTACATGTATTTTTGTTTATATTTCAAAATGTTGCTTTTGTAGGTAAAAAGCAGCAATTGAATGTAATCGTCAGGGACTTTATTGAATAACGATTGAAATAATTTGCAAAAAATCATAAAATTATTTTGAAATATAAATCAAGAAGATTATTTAAGATTATAATGAAAAGCTAATTCAATATTATTCGCGAGCAGATGGCAACAGTGCGTGGCTCAAATGGGATTAAAACACGCTTTGGCTTATCAGTTTGTTTCTGAATATTTCAACGAAGATATTTATAATTCCGTAAATATATAAAAAAAATTCAAAATATTAATTTCAATTAAATGCAGAACATTCTTAAAAAATTGTTGGCGTTTTTATTTCAAGGCTTTAGATATGATCGTGAAAATCCAAATTGAATTAGAGAGACAAATGAACGAATCACTTTGGCTGGATGAACAATCAAGAAATGTAAACAGAGACAAATTGTGGAATGTTAAAACTCTAATTGGTTATCCAGAATGGTATAAAAACGTTACAAACGTAGAGAAATATTACGAAGGGGTGAGAACAGTTTCTGAATTCCATGGATTTATCAATTTCATTAATTATTCACTCATTTGTATGTTAATTTTTTATTCATAGCTCATAGTCGATCATGATTTTTTCAACAATGTTGTAAAGTACATGCGATTCGAAAATCAAAGGACCATGAAAACCCTCCGTTTGACTGATGGAGGTCCAGAGTATGAAAAAGTTTTTATTCGAATTTTCAATTCTCCTCTACAATGAAAATCAGCTCAAATTTCAACTTTTTTTTCTTTCACAGGTGGCTGTCAGATCCAATCACAATAAACGCGTTCTATATAGTAGGTGCTAATAGTTTGAGTGAGTATCATTCAATTAGAGAGAAACAAGTCCATTTAGATTTTAAACAAAATTGCAAGTAGAGAAAAAAAATAGTGAATAGCGAATTGTGACTTTTTGATGTTTGTTATTTAAATAATTGAAATGACTATTTTTTTTTTTTTGAAGATATACCTGCTGCAGATTTTCAACCTCCTGTGTTCCTCCCAACGATGCCAAAGTGAGTGTGATTTAAAAAATATTTCATTTGTGTCAACACAAGATCGATATTTTTTTGTTAATAACAAACACGAACATGGAAATTACAGTGCTGTTAAATATGGAATTATTGGATCGATGCTCGGGCACGAATTGTCGCATGGATTTGACGATACTGGTAAGAAATTGATAAAATAATTTTCTGCCATTTATTTCAAAGGGCTAATAAAATTAAACCTTAAGAAAAAACGTACCCCAATTTCTCGAAGACAGTGTTTGAGGAACTGTTCAACATGAAATGCATTAAAAATTGGGTAATTGTGATGTTGAAGCTTTTGAAATGGATCGAAAAAAAGAAAATGTAGAGTTCTAGAGTTAAATTAATATTTTTTTTCTCAGGATTCAACGTTGATAAGGATGGCAAGATAATCGATTGGCCAGAAACTATGTCAAATAATTTTTCGTCTAGAGCGCAGTGTTTTATCGATCAATACAATAATTTGACGAATGCTAATTTAACAGAAGAAATATCTCGTGGTTCACGAACCGCGGGAGAAAATATTGCCGATACGATGGGACTTCAGTCTGCTTTTAACGCTTACAAAGCTCTGGTTAGAGAAAGCATTGTGGGTGATAGAAAATTACCTGCTTTCGGAGACTTGAGTAACGATCAACTATTCTTTCTCTCCTTTGGGACGGTGAGGAAAAGTCAAATATTTTTTTCAAACTTTCCAAGTTCTTTTTTTACTGGTTTTTTATAATTTCTCACAAGAATCATTGCAATGTTCGTCCATTTTTCTTCTAAATGTGTCATTTTTCAAAGAAACTTCGTAATTTCAATACTTTTTCAATTTTTTTCATTTAAAAAAATGCAGTTGTGGTGCGAGCTGTCAACGGCTGAGTATGAAAGAAAAAGGCTCGTTTATGGCGATGACCACAGTACGGCAAGGGTCAGAACTCTTGCTGCAATTTCAAATACCGAAGGATTTGCTGAAGCTTTTAATTGTCCAAAAGGATCACCGATGAATCCGGAACACAAGTGTAATATATGGAAAGGAGAACCTATCACGTGATGCTAATCAAAGGCAATAAGAGTCAATAAACTGAAAAAAGACATTCGCAAAATGCTCAGAATTAAATTTGCAGTATCGGTTATAAAGAAATATATATATTTTTACATTTTTTAGAGCCTATTTCGTTAGTTTTTTTCGTCAAGAAGTATTTTCAGTTGTCACTGAAAAAAAAATGTCGTACTCTAGGTTCTGGTATTTGGAAACCATAAACGTTTGTAACAAAAATGTCACATTTTTTAAATAATATACGTTTCAACAAACAAAATAACAGGGACTAATCGAATTGACAATCTTTTTTTTCTAAAGTCGTTAAAAAAAGTGATTTAATGATTAAATTCATCAAAACATTAAAATATTTTAGAAATATTTGCAACATTATCACTTTATTAATTTTTGCATTTTTTATGCCAAAATGAAACGATGATTTTTAAATCATTTCAATCGTGAATTTAAATTAAATTGAAAAAAAAAACGAAAATTAATAATTTGATAATATTGCAAATATTTCTGAAATATTTTAATGTTTTAATAAATTTAATCATCAAATGACTTATTAATAATTCCATAATATTTAACTCAGTTGAAAGTTGTTACGTAAATTGATATTTTTTAATATTCCTCATCATAACACCCTGAATAATCGTGGACAAAAGTTTTGACCTTCTGGATCAACCACAACGTACACAAATGTGAAATTGTATGTAAACTTTGGATGTTTGTGTGTGCTTAATATAATGTAACCCACATATGAATATGATACGACTATATATACCGAGCATATATGTTCGAGAGATAGGGCATTGTCCTGAGGGTGGTTTCTCTATTCAATTTTCGAACTATCGACCCTCGCAATTTTCGCAAACTTTTAACGACTCTCGTGAAAGTGTACCAAACGTTGTCGAGTTTTTTTTTTCTCTCTGTTTTTATACACATATGTGAGAAAGATTTTTACACTGTTGTTGGATTAGAAGATTTTTTTATTTTGAAAAAAACTATATTTTTAAATCGCTATCAATTTTTTTTTGTCAAAAGAACTCTATTTGTAATAAATAAAAATAAAAATGTTAAATTTTGTAAAGTCTTTTCATATTTTTTTATTATTATTTATTTATTTTTATGTTGTTTTACGTTTGAATTGAACTTTTTCAAATGGCATCTTGTAATCATATTATTTTTCAACAATGTTATGTTTCTGTACTGGAATAAAACTCCGAATGGATCCAAAAGGTAATCCATCTTCACATGGTAACAACATCGAGACGTCATATCCTTCGTCGTGCACTACACACTATGACGTGGATATCTTTCTATTCAGACTCTCTTTTCCTCTCTTGATACGATCTGCTTGCACAACTTTCCCATATATTCTTTCACTGATGTAATATTCCACCTATTCGCTATTTCGTTTACTCCAAGTTTCTTCCTTCTGCGAGATGGAAAATTTGATATGTGGTTGGCATGCATTTTTCAGATTTATTTTAAAACAACAAAATCCACTGGATATTCTACTTTTTGTATTTTTTTATATCTTCGAAATTGATGAAATAAACAATTTTGAACGTTTTTTTTTTAACGATCATTTTTCATCCAAATTTGTATAAAATTTGACGTGTGGTTGACATTGATATTTCAGTTTTGTTTTTGAACTTAAAAATTTATTAGATATCGAAGTTTTTCATTTTGTTTTATCATTAAAATGATGAAACTAACTTTTTTTTCCAAAAAACAATATTTTTTCATTCACATTTGTGAGAATCATTACACTTTATGTTTTCATTTGAATTCAAGCTTTTCAAAAATCATTCAGTCGCATTGAATCAATATTTCATATTCAATTCGATGATTTTATCGAGATAAAAAAAAAAAAAAAATTCGTTGAAAATAAAAATAAATAAATGTTCCTTCGAGCCGGATTTGAACCAGCGACCTATGGATTTCTCTTGTTAATAAACCAACTACAGTCCACCGCTCTACCAACTGAGCTATCGAAGGTTCTTCATACGCGTGTATCGATGACTGAAGCGTCGATTCTTCGTTCAACGAGTGGGCTACTTTCACACTTGAATTTATTTTTTCTCCAACGTGTAACTTTTCACGTAGAATAAAATCATTTTTTCTTTCCAACCTTCGAATTTCTTCGAATTAATTTTATTCAATAAACAAAAAAATGCACTTTGCATTTGAATAATTCGAAAAAAAATGAGTTGCGATGAAATTTCATGACAAAAATGACACGTAAAAATAATTTGATGAAAAAAAAAAAAAAAAAAAAAAAAACAGATGAGTACAGATTTCTGGATGACATATAAAATTTACTCAGATAAAAAATATTCCCCAATTATTTGAATCGTTTAATGAGAATTTATCCGAAACTTGAGTGGATTGGACAGAAAAGCTCGCGATAAATGTACCGTAAGTAAAAAGACGAGAAAGTAGTCGTCAGAGTACAATTGGTTACAGAAGAGAAAAAAAAATGAAAAAAAAAAAAAAAAAACGAAACAAAGACGAGGATGGAACGCAGCGTTTATTTCCCTTGGCAAATTGGTCATTGTTCAAGGAGTTTCGTAGTTGGGCCGCTAATTGAGGCAACTTGTAAGAAGCCTTGAGCATTTTCCGGTGTTCGGTGAAACGAAAGAAAAGCTTGATTAAAGCACAAATATTCTTCTTGTGGTTCTCGAGAGTTGTTTTTATAAGACCATCATTGATCGAAAGAGACTTCTGTTATTTCTTTTTTTTTCTTCCAACTTCTTTCCAATAGCAAATCAATATTTATTTACAATTGGGAAAAAAATTGATAATCTTGCAATGTTATTATTAAAAAGTGATTTTTCAGTTGTTCAACGCATAAATAACAAAATATGACCGTGATCAGAGTGACGCAAAAAATGCAGATAATTTGGAAACAAAATTACGATCGTTCTCCGCACAGGAGACTGACTAGACAGATGTATCGTTTGCGGTGTATAATTTACGGCCGCGATCGGCTTCAAAATCCGCAGGGATTATCAGTTTTCCCGAGGGTCGAGACGTCACAATGATTTACTCATTTTTCAAAAAAACTTTTATGCCTCGATACAGAAGCAAGACAAAAACTCTATTATCAGACATTTTTTTTCACGTGCTTCCAAAATCTTTTGCTACTATTTTGAAACACATCATTTTTAAGCTCGTAGTCTCGCCATAGTTACGTTCAAAAGTTAAATTTTTTGATTAATTTATAAAAACTTCGATATAACTTGCCAAGGAATCTAATAATGTTTATTTTTCATGTTTTTTTTTTAAATAATGTTATAAGAAAGTAAAAACGTCCGAACGTTTGAAAAAAATGAAAGCGAAAGGGAAGACAAAAAAGCTCAAAGTTTAAACATCTAAATTTTTCGACATAACTAACAAATTGTTATCTATCGAAAAAAAAAAAAAAAATTTACGTCTTTCCCGTCACCCAGGAATGCCTTTTGATTCATTTCATTTTTTCTTTCTCTATTTATTTCTATTAGATTATCCTATACATTTATTAAATAAAAAGAGGTTGATAAAAATGAATAAAAATGATTGTAAAAGTATGAGGGTAAATTGGTTAGACAATAATTACCACGATGAAGACATCTCATGAGTCTGCTGGCTGTGAGAGGAGAGCCGGAGTTACAGGCTGCCCGATGTAATTCGCAGTGATTAGCGTACACTTTGCCGTCACTTCCACAAACTGGTCGATGTCGTCTTGCGCAACGTTTTGCACACACGCAAAGTGCAACACCCCCGTCAGGTGAAACCCGACATTCGCGCCCAGCTCCACAATATTTTTCTAAACATGGATCTGCGAGAAAATAAGACAAAAAATATAACCACATTATGATAAAATTTTTAAATGCTTTCAAATTTATAAGTACAGTGTAAAAATAATCACACAAAGAACGGGGTTTCGTCGGATCTGCAAATATTTTATGGTATACATTCACATTTGTGCGTATCAAGCACATTTTTTATCATCTCAACAGTATATTTGGTTAAACAATAAAATGTACTGTTGAGATAAAAAAAAAAAATCGTTTATCATCCACAAATAATTTTTGTTAAACGTACACGAAAAAATATTTGCATTACCATTAGTTGCGATGTTTTAAAAAAGTGATAATTGAAAAACTAAAAGAAAGGAGTGCTGAAAATGCAGTTGGTTGCATTATAAAAGTTGTTTACAGGAGAGAGAAATATTCGATGACATTTCGTTGAAGATATTATCGGAATAAATCCATCATGGAGGTTTGATCGAGGCTGAGATAGAAGTATGTGAAAAGAATATTCAATTTAGTCGACCGATACGTTTTCAGCTTTAGTATATGTCTATGTATACATATTTGTATGTACGAGTCAGTTTTGGAGAGAAATAGAGAGTGAGAAGAAAAAAATGGACGAAATAGTTCGGTATTCGAAAGGTTGAAGTGGTTCGAGAAAGGGAAGACGGGAAGTGAGCGGTTCGACTGCTGTTTCCTGTTTGGTGCTTCGAGGCATTGCTCTCTATATATATATATATTTCTCTCTCTCTCTCTTTCTCCTGTAGCAGAGGGTGTCCGTGAAGTCGATCTCTATGCTAATGCCACAAGGCTTGATATTGAATTCGTGATGTTCCACTGACTACCAGATGTCCCCTTTGGCTTTCCTCCCTTTTTTCCAAGTTTTTTCCTTCTCCCAAACTCTTTCTTCGTTCGTGACAATCCCACTTTTTCTATGCAGATATAGTTTGAGCCAAATTTCGATGATAATTATTCGTGTGCTGCTGTTTTTTATTCGAAATATATTTAAATTGCATTTCAATCTGGAACGATTGAATTTATTTTTATTTTATATTTCATTCTTGGAACGAAATGATTGTGTTTTTTTTTTTTTTTTTTTTTTTTAATTTATTTTTTTATTCATTTTTCAACTCAGTCGAAGTTTAATGAGTTTTATTGTAATGTCTCTATGAAATACTGCATTGGCTATTTCGTCAGAAAACCACAGGTTAATATGTTCCAATGCAAGTTCGTATATGCTCCAGATCCTTGAAAATATCACTGGACCAAATTTGCAGCTATTATTCTATACTTATACATGTATAAAACATATTTATCCACGTATATGCATGTGATTGAAGCTCCGATGGAAGATTCTCATTGGTTTTATCGATTTTCCTACATTCAATACCAGAGAATCAAATCAACGATCGTTTCTACAGTCAAGAAGGCTCAACCGACTCTCGTCCCATATAAATATGCGAAGCAAAGTATTCATCAACGAAATGATAAGGAATGAAGCTCGTTTTTTTTTTTTCAAGATTAGCAATAAATACGAGTCAATGAGATATTTTACTCAACGTTACATGAAAAAAAAAAAAATGTTGTTGAAAAAAACAGCAACAATTCAGAATTATTTATATTTTCATATTTTTATCTATCATGCGATTGTAACTGAAAGTGAATATTTCACAAATATGTTTACAAAATAAATTCAATATAGAAATAAATGCAAAATTTCTTGAAAGTTTTTTTATATTTTATATAAATTGAAAGAAAATTTGGTTGTAACCTATATGTTGAGGGAAAGAAAGACACGAAAGAAACTAATCGATAATGTCAAGAAATATGAAAAAAATTGACATCCGCAGTTTCAAAGGAAATATATGATGACTGATCTTCGGTGTCGTTGCTGCGTTCGTCACGTATTTTCTCGAGATGTGCATAGTCGTACACGTCGTGGCAATATTGCTCGTGGTCGTTTTCATACTGTACGTGATATTCGCGGTGTACAATCTCATGTGATTGAGCGATCGAGACACGAGCAAAAAGAGGAACGAACCGTTCGACGGATTGATCGTATTCACGTGTACTTTTCCAAAATATATTTTCTTATTTCTACCAAGAGACTATTTCTACGTTCATCAGGTGATTTCTTTACATTTCACAGGTTAGACTACTTTTTTTTCAACCTTTTAACTGCACATCTGTTTAAAAAGTTTCTTTCTCGAGTTTAAATCGTCCGCGTGATTCACATAAAAATTAGCGTGACTTTTAAATCTCAAAACATTGCCAAATTATTGTTCATAAGTGGAACCGGAATTTTAACGAGAGGCGATAGAAAGATTTTTTTTTTACACAATATCTAAAAAAAATGTTCAATCGGTGGTGGCAAATGTGCATCAGTTTTCAGTCCAAGGATTGAAATATTCATTGCTCATCAGTTTATTTAATTTTCGGATATTTATCTTACGTTAAATAATTGGACAATTTTAGTCATTAAATTCTTCAAATCTACAAACTGATTATAATCGTTAAACAACTAGTTGATTTCCGCAATTCTGATAAAATCATCGTAAAATATAAAAAAAAAAAGAAAATCATTATAATTGCCGAATCAAAGATGCATCGACGAAAAAGTTCATCAATTTTGTTAAAACAGCAAAAAGTAAAAACAAATAAGAAGAAAAAATAGGATTTTAAGTACAGATTACATTTTACATGGGAAATGAAACTTACTTTGATCGTAATGTTTGTCTTGGTCCAGAAGAGTTGTCGAAGTGATGGAATCGTCCACAAGGCTTGTCGTAGTGGTTGCAGCTACAGTTCCGGACAATGTTGTCGCAAAATCACGGTGTCGTCTCGTGTGCTATAACAGAGAGATAAAGAAAATCTGATGAGTAAAATAAAACCAAATGTTATTAGAAAATAAATGTATAAAAATGTCAAACAAATTATTATATTGTGCAAAAAGTACTCATGATGTATTAATATTTTTCCTTTATTTTTTCGACTGCTCTTATTGTCTATGAAAGGTTTGTCAACAAAGTGTTATAATTTTTTTGTTGTATGAAATATTCCAGCCCAACATTCATCTCGTGGCGTCAGACTTTTCTTCTTCGTCTTTCGTCTTTCAGCAACGCGGTGGAGAAAAAAAATCCTGGTATAAATCTTTCTGTCGCAGAAGACAAACCCGACGAGGAAAAAAAATCACCAGAAACCGCATACCTTGAGAGTGTTTTTTTGTGGCTCTGGCTAATTTTTTTCTTGATTGAATGCGCCTGCGAGCTTGTACACCTGCTGCACAGTACATTTATTTATTCACGAATAATTATACATATGAATATTCTTCAACATAATGCAAAGTGTTTAAATGAAACGAGTGACTAAGTAGTGATCGAGAAAATGGCCGATTTTTTCAGTTTTATAGTTGTATTTTATTTTTCGAAGCGAAATAATCTTACGTGATAATTTTAAATACTTGAAAAATCCGATTTTTGAAATGAATATTGAATCTTTTGGAAGGAGATTGTTAGAGAGCGTTAAATAATTGAAATTGGCCTGTTGGAAAGGCAGCTTTTTCGTATAAAGGAGTTCGCACAACGCTCGGATGGTTAATATCGGATCAAGCTAATAAGCGGAATGGCCAAGTCGAAGAAGGATCCAGTCGTTAGAGAAACCCGGAGGAAGTTAGTTGCTCGCGCGCCTGAACGCGCTTAGGAAACGTAGAGGAACGAAGAGAGGTACGAAACAGCGAGTATGTAAAGGAGATGAAAATTCTCTCTCGCGTTTCCTCGCTCAAGCGGCTTTGTTATAGCAGCCCGATCAATTTTCGAGAGAGATAATTGGCTTAAATTTTGTCATACACTGAGAACAGTCTTTGATCGATTCCAGCTCGATCGCTCAAACGTAATTTTTCCAACATTCTCTATAATCTCTTGTCATCATTATCCAAAATCCCTCGAAAATCCCAGATTAGATCAAAGCGTTCGAAAATCTTGCTTCTCCAAAGCCACCCTTCTTTATGATCGTCGCTTTGAGTGTTCCATCGGCGGGATTACAAAAAAGAAAAAAAAGCTACACGGATTTTAACGCGTTTAAATTTGTCTGTGGAAAACAACGTAATTATGGACAAAAAGCTTTTACTTCAATTTTTATACTCGATATTTTTTTAGCTCATGGAGACACAAGGGAATATTAGCGGTGGATATCATTTTTATTTTCGTGGTATTTTGTCCTGTGAAGTTTCCCGGCCTCCGCATGTCCGCGAACTGGAGTAATTCCCGCGAAGTAACTTATCGATTCCCGATAAAAGAAAGCAGCACTTTTATATATAGTCGAAGCCTTAGTACGGAGTTCGGATACCCACGAACTAGGTAAAATAGGGGATATCGGAGTGGTGAGGTAGCCAAGGATCTTTCAGGATCGTGGGTAAAAAGATAGGGGGGTGTTGTAGGTACGAGGATGGTGATCAAGTTCACGAGAGCTTTTCCATCTTCCCCATCTTTTGTTTGCCGCATCGAGAGAACCAAATAAAAAAGAAAAATTTCCAATCACCTTCCATCGATTCCAGCTATTTTTTCCCCCCTTTCAAAAACATTATAAACGGCGGGAAATCCTATCTATTCTCAATACCAGCATCGTTTATTTTGTGTTCCTTTAATTAATATTAACTACGGCGATTCTTTTTTTTTTATTCCATGGCAAACACATTGGTTGTTGCACGAGTCTTGGTATTAAAATTCTAATGGCTGAAGTGCTGGAATAAAAAGAACATCGAATTTGATTGGTCGAGGTAGTCAACTATGACGAGCGATTTGATTGGCCGGTGCGGTCACCCGGAACGGTGGACATCCCTATATAAACTGAGGATCCGACGGAGGAGCATCATTCCGCAATTGTCATTGCAAGCGGCAACATGGATTCTTTTGCTAAGCTAATGAGCTCCATTGGAGCCAACAGCTGCGAAGTTGACTTCATGTCTAGCTTGCCTTTGGAAATTGCCGAATTAATACTTCGAAAGCTGGACCCTCGTTCGCTGCTAAATTCTGCTCAAGTCTCTAGAAAGTGGATGTCTGTCTGCAAGGGCGACTCTCGTTTGAGAAAGACCATACGACAACATCTACGCAAAAAGAGTCTGAGCAGAATGCGCGGACGAAGACTCCCTTCGAAGCAAAATAAAACTATACAACAAACTAACTGCATCCAGCCCCTCAACTTACAATCCAACCCTGTTCCTCGACTACCCCCTCCAGTAGTTCTCCAGATCCCGACTTCGAAACTTACGAAACAGGTCCCAAAAAATCGTACAAACGACAATAAAAGTCGTGCTCTGACGAAAAGTTCCCCGAGACTTCGATAGATTTTACAAACTATAGATAGTATTTAGGATTAAGTTAGGTAATTTGACTGTTGCTGCGCAGTGACTTTTTAAACTATTTTATATCCATGTGTATTATAATTATATTTATTAATAATAAGACCCCCAAATAGGGGTCCTAGATTTTCACTTTGACTATATTTACTGTTTATTTTAATTTGTATCCTTTTGTGTATTCATATTGTATCCTATTCGTTCAATGGTCTAACATAATAATGTCTAATAATAATAATTATTATATTATGTCTAATATTAATTGTCTAATAATATTGTGCATATATATTTGTTAACATTGCCAATTTTTTTTGTCAACTTCTAGCGTTTGCTCAGTGATGAATATCAGTCCAAAATTGTGTTCTGCAGATTATATTCCAGTTTCTTATAATAATATGTACGTATGTATAATGGCATAAAGGTTATTAGTAAATTATAACGTAAATGAATTATAACATTTAGAGACGCTAAAGAAAAATAATACTTCCGTATGATTCGTAAAATGGTGCGGGGAAAAAACTTCCAACTGGCGACTATTGTTCCAGAGGTTCTATGTATTCAGGCGCAAAAAACCAAACGTGTTATTATTCTTCTGCATCAATGTTTTGAACGACGGTACCGCTACGATGGAAACTTTTTTTTTCGACATGTCAAGATTTTTCTATATCTTTTTTCCTTCCTACGGATAATAAAAATAATTGAAATTATTTCGACTCAATTCTGATAAATTCACTATTACCGGTAAACGGTTCAATGCGAAAATGTTTGTTATATATTTGTTTATACGTATGTAAATGAATGAAGTAACGCGAATATATTATAGTTGGGCTTCTCCATATTGATTGGCAATGATCGAATAAACAAACCTAAACTAGTCAAATAGAAATTTACATCTTGAATCATCTGAAAATGCGTTGTTGTACGTAAACATTTTCACACCAATGGCTATTCTCTGCAGCGTAATGTGTCTATTGTATGCCGCGACATTCCTGCCCTAGGAGATATTGATTTCGAGAGGACAATTGAATTGCTGATCCATTTGTAAATGCAGTCCGAGATGGCTATTCGTGTTTGTAACGCTGCTGTTGAGTCCCTGCATTGCTTGAGGATCATTGAGCTTCGGTGAACCTTGGTGAATAGTTACAACCCGCGATTCTCTACTGGCGACAGTTGTTATACGATGATGGACCGGAAGTTGACGGGGATTGTACGAGATGGTTGAATGAACGTGAATTAAGTCGTTCGTATAATTGTCCTTTCGAGGGGGAATGCGTGACGCATGATCCTACAAGATCATCTAAGAAACATCTTGACAATGAATCACCAATATATAAAAATTATTTTTCAACTGTAACAACTGGTTAATAACAATCTGAGGGACAAAGCGAATTTGAGCCATCTGTTGAGGGAGTTATACGTCAACCAGGAGAGATGAGCTCTGATCAGGGTGGATTATTCTTGTGCTGTAACTATTGTCTAACACATAATAGGACCATTCGCTTGAAATCGGCAGGTGTTTTCTCCCACGGCGACCAAAGGATCAATACAATCTCTGAGTTTCTACATACGGAATCGACTCGATGCTTGGATATTCTACAAAAGCTGTCATCCAATTGTCATCCTAACAATCTGCCATCTTTTTGTTAATCACTTCATTATTTCCACAGTTTTATGAGCATATTTCAGGAGCGATGGTTATAGAAAATTGTAAAAATATGTCTGCATCTTTTAATCTGAGTTTTTCCAAAGTAATACAGAGTAAGAGTCCGTATTGGAAAACGATTATAAAATAATAAGAAGTTTCGCAAAGTTCGATTATTATTAAATATATGAATATATTCCACACCGATAAAATATGGTTCAACATACAAAGTTTGGTGCACCAAATGTTCTAAAGCTTTTTCCATATTGCTGTTTTCTTCGGAAAATCATAAACATGCACACCCGATGGATTTTTATTTTTATCGAATACCATATATATTGAGAAAAATAATTCTTGACTTAAGTTATAAAAAAAAAAAAAAAAATTAAGCGCCCATATTCTCTCATAAGTATACTTATATATATTGGCTCAAAGCAGAAATCGGTGAATAAATCTTCGATGTTTTCTCAACGAATAATATACGAGCTATAAAATTATAACGAGAAAATTCGCTCTCTTCATTTTCAACTGTTTATTACATTTCCTGTAGTCTCCGTATATAATCCGATTTATCCACAGTACGAATTGCCAGCGAACTTTCGTCTGGATTCCATTACCGACTTTGCAGCTACTGCAAATTTAATGGCACATTTAAGGTATGCTTCTGATGATTATCATGCAGTCCCTTTGATATATTCAATTTATCAAAGAGCTTTTTTTTTATTAAACTTTTTGCAGATCATTGTATAAAATATAGTTTCAAAAGTGATTTAAAATCAGATTGATTATTATTTACGAATAGGTAGAAACTAATGATTTTATCAATTGTTTCAAACGTCTGATTTTATGCTCTACATACGTTTCATACCTATTGCTTTGTGCAATGACGTTGCTTATGATCGATGGCTTTCCGCCTAAACCACAACGCGATTGTCCTACAAGTTTGCTAACGTCACTAAAATCGATTAGTTATGTGGATTTCCGTGTCACTGATGAACAGAACATGCGTCATAAGTTTATTTAAATGTTCAAATATTTATGTGGAAAATGAAATATTTCGTTTTCCAAGAAAACCTGTGCGTCCTAAGTATTTTTCAGAGCCCCGTAAATTTTATATATTTTTTTATTGAGTAGTTTTTGAAGCGCTTGGGCCAAGTTTCCTCAAAGCCCAGATGAAATCTGGGTCACAAAAATGTCTCTATCCAATGATGTTCTCGAACTCATCTATATTCTGAACGAATTGACCACCCGGACTCTGGATGATCGATGTTCATAAGCCATCATTTTGAAAACCTTTCGACCGATACCCTCCTCAATGGAGATTGCCCTTAAACCTAAAAAGAATTTTTCTACCTTCTTTCGACTTTCTCTTCATTTCCTCGAAACCTCACGTCATTCATCTTCCTAATACTTTTGCAAGATCATTAATCATTGGTTAAGACATCACCATGAATCACGTGTTTATATTTTCTGTACAACAAAAAATCGAACTCATCGATTTTGTCTGATATTACTTCATTTATATTCGCAAATAGTGCCTAAAATATAACGGTTTTCGTTAAAACTTTAAATGGACAAATATTATAACATAGTTGATAAAAAAAAAAAAAAAAAATACCGTCCTTCAAGGATAACGGTTTCTTTGACAAAAATGACTTCAACATTTTGCAATATGTATCAAAATTTCGAGTAAAAAAGTGATTTTATTTACTTATTTTTTAAATTAAATTCGAACATTGTTAATTTTGTGTTTCTGGGCTGAGTTTGGCCATTGAGTCAGCCGAGTGCCAGGAAGGTTCGTATCATTGAAACAAATGGAGTGCTTTTGTGCCCGTGCCATTCCGTGTGTATGATATTGCACCCTCATTAGTACGAGTTGCCACAAAACAGGTTTGCAGAGTAAACATGTCGCGACTATCTCATGTCAGTTATATCGCATCGAGCAACGTATTTTGACATGTGGTGAGGTCTATAGGAAACATCAGTGTGTGGTATCCACTTCAAGGCATCCTTAAAACCTCTCGACCCCACGCACTGAATCCTCATCCCCTAAATGAGGTCGAACATTCAGAAAGTCCGCAGCCATTCATCGCTACTCTAAAAACACTCTTTTCTCACCAACGACCTAGTTTTATTGTCTTTACAACAGGAAAAAATCTTTTGTTCCATTTTTCCAAACACCTTATTTCACTTTTTACATCTAAAAAGTTATTATAATTGTAAAAAAATAATAATTATGAAATGGCCCGTTGAATAAATGTGAAAAAATGTTCTTCAATTTTTCTTAGGCACACACTTGACTTTATTTTTCATTACGAAAACCTTAAAGAAGTGGATTTTTCTTGATAGACTGTGCATTGAACAATATTTTAATGACTAGAGTCCGAAGATCATATCTGAATAGACAAAATCTTTGCACCGTTTCCGCCAAAAAACCGGTCGTGTTAATGAGAAAATTTTGTTGAGCCAAGAATCGCGACAATTCGCTAAATTTGTTTTGGGTTTCTTCGACCCAAGAGTGTTCTTTTACACATACCTGCCTATATGGTACTTGTTGCAAAGGTTTTTTTTCCTTCAAATCAATTACCATTGGGATTCAAGGAATAGTGAATGAAATATCGATTCGAAGAAATGAGTCTTTACAAGACGGCTGGTACTATTTCGTATAACCAGAGGGTGCGCCAGAGCGTATGGCAGCAGAAGGTTAAAAAAAATTATATTATTCGCTACTTTATGAAAATACAATCGTGGTATGTTTACGAGGACACGTGTTTTCTCAGCAATGAAGATTGCAGGGGAATAGTTTAGTGGTATATCGCGTTTGAAATTGTTATATAGAGTGGCCATCAGAGTAGACTGACATGTAAGCCGAAATGGGGAGAGGTTGGCATGCAGGAAGTTTAAGGATCGACGAGAACGTGAGAGAACATAGCAAGGGGTTAAATATACAGAATATGGAAATACATAAACATGTATTCTATGCTAAAAATATACAAGGTGTTCTAAACAGATTGATCATGACCATTAACTACATTTAAGATTTGCTAAAATCTGTCATTTCTTATAATTAAACATGTAATTATTTATTAATTCCACCAATACTAAAATTTCATCAAAATCAAAGGACTATAATCGAAAATACTGAAATGACTGCTTCATTGAAAAAAATCCTCTGAAAGTTTCGAACTTTCTCCAGTAAATTCATATTCATTAATTCCAGCGACATTATAATTTGATGAAAAGCTACAGATTGTAATAAAAGATATATAGAAACGATTGATTCATGCAAATAATTGCATAAACGTGTCCAAGATCTGAAAAAAGAAGTATTTTTAAAGTTTCAAAAGTATGTGCTTAAATGTGCATGTTTTTAAATTGAATGAAAATAATGCCTTCATCTAAATGTTTCTCCTAATGGATGCAATACCTTGCAAACTCGAAGAATGGGAAGCTTTCCAATACTGCTTCATAGTTGTGCTTGCTCCTCGACTTGTTCCTATGTAATTAGTCATTGCGGATCCCTGATGTGTCCAACTTTGATAATTAATAATTTTATTACAAGACTATTTGATAAACAGAAAGCATCAGACTTTCTAACTGAAAATTTCGTCCTTAAATTAATAGTGCATTATTTATCATCGGACCTTAGACACTTTGTACATATATATATATATATATATAAATTATCGAGGTATAAAGTAGTAAATGGTGGTTTGGCGGTTGGTGCGGTTGACGTCGATAAGGGCCATGTTCCGACGATGTTCGTTCGAACCTATGGTTGAAATACCGCAGGAATAAAACAACGAGCGCGTCTATAATGTGTTTCCGAATAGCAATTATGAGTTCACAGTAGCCAAATGGTATTAGGGAGCATTTTGTGCAATAATAATGGAAATGCGAAGAGTGGAGAATTTGGAGAATGATATGATTCCGTTGAGGATCGATTACGCACCCATTTCGAGCCAGTAAACCGTTCATACATCGAAATATACAACGAGCAATCTCTGGCGATCGGTCCATCATCAGGTGCGGATGGAAACCATTCGATCGTACTTCATTTTATTGGAGGAGCAAGGGAGAAAAAAAGATTGATCGACCGATGAGTATATTAACGTGTGTTATCAACCTCATCTACTCTTTATTAATGCCGATTACTGAGAGTCAAATCGAAATTCATATGCACGAGATGCATACCATATATATGTAAACTGTATGCTCATACACGTGAACTTTAGTGTTTGATTACTCGAGTACTACGAGGTGAAAAAATCTAAAAAAATTTGTATTGTCATATATTAAAGAATATATTTACCAAATTTTATTAAATTCTTATCATTTTGGAATTTATTATGTTTTCAACATGGTTTAGCATGACAACATTGTATCGTCGTGATTCAACCTCCTCAAATGGTATTCCAGTATTTAACTAAACTATTTTTTGATTGAAAACATTATGACGAATGTGAAGACATTTTATTCATCTAAATTCTAGCTGTTTATTAATCGATCCTTAGATTTTATTGTTACTTTTCATTCATATGTAAATCGTGAATAAAAAAACAGATACTCCAAAGCCCTTAAGTGCACGTTTCGGTTTGCTAATGTCTTCGTATCACGAATAATATCCGCTACAATTTTTGGACGACGAAATGCCAAGCTCCCATTTATATGGACCATAAAATCCTCATGTTGTATATATGTATTATGGATGTTTAGGGATGAAGGACACCGCTGGCACAAAATTATTCTTTTTATGGAGTTACGTAAACTGATACAAGTACCGCAGCAATGAATCCAACCCCTAAAATGTCGCTTATACGTCGATAATCCTGCTACTCTATGGATTTGTATACGACATAATCGTTTCACGTTACTAAAATCACAAACGGAATAGGATTATAAAATTTCGCAAATTAACATTTTGAAGAAAAAAATCCCTCAGCTTTATGTTAATTATTTTCATTAAAATGATAAATTTTAAGTAATTACATTATTTTTGGCATTAATTTTAATCGAATTTCATGTTTAATTTGTAGTTTTTGCTTTTTGTTTTTTCGCACACACAGCTCAAAATTTTGTTGAATTAGTTTTCGTTTACGTATAGCTCAATTGGATGAAGGAATTTATAAATATTTTTATATATTTCTCTACGAAGTTTGCATCAGACTGAAAAGAGTTGCGTTCTTGAGATTGAAGAAAATTTAAGATTGTTGGGTGATTTGCGAAAAAGAAAAATTGTGAAAATGAACAAAAACTTTGAGTAGTTTGGGCGTCGAACGAGCAAAAAGGTTTACCGGCGTTTTGGACCTTGAAATCTAACAGAGAAGGAGACGGACGTTAGCACGTGGTGTTTTCTTCGTCCGGTAATCTCTCTGGAGTTCGTGGAGCTCGAAATGCTTATGCGGCAAACGTGAATGGTACAAACGTTCGTGGGAGACGAGAGAAAGAGAAAAAGAGAGAGAGAGAGAGAGAGTGAGTGAGAGATCATCTTTCACAAAAACGGTTGGGGCTCCCTAACGGCTCTACAAACTAGTCCTCGAGATGCTTTTGCTCTGAACAGACGTATCGTCCTGCATATCATTACGACCCAGTCAAAGAAACATCCTTTTTTTTATATTCGCCTTTTTTACGGGACGTTGAAGCGCAAAATAAAAAACCCAAAAAAAAAAAATAATAACGAATCGAAAGCATCATTATTTTGTATGAAGAAAAATAACAAGTGGATAAAAGTTTCAACCCCAAATTAAACATATTAAGTAAATCAAAAATAAAATTGCGATATTGAAGTTTCGAAGGGAAAATAAACGAAGCAAATTTGAATGAAAAAAAATTGTATTTTTCGAGTGCATCGAAAATGTTCTACTCTATTTTGTCGTGCCTGGTTAGTTTGTGTCTCGTCGTTAGTTCTCTTCCGGTTGAATCAACCACCGAACTAAACTCAACTGAAAATTCAACGATTACGTTACCACCATGCTCAAGAAGCGATACCAGCGGTGGTCATTTGCCAAACGTTATATTTCCACAGTGCAAAGCTAGTTTGAATCCCGAGAGTCTTCGTAATATGGTTATTCATGGTATGGCATGTGCCTGTGATTTGAGCACCCTTGGAGTTCCCAAGAGAGACGACTATCATTACACCCCTGGATTAGGTGGTCACAAACTTCATACAAGAGCCTCCACTTTCAATGAGGCGAGGAAAGTCTGCAACGAGGAAGGTGGACATCTTGCGGTCATAGACTCTCTGGCCGAAGAACAAGTTAGTTTTTCACTTGTTTTTTTTTTTTTCATTTTAACCTTATCTCTATTAACGATTTAATATTCGTGGTTAAAATCTGTCTCGTAGATTTTAGTGCCTTGAGAAAAGTCCTTTGAAAATATAATTCTTCGACTGAGATATTTCAATTACATTTTGAGTAAAAAATTATAATTGAGAATCGATTTTTTTGTATTTTGGGGAATTTTTAATGAAATATCAAATTTATCAATTTGTCGATTAATTAAGAGAATATAGAGTTTCCTTAAACCTCATATCTTATCCTTGAAAAAATTGTCGAATACGTTGAAAGCTCATAAATCCACCCCCTCCAGATCGACCTTTCGAATCGAGGTAGAAAACATTTTCATCGATAATTGAAACATTTTGACAAGCGTGATTCGTTTTTTTTTAAGGGAATCTGATTTCCCATCATTTTATTGTTCCTCAAAAGATTCTCAACAAAATCGTCCCATCAAATTTTTTATTTAGCCTTCTTAGTTTCAATGTTGAAGGCGATTGTTCAATCAGCGCAGAATAAAAGGAAAAAAAAACCATAAGACCAACAGTTGCTATCGTCGTGAGAAATTTGTTTGAATGTAAAAAAAAATCATTTTTATCCATCGTTCAACTTTGTCATTATAAAAATAGTGACTTGTCATAGTAACTTTTTGCTCACGAGACAAACTCCTTAAGGAGGTCGGGCTACATACAACAGTATGATAAGAATTTAATAAAATTTGGTGATAATATTCTTTAGCATCAAATACGATGACACAAATTTTTTTTTTTCAATTTCTCATCTACATAGTTGTCGAATACTTTGAGTTTACAATATGTAAAAGATCTATACCTAAATATATCTGAATCCTATGATTATGCATGTAAACTCTAGTGTTCAATTACTCGAAAACTATGTAAAAGAAAAATCTTAAAAAATTTGTATATTCATATTTAATACTAAAGAGTATGCTCATCAAATTTCATCAAATTCTAATCATTTCAAATTTTCCTATACTTTTATCATGGCAACATTGTTGTGTTTAGCCAACCTCCTTAAATAATTGCGTTTCGAGGAAGATCCGTAGATTATCATATGATAAACTTGAATACCTTTTTATCAGGTACTGTTGGACTTGTTCGGAGCAGCTGGTACGATAAGAGGTGCAGTGAACACAGATGAGGCCTTCATTGGCACTCACGATCTCTACAACGAGGGCGAATGGGTAACGATCCTTGGTGATTCGCTTCACAAGAATGGTTACACGAAGTGGAGCGAACAATGGGGTGGACAACCGGACAACGGTGGTGGAGTTCAACATTGCGGTGCTCTTTTAAAGACTGGTGGAATGGACGACGTCAATTGCAACATTCGTTATGCTTTTTTCTGTGAAATCTCAGCCATACGACCAGCTTATTAAAAAATTTCATTTATTTTTTCTAATTGAACAATCCATTTCGAGTGATCTCGTTTTAATCATCTTTTCAGCAGTTACTTTTAATTATCTGAAGAATCATCGAGAATAATTATAAAGACGACAACCTTTATAAATATGTATAATTTTTTATTTATTTTTTAATGCTTCTTACGTGCCATGTATTTGTTACTATTCTGACAATGTGAAAGTTTCCGATGAAATTTTGTGCGAGCTCATTTAATAAATTAAAAGCTAAAAGTAATCATTTGTACTCGTGTTTATTTATATAATTATATTTATAAATACAAATTTTCATGGCCTATGCAAAAAGTCTAATTTGTATAATTAAAGTATATTTCCTTCAACTCGTAATAATGTGGTTAAAAGTTGCAGACTTTGATAAGGTGACTATCTCACCGGATGACAACTTCGAAGAATTTTTTCGATAAGAAAACTGATGTTAATATCACAGGAAAAAAAACAGACTATTGAATAACTGGAACATTATAAAATATTATCGAATTTTATTGTTTAATCAACTTACGATTAAACACTGCATGACAATAAAATTCGAAATCACACGAGGTGTCACGAAAATTGAATAATATTTAGCAATTACATTAATGTTAAATTGAAATCGTCGTTTGTCGTGCAATCAAATTATTTTACAGACACGTTTCATGTGTGTTTATTGAAATATACTTTTTTTTCAGTAAATTATTGAAATTTTAACCATTTGACGTATTGATTTATTGGTATTAATGATAGGGTCGAATTAGTCGAGAAAATATCGTCGCACGTTACGTACGACCTACGTGCATTTAATTACTGTCGTAAATATATATTTGTGTATGTGTATGAATGCATGAATAAATAGGAGGGTAGAAATTTCTAGGAGGATAAGGCCAAGCAAATTTTCATAACCAGGTCGATGAACTATTCAAATAAATCAGTATTCGTCGCAGGTACGAAGCAGTAGTAACCGTCAATATTATCTATCTATAATATTTGCAAAGTCCGTGCCAATGTAACTGGCATTCGTCGAAATTTCAATAAGTTTGACGATCGTGAATGGTTTAACCAATAGGGGAACTTCAATTGAACAAAATAGTATGATTTTCGTGCATTTTCAATCATGACTATTTCATTAATTACGATCTTTAGTTCAAAGCGAAATAACGTAATGAATTAAAAATTCTAGTTCAATTGCAACAATTGCATTGAACTATGTTTCAATTTTCTCCAGTCAATAAATTGCAATTTACAATAGTAAAAAAATTTCCATTGCTCTCTTGTATGTTTTGATGAATGGTTTCTAATTGAAAAAAAAAAAATGAACTGCTAATTTTCTGATTAAATGAATTCAACTATTTATTTGTCATTTTTTTTTTTTTAACTATTATCCACGACATGAAGAATATATATGAAAAATGTCCATGAATAGATTTCCTGTGAATTACACTCGAATGCACAATTTTTTTGTTAATAGACTGAAGAAGAACCGACTTTTAATTTATTACCAACGGATGGTCCACGAGGGTTGTTGGGCTGTGATTAATTGTCGCGATGGAGTTTTAGATGAATGCGGATAGAATTTATATAAGCTCGAGAGGGGAAAGTTTGGGAAAATGGGTGGGAGGGCACGTGTATTGCGGAGAACCACACGTCCGTGGTTCCTCGTACCTCGACTCGTGTATGTAATATATATTTTTTTTTTTTTTTTACACAGAATCGTATACACATAGCCCCGGATTTTCAATCTTTTCGGACGTTTTACAAGATTTACAAAATATTTCGTCGTCTTCACGATTTTCATGTATTTTTCTACCCTATGATGTGAAAACACTTGTGTCTCGACGTTTATGGAATGAATGGTGTTTATAACTTTGATTAATTTTGTAGTGTCATTCTTATTAATGTTACTAATATTAATAAGAATCGATATAATATAATTAATTATTATAAATATTATTATTCATTTATTATTATTCCTTATTATTAATTTTTTTACCTTAATTATTTATTATGTATTCGATTGGTAATGGTTGTTCGGCGGCCAGCGCGCTCGCTGCGATCCGTGTGTTTTCGCTGTCCCCACCGTTGGCTTGTCCTCTGTTGTGGCCGCCTCGGTCGACAGCAGCGACGAAGGGGACAGCCAACGGTGGGGACCGCAAAAAAACACGGATCACATCAAGCGCGCGGGCCCGGCAGTGAGGGGGAGAACCAATTAGATTGATTCTCCCCACAGCACGCTCTCCCCGCTCACCTACGGGCCGTTTCTCCAACCTCTTGCCACGAGTCTGCGATACTACGCGCTTACCTCTACGCTACAATAACATGCTTTGTTTTGATTTGGCTTTACAACAAAGTCACCTATTTATTTTCATTGAATTCCCCGAATTGAGTAATCGAGGGCCATGGCATTGCAGCTCATCGATACCAATAATCAAAAACGAAGCCAGCCCCGATCGCTGCCATCCTCTTTTATATTCTTGTATCGAATATGAGCTTTCATGTGGAAAAGTACTGTGCGAAAGTAAAAACAGAACGCCAAGTATTAAAAGTAGCATCCTTAGTTATCGTCAAGTTGCAACCCAATGTTGATGGAATACGTATAAGGAAATACGATACAAAAAAATACGATTGAAAAAATTAAAGGATAAAAAAAAATGTGCCACTTTTAATACTTGGCGTTCTTTTTTTGCACTTTTCCAATATATTTTTCCATAGATTTCACTTCTTTTTGAAGAACGAAATTTTAGAAAGTTATTCAATAAATATTTATTGTTTTTTTCGGGGGGCTCCAAATGTGAACGAACGAGACACACGTCTTTCTAGCTCCGAGGAAGAAAATTCCGAAACTACCGATCGGAAAAATGAAAACGTAGATTTCTCGGGATTGGTTGGATGTATTCATTTCGAACAATAAGGGCCGATCGACAGATAAAACATCGTAAAAAATTATAAAGTAATTTGAAATTTTTTGCCCAACTCGTTCAATAGCAAAAAATCGGTAAAAAATATGTCAAAAACAAATTCCTGTTATTTCAAAATTTTTAAATAAAAAAAAATCGACGTAGTAAATTTGTCGAGAGTTTCTTCAGAAAAAAACTAAACGGTGCTACATCAAAATCCTTTGAAAATGACGTTTTGAACTTCCACAAAAGTGTCGATGGAAAAGTGATGTCATGGAATTTTGCATTCATCCGTTGATAGTTCTTCAAATCTATCATTATTTATATTTTTCTGAGTTAATAATAAATACCGTAATACGAATCCACTGTTGTAAATGTATTCAATTTTCACATTAAATTTAGCAAAAAAAACTGTTGTGAAAATTAAAGACTCATTTGACTAGTGTCAAGTCGTTATTTTACGTTAATGGATTAAATTTTATGAGATTTATGTATATTTCTCTAAAATCTCTCATATGTATAGAATACGATATATGTAGAATTTACAATGTAGTATTTCGGTTGGCTGGGCCGTCTCCTATAACGTATCCGTTTACGAGGGCGAAGCTCGATGACTACCAGGTTTACTATAGCGTTAGTGAGATGGGTTGTCAGACACCCCGCAACAGTTTCCGGTGGATGTAAGTTATCGTGGATTTATGCTCCTTGTTTCCCATCAGCATACCCATCATTCCCCTGGAGCCATCCTGGGTCATCTTTGTCAGGTTTTGGTTGAGGTTAACGTTCTTCAATTAACATAGTCGTGACTGTAGCGGTACCTGCTGACGTTAAAGTCTCCTTTTTGTCCAACTTTACCATTACGTGAAAAGCGTCATTTATTTCCTGAGGGATTCTGAAGACAACGAGAGACAAGTTCTTTGTGGATTCTATTGCTTTTTGTGAAAATTTGGGTTAGTGACACCAACTAAATATCAAATTACAGTTCGCAGAATTTTTTTGTTTGTTCGTTAATTCGTTATAGTAATAAAAAATTATGAATCATGTTGAAATTTTTAAAATAAATTGACGTAGAAGAACTTGAAAAAATAAATTCATTTTGGAGGAACCTCTGGTTGGAAAAATTGTGATGAAAAATCATATTTTCAGAATGACTTATAAAGAAGAATATTTTAGAATATAATTTATAAAGCAAATCAAATTTTCAATGCGGCAAAGGGGAGGGTACAGCCGGAGAGCACAGGTCGTAGTTGTAAACTATGAGCTCCACAAGTGTCCACTTGTCTCTGAGAGCTTGAGCGCCAATAATATCGGGAGTCCTTTCTTGTGAAACTCTCTCACGAATCCGTTCAAAGTGCCTCTCGCCGTAAAAATAGGATTTCAGGATGAAATACACCGTAGTAGATTATCGTTGTGAGAAATCTCATTTTTCAATATCCCATCCTTGTTGCCCCTGAACGTAGTAGATTGAGTTATAATATTTCATCGTAATAAAATTCTGGCTCATTGAGAATTTATATTTAGGGGGAATATCAAACTTGTACATTTTTTTATTCCCCATCATCCGTTGCATATTTAATTTAATTGATTTACAACCGACAGCGAAAGGTGCAGCGATCACAAAGTTAAGCAGTCTTGAGTGAGGTCAGTACTTGGTTGGGTGACCGCTTAGCCATATTCAATGTAGCTATACAATAGTGCATTAGAAATGAGTGACTGTGGGCACCAATCTGGGGGGGGGGGGGCACTCACAGAAACAGGAACAAGAACAGTGAAGAGGAAGAAAAATTGGGGTTAAAGTAATGGGATGGGGTCGTAAAAGCCCACAAAGCTTAACGCAGGAATAATGAAAAACAGAAAAATTATATTCTTTTTCATCCATTTTATTATTATATTGTTTTTTTTTTTTTATTTTGTAAAAATGTAATTATTTACCACATTGATAAGTAATTCCAATGAAAATAATTCTTATAATACACCTCTTTCATTTGATCGCACTCTATATCTCTTCGTGACTTTTCTTCACTTTGGAAACATGTGGTTAAAACAACCTTGACAATAGAGTCCAAGTTGTCTCATAATCGCATACCAAGAGAAGAGATCGAGGGGTGAGCACAGTGTCCTAGTTTGTAGCTACTCAGAATCTCAGTATAGCAGGGGACAATTAGATTGGCTAATACGGATGCGAGCCATAGTTAATTTGGATGGTATGCAAGTTGGGCATACAAGAGGCGGGAATTGCATAGCTGTTGTGTCCAAGTATAATGCTTCTATGCTCTGTACGTGACGAGCACAACAATGCATGATGCAAATTTCAATGTATGCGACAATCGGGGTGAAATTAACAGCAGATCTTAAGGCTGGCAAAAAGTGAAAGCATCAGAGTCATCTGGAATCAACACAATGGAAATTATGTCTCGGCAGTTCCATTGGAAAGAGATTTTGTGACTGTACTGACGTTTGGATTTCATGTTTATTGAAATGTTCAAAAAGTACTAAAAACCAATGAAATTTTCTTTTTTGTCCATTTGACGACAGAAAAACTGAAGCTCAATTTCAATTTGGAGTTCAAACTCGAGATTGTTTGAATTTTTCTTTCGTCATCATTAGTCTTTGAAAATGTTGCTTTATTCAACTATTTGCAATATTCAATTGATTTTTGGAAGTTTGTCGAATAGTGGAAATCAACGGTGTATAGAAACGACGATATTTCTCGTTTACGATTCTACCGAAAGAATCAATGGAATGTTCCATTCAACTAGGACGTAATAATTTACAGCATAAACCTACTGAATAGAATAAAAGGGAGTAACTTGATGGTACAGTGCAATGAAAGCACACCCCGAGGATTAGCATTCTTTTTATCCACATATATATACGTGATTTTTCATGGCTTTCATAAGAGAGAATAAAAGCAAATGCAAAGCTTTACAAAAATGTGTCTTTCATAAGGCGTTGTATCAAAGCCTGTTGAGGATTCGAGAATTATCGAGATGAATAAAAATCTCACATTTTTATTGTGGCTGGCTTGGATCCCCGTTTTTTCAACCATTGAAAACAAAAAATTGTGGCTGGTAATCAACTTCGACTTTTTGCCACAATTTTTTTTTCGCCTTTGACATATTTATAACAGAGTATTCTGAATGTAGTCAAAAGAAAGGCGAGACAACTATTCGAGGGAAAAAAAATCAAATAAATAAATGTGAAAACACTGAAGGGGATTTTTTAAAATGAATACAGTCATAAGTTGGCCTATTATTTTTATGATTATTCCTTCCCCAAGAATCCGAGAAAATGTCACGCAAAGCCAAAAAGTTCCCTTCGATTCTTTCCAATTTCGACGAATTCCTCTACTACATGATTCATCAGATTTAATGTTCAGGTCAAAAAAGCAGGGATTATTGAAATTTGCCATTCATTGATGTGTGTCATTGCGAATAAAATGCAGAGCTAAACATTGGAGAACGATTATGATGGATACAATTTATCCACGTTCACGAATGACGCGAATTTTCCTGGAAAATAGTACGGTCATGAGTGAGTACATATGTTAAAAAAAAAATAATAATCACTATATCTTTAACATGGTTTTCTGTAGGAAGGGTAATATCATCTGAACCATCGATCAAAATTTTCTAATGAAAAAATGAACCATTCGGGCGGTATGGAGCGTTAGTACCTACGAGCAAATCTTGTTTTCGGGTCATCGATCATACTAACACTATAGGGTTAAGTTGACCAACACTGATTCGAGTATGTGTTTACAAAATTAGCTCTCAGGCTAACGCCTCTCGTATTCCTCGAGTTATTGCTTTGCCTTATTCTCAGCATTCGATCATTCGATGTCCTATGTGAGGTTCAATATTTGTGAAAGATTATAAAATGTCACCCTCGATGTTTGAATGACCCGTCATTTTGAGATAATCGCATATCACTTGGAACATGCCACCAGAATGAGGAGAAAATATTATTAAGCAGAAGAGGTAACTATTTTATATTCTAGTTATTCACAATGGCATTTTGTCTAAAAAAATGTACTAATCGTAGGTCAATCCTCATTGGTCGAGGCGGTCAACCGTGACGGATGATTCTGATTGGCCGGTGCAGTCATCCGGAACGGTGGACATCCCTATATAAACGGAGGAACTGACGGAGGAGCATCATTCTGCAATTGTTATTGCAAGCGTCAACATGGATTCCTTTGCTAAGCTCATGAGCTCTATTGGAGCCAATAGCTGCGAAGTTGACTTCATGTCTAGCTTGCCTTTGGAAATTGCCGAATTAATACTTCGAAAGCTGGACTCTCGTTCGCTGCTAAATTCTGCTCAAGTCTCTAGAAAGTGGATGTCTGTCTGCAAGGGCGACTCTCGTTTGAGAAAAACCATACGACAACATCTACGCAAAAAGAATCTGAGTAGAATGCGCGGACGAAGACTTCCTTCGAAGCAAAATAAAACTACACAACAAACTCCCTGCATCCAGCCCCTCAACACACAATCCAACCCCATTCCTCGACCATCTCCTCCAGTAATTCTCCAGGTCCCGACTTCCAATCTCACGAAACAGGTTCCGAAACATCGAACAAGCGACAATAAAAGTCGTACTCTGACAAGAAGTTCCCTCAGACTTCGATAGACTAGGGTATAAATTAGATATTATATAGTAATAGTAGACAGTAAGCTGGACAATTTGACTGTTGCTGCGCAGCAACTGTTTTTACTATTTTATAACCTATTATATTTTTTAATAATTATTTATTTATTTATTAATAATGTAATTGTAATGTGATAGTAATGTTCTGTAATTGTAATCTAATAATCTAATGTTAGGTAACGCAATAAGTCTTCAAATAATTTAAGTTAATTCGTATATCTTTTGATGTATCGCATATTGTACTACGTTGGCAATGTCTAAAATTTAGTAGTTTAGTTTATTCTGTTATTCTATATTTATATACCGTATATTCTCTTCTGTCAGCGAGAAGTTCCTTGACACTCCGATAAACTGTGATATAAATGAAATGAGTATTTATGATTAAAGTAGAGTGACCGATGAATTCAACGGTTGCTACGCAGTAACTTTTCGAACTAGTTGGTATATATACGTTCGTTCTAGTTGTTTAATTGCAATGCCCTGAATAATTTGTACTTTTACTCCTGGTTACTTCAGTACCGACTTAAAGTCAGCGAGAAATGTTTTCCCGAACGTTGTAAATGTTAACTCAATGCAGCTGAAAGTTTTTATAATGATTTAAATGGTTCCGGTGTAATCAAATGGAAATTATGATAAAGTTTCGGGTATCAAAATATATATAGAAAGCAGGATTAAAGTCGAGATGAATATAATTTGGCTGTTGCTTCGCAGCAACTGCTGCGATCATTTAGTCTTCTAGATGGGATTGCTACTTTACTGTATGTGTAACAAAGCAATTAAAATTGTAATTAACCGAATGGTTTTTTTTAAATTTCATATAAATTTTTAAATATACGATATTTTTTATAGATCTATGTACTTACAATGAAAAAAACAGTGTTTGTGAAAAGTCATTTTTAACCTGACGTTTGCGGTAAAAATAGCAACGTGAATTTGTGATGTGTTTGGATATATATTTTATTATTGACACACATTTTGAAATAGATATTGACAGACATGTTCCGGTCACAAATATCGGTAAAGCAAGATTTGACATGGTCGTATGTGGAAGGTAATATGTAAGAGTGTACCGAGCGTAAGAAAGAATTGAGTTTTTCGTTTTCCGTGTTGTTGATATTTATCTTTATATACGATTGTGTGCGAACTCTCATCGATTTTGTGCCAAGTCGTTTTCGTCCCGCGTGGCTCGTTTCTGATATTTCACTTTTTTTGATAAAGGAATCGAACTGAGATTCAGAGATGAGAGAACAACAATCGAGGGAGCAATGGGAAATAGCTGTTGAGCGTATTACATACGTCATTTTCTTGCTACTTCAAGTTTTTCTTTGCTCTCAAACAGACGTCCTGAGACGCAAAAATAATTTCAAATAATACTTTGAAAATAAGTTAAGTGAATATAAAAATTTTGTAGCAATCGTTTATTGTGGGACATTCAAGCTACTGAATAAATGGAAGGCAAAAAAATTTCATCAAAAAATACACGCGGGAACGTAACAAAAGTGTCTCGAAAAAAATATATATTCCAGCTTTTTTCACCACCGGATTCATATGTAAATGTAAAGGAAAATCTGAATTTTGAACGCAGACCAGAGGGATATTCGTTCAGCATTTTTTCCCATTTAGGGAGGATAGACTTTTACTAATTTTCCGAGCAGTTAAATCGTCCCTTCTTATTAGGCTCACCTCTCTCGAAACTTCCAGTTTTCTCTAAAATCCTCTCTCTCTCTCTCTCTCTCTCTCTTTCTCTCTCTCCCTCTGAACTAAACGTTTTTGTGGTAGATCAATTCGTTACTTCGACCTACTTAACCTCCGCGTTCGTTTAATTTTATCCTTATATCTCGAAGCGAGGAATGGCAGGTGTGCAAACTCGAGACTTTTCCTCTCTGGCTATACATACGTTAGAATTTAAGCCAATAATGGATTTGAAGTATATGCTCAATTACAGAACTACTAAAACAGTAGATTTGCTGTAAATTGTTGTATTTCCATAATTTTCATCACTCGACCCTGAATGAATCAGTGGTAATGAATTCAACAAATTGTTTAACTATTTAAATTAAATTGAAAAAATTTACTATTTAAATCGAATCAGTTATCTATTTAATACATTTTCACTGTAATTAAACAGCAATTCAATGACCGAAAGAATCATTTTAAGAGTATAAAATGATTCTTCCGGTAATTGAAGAAATTCGGTAATTAAGAAAATATGAGAAAAGATGGTGAAGAAGAATTCCATAAAAATGAGGAGGAGGAAAAAATGAAGTATTCATTTTATGGAACGTTCTCGTCAATTAATTAAGTTATCTTTTTGCTATCGTTTTAACTTTTTTTTTCTTTTACTTTTCTCAATAAACTACAAATCAAATTCCCTCTAGAATTTCAAGCAAATTTATACAGGATACAATTTGGCTGCGTTATACACTCATTAAAATTTGTATTTCAACGTTATTATAATGTAATTTGTAGACTAAATTTTCTGATAGCTTCGCGAATAAAGACGATTTTAGCAACACGGTCGTCGATGATCTTGCGAATAATATTATGCTTTTAAAGTTGTGTTAGACTCGATCATCCCAATCTCACAATCCTTTCGACCTGAATTGTTCCGTTGTGTCGGACGCGATATGGTCTCGTCATTGTGTCCATCTTACTCTTTCATTCTTCGAGAGGTCTTGAAAGCTCCATAGGAGACGAAGGAATAAGAGAGTTTCCGATAATACTGCCAAGGCTTCGTCTCATTGTACTTTTATTCCCTTTATTCGCGATATCCGCAGTGATTTACGACTTTTCTTCTTTCTTTCTCTCTCTCTCTCTCTTCTCATCTCATTCTTTCCCATTCTATTTTCTCGTTTTTCTCTTTGTGTATTTCCTTTTTATTTCTTCTCATTTGCGGCCACGATCCTCCGAGTAATTTAGCTCTTGCGCTATCTCTCCATACTTCCGCTTTTAGTGTTTCACATTTTTTTTACAACCTCATCTCAACCTACATCTCCGTACGATCAGCGTACCGGAGAACAGTCAATATATAAACAAGCAGATTTTTCTGGGGTTCATTACTTTTATACGTTTTTTCTGTACAATACTAACAAAAAATAAACTTTCATTTTATTTCCAAATGTGATCCATGGATCTCATTAGTTTGTGTTTTTTTGTATTTTTTTTTTTTTTCAAAAAACTTGCGATTTTTTTTCTTTTTTTTTAACCGTATAACTTTTGTTTATAACTTTTGTTCATTCGGATTTTGCTCATTTTTAAATTTTTCATATAAAAAATTGATAATAATAATAATAATAAAGACTAAGTATGATTAAAAAGGAAAAACATGGATAGGAAAAAACGACAAGGGTATGAAAGATTGACCACACGAACGTCGACCTAGGGATAAATATATATATATATATATTTCTGTACATATAGCGAGAAATAAAATTGAAACATAAATTCAAGCGGCTAATGCTCCTGCCAGTTTCGCACCATGACGTCGTGCCGTGCTAGCTGGGCTTTCATATTTTATGAACGTTTCGGAATTTGCGTCGTCTCGAATACTGGGGCACCACCCCTTGACGAAATAACTGCAACCCCGTGGCACTTGAATTTTAACGACTTGTCGCCGACCTTTCGCTCAATTCTCTTCTCTTACTTTTGTTGTTTTTTTTTTATCCTTCGACTTTCTCCCGCTCTCACACTTTTGTTGCCACAATCAATTTTACGGGTCACTTCCTTCCTGTAATTGTGCAAACCCTTTGTTCACAAGCGTCAACAAATGTTTATTCTCCCTTTCTGTTATATTTTTTCATTTAAAAGTGTTTTTTCAACCGAGAAACAAAATCGACATGGTTGTCTACCGTCAATTATAAAAACATACAGTTTTTTAAAAGATATTTTTATTAAAAAAAGAATGTTGCGACTGATGGTATAAATTTCAAATTATTCCTTTACAATCTCGCATTACCAGATTTTAGTATCAATTTTATGTGAAAATTAAGAAAGTTGGGACAATTGAGGAGATAAATACGATGTAAATTGGAACTTGCATTTTGCTGCCTCGGAAAGATACTCCTGAAAGCTTCCTGTATATGAAAGAGCTAAATTGAGAAATATGAATTCCCTTCTAAACTGTCAAAGGGATTTTAAGCATAGTAATTGCTAGGAAGTAATTTTACGAAGGAGAGCTTTTCTATTGATCATATGTAATAAGCTGCGTGACGAGAGATATGGTCAAAAGAAAATTGTGTTCGTTGTGCAAAAGGATGTAATGATTTTCGTGAATGAATTTTACCAGAACTGTTTTTGACAGATTTGTTTTTTTTTTTTTTTTTTATTTATTAAATAAGAGAATATTCAGCATTTTAATGGTGCGATTTTATAAAATCTCTACGAAAAGAAGAAAAATTTGTTTCATTTAGTTATCGCGACACTTCCATTTCACCTATGAATGTAGATTTATCCAAAGATTAAAAGCAAAAAGGATATATATTCACAGTATGGATGAAGAAATTAAATTTAAAAAAAGAGTAAAATGGTGCACAAGCGTGGGAATAAAGTGTATTATAAAAAGTGAATGCGAGCTATCTCCTATGAGAGTTCTGGGGTTGAACATACCACGTAACTGGACCCCACACTTAACTTCGTTTCGTTTCGTCGTCCACTTTCTACCCCTACGTCGTTGAAGCATCCGCCACATTGGCGAAGTGGACTCGGACGACTAATTATCATTCTCGCCATTTTACACGAAAAATGGTTAGAAAAAAAAAAAACATTTTTTTTTTTACTTCACAACGTACTTACACTAAAGCAGGTAGAAGTTAGCAGCGTGAGTACTTTATTATTCTTCTTACATCTTAATTGTAGTAATGAGGTACGATCTTATTTATTTGATGGTTTTTTTTTTTATTGTTGCTCCACATGCATCTCTCGCAGTACTTTTTCCCCGCGAAGCTTTTTAAACAATTATTATTATAATTGTTTGGGTAACTATAAAGTAAAAACATATAAATAATATAACAAATTATTTCAGTATTCTACGAGGATGCTGAAAACGTTCTGCCATCGGCAACCAAAGTATTATAAACTGGATTGTCAGACGAAAAGTTGGAATCTAGTTAGCGTTGGATTGGATGTCCATCCTTCTAATTAAATTACCAATTCGGCAGGTAACTCCGAGTGCTTCCAGATGCACAGCTTTTCTACAACGCGAAAAAGGCGGAACTTTTTCTTTAAAAAAAGTCTTTCGTTTACTAACTCAATTTCGAAAATTATTATTAAATAGGTCACGTACCTCCACACAACAGATTTTTTTTGAATTATTATGTTTTTCGAATTACTCGCCGAAATGACACGTCCTATTTTAGAAGTTTTCTATAAAATAAATCAGGAATCTGGTATGAATGAGAATTGTAAGGGTGAAGTTTTAATTTCGTTGCCCAAAGGGACTCTGTTTGTCATTCCAATCCGATTTGACGTCGAAACGACACTTTCGAGTACTTCATGATACGTTGCTGGTGTACACAGGCTGCATCATCACAAATGGTCACAATACTTTTAATTTCATTTCAAAACGGGATTTGAAGTAATGAAATCTAATACCGAACCCAGGGAAAATATTGATTTCAATTTATCTGCGATTAGAAATCTTTTATTCGTTTTTTTTGTCTTGGGTCGAATGGACCCAGCGTACATTCGGGAAACAAAACGTGGCGTTCTGGGTTAAAGTAAGAAATAGAAACATTCAGACTTAAGGATTCAGTTCAGTGACTTATTAAGTGGTTGAAATTTTAAAACGATGAATCCTTCAACTTATTAATAAAAAGTTGATCAGGGAAGAGTCTGAAGAAATAATATAATCGGATATTTCAATTCGGAATTTGGTGCTGAATCGAAATTTATAATATTTTGACAATGTGCGGTGGACCATCCTGTAGAACAAAGTTGGGGCACGGTTGACGTGAATTAAAAGTGTAGACGAGAAAGTGAAAGAAGAGGAAAAGGGGAAAAGGAATTTGAGGACGGTCGATGTCCTTAATACAAGATGCCTCAGTGTCGCGAGCGATTAAGTTTAATTGAACCGCAGAGATGTCAGGGAGCAAGTTTTCCTACTGTGAGTCCGATGCGGTTTCATTGTCTTGATACTTTTCTTTGTAGCCAACTTTTCTTGGATGCTCTCTTTCATACTTGGTTTTGGTGATTGCTCTTTTCTCGTTTCTCTCTCCCTTTTTTCATTCCTTCCTCCAACTAAAATGGCTACGTTCCTTTCAACTAGATTTACCATTTCATGACTATCTTATAGGGTTATTTTACCGTCTTCTGACCGGAGTCTCTGGATCCTTGAGGGGCTTGAATTCCTCGTCATGATGGAATAACTTATCTCATTCTCCCTCAATTCCTCTTCGTCTCCTATCAATTTACTTTTTTATTCTTACTGTTTATCTTCAGCAGAGATTTTTTCAGTATTTTTATAAACCCTCTTTTTCTCATTTCTGTATATACTTTTTTGATCAAATTTTTCTCCTGTCATTGAAGAGAAAAATTCACAGAAAATTTTCCTCTGAATTTTTACGTAATATTTTACATTACTTTTCATTGACGTTAAGGTGGTCGGGTAAGGTACAGTTGACCTATTTTTTTTTTTGCATCAAATTGAAGAACCCGTGAGTGTGTATTGAACGAAAAATAAAACGAAATAAATTTACAATAGTGCGAGCAAAGAAAATTGACGTAAATTAATCAAAGTTTTATTTTTGTTATAAAAATCCATCATGTGATTAAATTGTGTAGGTTATGTTTACATTTTCACCGAACAATCGAGGGTCTACGCGATAAAATTTTGATTTCAATTTTATTTTCCCTTCTTTTAATCAAATCCTTCTTTAAATAGATTTTTAAACTTAATCGCGTAATTTAAAAATAAGAAAACAAAACTTATATGTAGACTCAGCTAAACTCTAATCAACTACTTAAAATTTGTGTAGATTGCAACTTACCTTGAAGTGAGCAGCTAACGTAATTGAAGGTGAGCAAACCAGTAGCAGCACGAAGTAGTTTAGGATGTGTCCCGATTTTTGTCGCATCTTAAACAAATAAATAAACAATATTTTTAAGATTTATCTCAATGAATAGCAATTTGTATAATGGAAAGGTTGCTTGCGAAGGCTAATTATGTAACATCGTTAAGTGTTTTGAAGCAGTATCTGTAATTCTGTACGAGCTACAAATTATACGTATTACTTTGCTGTATTGCTTTTATAGAGGAGTGAAGGAGCTTGGGCTAAATTGAAGTCCTATTTAATGGGATCTAAAACGTGTTCATTTGCGTGCTTGTTTCGAACTTCAACGTTAAGATTTCGAAATTGCCATTACAGGCCTTTCGCTAATCGTCTATTCCAAGATAGCAATGGTGTAGAATTATAGGATTTATCTTAACTCATGTGTGTAGAATGCTTGATAAAAGTTTAAAAATCGAGATTCATTTTCAATAGTTTTTAAATGTAGAAGCAGATTTTGCGTAAAAAACAAATTGCAATTTTCATCCGTCTCTCACTTTTATTTCATGAAATACAAAGTATTAGAATATAAACGAAGGGTGTGGAACAACAAAAGGTACAATAAAGATTGGTCGTAATTTGAGGGTGTTGTGTTTAAGTTGGGATGCCCGGACCATTGTGAGAGCTTTTAAAAACCTCGATGGAAGCAAGGACCATGTGGAAAACTCTTAACACGATCTCACTATCAGTAACGTTATCCTTTAACAACTACGGAAAGCCGAGGAGACGAGTAAAGGAATGAGGGCCCAAACCCTAAACGGACAGCGATAGTGGCCGTCTCTTATCGCAAACATAAGTCTAGTTTAGTCCCTAAGCGACCTAGCTACTTGTGTACAACCATTCATAAGATGTCCCTGATCTGTTGGTCCCTCTGGGAACCAACAGACATAAAACACAAGATAACCCAGATGGTCAATCTCGAATTTTCTCACTTTTCATCTCAATTTAATATGAATTTCTTCTGGATCTTTAGGCACGATTGATTATTCACCATTTTTCGTCAACATCTGTCAAAGAAATCCTTGAAGTGTGCTAATAGATACGTAAACTTGGTGATTGAATTTTTATTTCTGTGGCATATAACAAAGGAATGAAATCATCAATAGGAATGCAATTTGCAACAAGATAGTGGAAACCGCCCTTGTAGATGATAAGCAATGAGCCAAAGGTTCCAATTGGATGAAGCGCCTGATTCCTCCCCTTGAACATCCAAGGATCGTGAATTTAATTACAATGACGTCGTAACACTGTGCTCGTAGGCAAGCCGAGCAAGTAATTCAGAATTACGGTCGACGATAGAATTTACTTAGAATTATGTGCAATCGTGGCTTAGGAAGCCCTTTACTAGTTGCGGGTGCCATTGGTTCAAAGGGTAGAAGGTTTAAGGGCATGGAATCGACGAGGTGTATACTCCACCCAAAAGCACACACCCCACAGCAACGAGGCAAGCGTGAAAGTATGTGCCCCGGTTTATTTAGCTGGAGAACACCCAGTAAGGAGCAACCATAAATTTCTCGAGTATCACGTAATCTTTGCGGCCCAGCTATACGACAAGGGCGCAAGTTACGATGCTTTATGGCCTAGTTAAGTTATAAAAATGGTATTTTTCGAGGCTTTAGATACGTGGCTAGCTGTCCCTTAAAGAATCTTCACTACAAGTACAGAGCGTAGTTTGATCTTTGTCATTTTAAGACTTTTCAAGAAGAGCCACTGCAGCGGACGCATCCAGTAGACTTTTTGCATTTTCGTATCATTTTACGTCACTAAGAAACATTTTTATGAAAAATTGTGCGTGGATTTTGATGAAAAATCTATGGAAATTCTATGGGAAATCGAAATTCAACTGAAGTTTTTATCTGATAGAGAATTCTCTAAAGTTGAAGATTTTTCATTCATTTCATGATTTCTTCGATAGATCGGAACAGAAAGAGCATGCACAACATATTTTGCTTTTTATTGAATTCTCCAATGGGATCATTGATATATGTCTCTGGTAGAAAATTCCGGGTTTAGCGATAGTGTCGTGAAGCATTTCCCAGAAGGCGTTGATGCATGTAGTTGCTTCAGAGGAAATAGGAGCAGTGTGGGGGTTACGAGGAGTTATTTCCGACATCGATTTATACGACTAGTCGGCACAGAGAGAGCACACACAACTTATCGTTGTTCGGAAATCATCGTCCAAGTTTTATGACTTTTATTTTGCTACATATAGCTCGCATATCCTTGAGCGCCGAGTTCGTTGCAACTCCCAAGATCGTTCTAGCGAAGCGTCGGACGCAGAATGGACGGGAGTCCGTGATGGCGGACACGGCAGTGATAAACAAGTCACTAAGTGAAAATCCCTGGCGCATAGTTCTCCACGCGATAACTTATCGAGTGTGTTCCTTAGTTTTGATTTGCGGGCTCTTATAACTTAAGTTTCATACAGAATGTCCTAAAAGTCATCCGCAAGTCTGACCAGTTGGTAGACGTTGAAATTTTAAAGCAAAAACTTTTTCTTCGTGGAAGGCTTGATGAGTTAAAAAACAATTAGTGCAAGATGACCAATCCAGAGGGCTGGTGAAAGATATGATCGAAAAGGCACATTAGATTGGGTAAAACCTCGACATTCGTCACTTCTGATGCCTGTCAGCGTAAAGATTCGTTCATTAATTATAGTATTTTAATATTTCATCAGCTTTAAATCTAAGAGGAAGGTCATCAAGGATTCTTCCGCATGAAGTACAACTTTCAGGATACCCTGTACACGCTCTTACTCGGTTGCTACATATCCACTTGTGCTACCGAGCATGCGAAAGCTCTTCGACCGTAAACATCAAAATTTTTCCTTCCTCTGGCGAAAGAACTAGTTCGACTATACGATCAAATGAGCACAAATCAAATCTTTCGTATCCACATGATATACTCTAGATAGTTAGGTATCTTATAGCAATATAAACAGAGATTTATTTAGAAGAGAAAAGAAACGAGTGACGTTGAAACGTCAATGTCATAGATCGCGCAATCCCTAAGCGAGATCTTTCCAAACGAAGTCTTCGCCCAATCTCATCTTTGATATCTCGTACAAGTGCTTCTAGAACAATGAACTTTATCCAAGAGTTTCTACATTGATGTGTGCAACGAGAGTTGGGTGAACGACAGTTGTCCTGGACTAAATCGTTCCGTGAAAATGTACCTCTCGATGGGAAAGCTAGTGAGAGCTTTAAGCTCTGCTGTCGTTAGCTTTGAGAATGGCTCGCACTAACGGTCTGATAGTCCTCACGCTCAATGGCACTAGTTAACCTCGATAAACCGGAGTTACCTTCGTAATATTCCACACTAGATTCGACGACGCGTTCCAATCTACACCCTACACTCCCCCCTTTGAATTACTACCCCTCCAATCTCCTCTCAGCTCCCAAGCTTCTGATTCATCTCACTCGCTCTTCCATATCCTCCAATCGAAGAGATCCACCTTTCACAACTAGTTGCAAACCGTACGCGTGTGTGCATAACATCATCCAAGCTACCAAGATAATTGGATACCCGTTTCTGTACCTTCCAACATCAACCAAATCTTCTTCTATGGCTTTCTGATCTGTTTACCTTTGCCTTATTACTTTTTACTTGACTTCATTATATTTTAACGTGTCCTAAGCTGTTACGGATTTTTTATGGACTCCTTCCACGACTTCCATGAAATGAAAATATCAGAATCCACAGAGTTAATTATACATCATCAAACATGGCTTTATCTCTATTTGTAATTAATTCGTTGATTATTGTTTTGCTAATGTGATTGGATGTATTGTGTGTTGATTTTTGCAGTCTATTTGTAGTTCATTCCCCCTGTGACAGATAGTCGTTTTAAAAGTAAAATAAATATTGTGGATACACTGTAAATATCTGGTTGGAATACAATCGTCCAGGCAAAATTAAAATATAAAAAGTAGATAAAAAAAGAACAAAATATATTTTCTTGAGATAAATTCAAGCTGGTTCGTTAGCCTATGGAAATTTTTGAGTAGGTGAAGTCTGGATAATTCAAACGGTGGATTTGTTATTTGCATAACGTTGGCAATATTCCGTGTGCGAATGGAGTTTTAGGTTGAGGAAGTTGGAGGAACGCCGAACGTATTGCAAAAGGAAAAAAACTTCGACTGTCTCGGGGTTGAAATAGGAAGCGAGAATTCCGAGATGCTCTGATGGAATCAATATTCAAAAGGTTCTTTCGTAGAAACCCGAAGCTTCTGTCCCGAAAGCTCAACGTACCACGACTATAAATATTGTGTCGATAACATTCTACCGTTGCACCCTCAACGGATGCATTATGGATAGTAACGTCCTACCTTTTTCCTACAAATATAAACGCACAACCCCGTCGAAGTTTTCCACTCGCTTCAGGGCCTTGTACTCCGTATCAACTGAGAAATCTCTATTTCAACACGTAAAACATTTCAATTGATCGAATCCTTAACTTTTTATGAAGGCTTCCAATGCATTCACCGCACAAAACGCAGTAAAAGTCCCTAATTTTTCGTGTCTATGAGGTCCTTCATATTTTGTGCTTTTTTAAATAAATTTAACAGTAAATGAGGTTCTTTTCATAAGTCAGGCCTAAAAAATTAATGACTGGTTTCGAAAATGCTTCATCAATAAAATTTATAATGTAGTGGTATGTTTTGTTCTTTTTCCAACAATTTTGCACATGATCAAAGAACCTTTTAATTTGTTGATAAAAAATCATGCTTTTTAGGATTTTTTATCATACGTAAGATTTTTTCATTGGCTAGTAACGACTCTACAAGAGTTTCTATTTGCGAAAATGAATCAATGCTCGCTGACAAGTTTCTTGATGCGAATTTGATGTTTAATGGAACATCCCATTTGATAAGACCAGTTTCCTTATCACCAGTTCTTTTTTCGATCCTGTTTCTACTATATGCTTTCCGTACGCTTGACGGTATTGAGATAAGACCAGCGATTTTAAGGCATCGATTCAGAGAGAGTCAAGGGGAGCTGACGAGGGACGAGGATAAAGCGTTTTTGGCACCGTCACGATAAATCGTCTCCGATATCTTCCGACACGTTGTCCTTTCACGAAACAACCTTACCTTCGAATGGGGGTGAAAAAAAATCGAGTCTGCAATATTTTTTTTTCCAAGGAAACCTGATTTGCTCTATTTTTTCTTGATAACGTTCAATTAAATATTTCCAGAAAATTATACGAAATTATTCGTCATTTGTGATAAAAAATAAAAAGTACATCCCATCAATTTCTATTGATAAGTCAATTAACTTTACATCTAATGGTTAACGTTATTTATAATTTTATCGTCGTTTAAACCAAAGTATATTAATTATAATGAGGACTGCACTTCTGAGAATTAACGTAGTTACGTTTATGAATTCGTAGTTCCAGTATCCCCATTGGGTTTTTTTTGTCTCTTCCGCTATGACACCGAGTCAGATGGTTCGAAAGACAAAAGGTAGAGAAAGCATAATAAGAGGAGAATATTGAAGGAAAAAGCCAGCGAGTGCATTTGCATTCCGGGCTAATTTCCCGAGTAGTCTTCCCGTACAGACGTCCCTTCACTTATTTCACTTATTTCCGCAATGCACAAGAAAGTCCAACAGACAACTTTTCACTGTGCTCGGGGAACAAATGAGAGTAGATAAGTTTTTAAAATACATATATTATAAGGATTTTCTTTCTAAACATTCCAAATGTGAAGAATTTTATTTGACAAAATTCAAATATTCCTTGTAACTTTATACAGTTAATTATTATGATTTTTTTGCTAATTAAAAGGAAATAAAAATTCCATCACTTTGAAAAATAACGAAAACCTTGGAATTTAGTATTTTCGATTAGCGACAAAATTCTAATAATTTCTTAATTCTATTTCAGCCAAAGTTTAATTCGAAAATATGTTTATTGATTGTTAATAGTCGTGTTTAAAATAGATTATTCAAAAGTGATTGGACAAGGGATCTGACGAGGCACGAGTGTTTCAGTGGTGAGACTTAGTAATTGTTTGAATTCCTGTCGAGGGAGAGTGGGAAACGTCAATAAAATACGTAGCTCTGGTGTGTCTTAAGAGCAGCGCGTTTCTTCGTGATTCGCTTCCGCGAGCAATTACACGGATTTAAGGGTAAGAAAGATAGAGTGAAGGTTTTCGTAAGGAGAAACGAGGAGCATTGTCTTCCACGATTCTGGTGGTCTTAGGGACCAAAAAGCAGGAGTGAAAGCTCGCTCGTTTCTAATTCATTAATCTTGACACTCTGCGGTGGAGTCTGCGTCGTTAATTGTCTGACTGCTCGATTAAACAGCAAAGAAATCTCATGAACTGTCTTGACATCTTACCTAACGATTTTCATACAAAATCCTACGATAAAACGCTTCCAATATGGCGGTTTAGTCAACGTTTCATTAGCACGCCTACTGCCAATGACGATTGTGATGCAAGTGATTGATTTTCAATGTTGTGTCTATAAGAAGGTCACGTAATCGAGGCGTGTAGAATTTTAGTAGGTCGATATGTCTGTTTAGAATTCTTTAGGATGTGGAAGGATCTGGTGGCGATCGTTGTGTACGTGATCCGAATAACCTGAGGAGAATTATCCACCGTGCAATCCTAAGGGTTGAATAAACTTTGCTGGCCAGGTTCCTGGGCGAAACTTGGCGAAACTCGAGAGATGCCATCGTGGTAGTTTTATATATCTCTGCTTCTTAGATGTGTGTTTACTTGTGTATGTGTTTATGTGTGTGTGGTTGTCTTTATGTAAGCGGTGATGGGTGCCGAAGAGACGAGGAAGAAGATGAAGGAGAGTTGGAAACTAAAGTCCAAACTTGAGGCTAGGACGTTGACGGTGTTAGGATGTCCAGCAAGGCGTTTAGTGTTGCGTGGTCCAGTGGTCAGAAGCTCCGTTCGTCCATGGACCAAAGTGACCAGACTGGAGCTTAGGGGTGGTTATGGTAATGGAGACACGCTTTGAGAACATTCGATGTGGCTTGCCAACGAGCCTCCATAGAACCTCACCCTCTCATTCGCTCTATTTTATTATTTTTCAATATCTAACCCTTCAATCTAAATCACGATAAGACTTTGTTATCAAAACATGCAAGTTTTACGAACTTCTCTTCCTCTTGTCATCAAATTTTCTCCTAAAACTCAACGGCTTTCTATTCCTGCAAACTCATTTAATTAGTCGTATAGTCATGTGATGTTCACTGGTTTAAAATTTCTCAAGAATTCTCCCCATGCTCTGCTTCCAAATAGACTTCATAGGGGCCTATTATTATCATGTTTTTAAAATCTATTTCACTCTACAACGGGCGCAGTGCAGTCATAAATGTCTGACAATTAAGAGTTCGCTATCTTCATGGTTATCGTTATGGAACGATTTTTCAAATAATAGATATGAAGACTGATATATTTGCGTGGTCTAAATGAAGCGAGAGGGAGCTAGACTTTCTGGCATCAGTAAATCAATGAAAATGGATCAAGATTTAAAATGACGAGAAACTTTAAAGAATGGATGATTTTTTATCCTGATTCTCAGTCTACTTACATTAAGAGTTAGACTTTTTTGTGATGAAAATCTACAGGAACTTATGCAGAATTGAACGATTTATCTTCTAGTATTGAATCAACGATTTTCTTGGGTGTATTTTGCTTTTTGGAAATGAGAGATTGAATGAAAATAAGTGAGGAAAAGAAAGGCAAAGAGATCTCTCGTCAAGATCGAACCGTGTGATTACATCCGGGATAAATGATAGGCAGGAAGAGATCGCAAAGTAAAATCAAAAAGCTAGAGGATAGCAGAGGGAAAAATAAGAAGAAGAAGAGAATTCGTAATGAAAATTCACCGCAACGATGGATATTAATGGTTTTCGGAAATTGCGCTTACCGTAAAATAGCATAGTCATAAAAGTAAGCCGTGGCTGCAGCAACGTTGTGGGAGTTTTGCGAGAAAGACATAGACAAAGTTTCGAGGAACCAATAGAGAGAGAGAGAGAGAGAGAGAGCATCGAAGATCTAGAGGAAATATGGCGCGTGCGCTCTACCAAAATCTAGTCGCGTTACTCCCCCCTTTCTCGGCATTAGAATTTAAATTGAATCTGCTTTACGACGTGCTTTGGTACGTTGAAAACGTGAGAGCGCGTGCGAGCTTTCATCATTTTCTTTCGATAGTCAAGCCGTTCGATTTCTCGCTTCCCACTTCCTTTCCTCATTTCATATTCTCATCTTCTTGCTTCTTCATCTCTACCTACTTTTTTCTATTTTTTTTTTCCTTTTTCATACTCTTATCCCATACAATATCTTTTATTTCGAAAGCTCTTTAATCCAGTTTCTCTTTTACAGAACAGCTAGATCGTTGACATATATCACGTTTCATTGCTCTTACCGATCGTAAATTTCTTCAAAACTTTTCATATCACCTCCAAGAAAAGTCGATCGAAGATTTCGATGAGGCAGCTCAAAATTCTTCGACACCATACCCTCAATAATATCTACTTTCTTCTCTTCTCTCTCCTCCACCGCCTTTCTTCAAAATCGATCTTCACTTTTTATCGGTTTATTTTAAAACTCTCTATTTAAGGATGCCTCTGACAACTTTGTTGCCATCATCCCCATAAATTCTTTCTAAATCCAAGTGGATATGCAGAAAAATGAAGGTTCCATCTAGGAGAATAAGCCGTTCAATATCATATTCATTTATTTATTATTTTCAATCAATCTTTAAAGAAAATAAAATTTTAAAAACTCATTTTTTTGTGCTCTTCGATTTTCGCAGTGCTCTCATTTGCGAGGAATTGACTGCATCATTTTTTAAAATTGTGAAACGAAAAAAATGGTATGCCTTTATCTAATTTCTTTATATTTTTATTTAATTCATTTTATTTGTTATAAACAACGGGCAGAATCCAATAATAAAAACGTTAGGAATTTCAGCAGCTGCTCAACTGATAAGGATACATAAGAAAATACTTTCAATATGTATAATAACGAAAAATCAAAATAGAAAAAAAAAAATAGAAAAAATAGAGACCTAATGCATGGAAGGAATGAAAGTTGTGTTTCATGAAAACAACGATTGAATTAAAAGTATAGAAGAGAGTGCAGTACGAAGATGGCCGATGCTGATGAGTCGCAATTAGCATGAACAAAGGAGCAAGTTTTCCAAGAGACATAACAAATGAGACTCGGTGGTTGGGGGAAGAGGGAAAAGGGACGCGGTACGGCGATGCTTACTGAATTTGCGGCCTTGGGGTGTAATTTTCTGGTTAGGTATTCGAATCAGAGGGACATCGTAGCAGAGGATCAGATGTCTGAGGGCGAGCAGACCACGTCGCAAGTTTTCTCGTGGGAGACAGTAAAATTGAGCACGACAATATTGCGCTGCGAAACTTTGTGATTCGCAGGGGAAGAAGCTTTGGTTTTACTCTTTTATCCTCTAATGCAATTTTCAATGTCGTAAGCGTGGGCTTTTCGCATTTCTGTCAATTGTTCAAGAAAGCTCTGAGAAGCTTAAAAATTGAGCTCGTTTAGATTTTTCCCTGCTTTGCGTCTACTTTGATCGAGCAGTGGAGCTTGTGCTTTTTGTTGATCTCGAGCTACGAAGTCATTTCAATTGGCCAAATCGATATTTATATTGAAATTGATGGAAACTAAAATCTTGTGACAGGAAGCTAAATTTGGAACATTTTCCGTCGTCAGTCGTTCGACCACCGCGTATATTCGAGTCCTTTGAATCACGCGGTTACGTAGGTTATTAGCTATGATCGGAGATGTCGCCCTAGATCAGGCCGATATTTGGCAAAATTCTAATAGCGCCTGCGTGTCGATCAGCGATCGAAGGAATTGTCAATTGGAGGGGATATTTGGCCCTTTTGTCTCCGAAGGAACGTTAGGACAGACACTGCGAACGGATACCGCGAGGCTGCATAACGTGTATTGAAAGGCTGCGTATTATATACCAGGACCGAACGTTCGTCAAGTCAAATATTTGTATTGTGAAATCATTGTAAAGTCGGTTATACCGCAAAATATCGAGAAGTCAGCAATCTATTGTAATTGTCTGAATTATTGGGTTGAAATTGAAATTTGTCAAACGAGTAACCAAAGGATTGGAATAATATACGGGAGGTGTATCGTAAGTACTTGTCTAAGTTCTTTCTTTCTTCCTTGAAAATCTGTCCTTTCTCTTATTTTTCTCGTTTATTGGTCTTCAACTTTCCCACCTTGAGAATAAGGGGTCTAAATAAATAAATTCATACTATATATTGCGTATTGAAGCAATTATAATAAAATCGCTATTTCGTCTGAATTAGCTGGCGCCCAACTATTAATTGAAAATTGAAATAAAACTAGAGCCCTGGCAGTCCCTGACCAAGACCGCGCCAGGTGAGGGTAAAATAATGTATAAATTATTCTGATTAGAATAATACCCGTCTCATTTGGCGCCCAACGTGGGGCCGGGTTGATAAAATTAATAAATCCCCAATAAAATATAATATTGAAATCGATAACATAATTTAAAGAAATTTATCTCAGCGTATTCGTTGATGTGAAAGTCCAAAAATTGGCAAAATTTTCGTACGTTAAATTATTTTCGTCACGTCTGTATTAATTTATTTCGTATCGTAGAACGAAACTTCTCGAAATTAAAATCGAAACACGAAAGGTAGAGAAGAGTCAAATAATATAACGATCATTTCTTTTATATAGAAAGAAATACTGTGCGAGAGTTTGTCCAAAATTCGTCCAAGTATCGGTTGTCAACAATTTTGTAAAGCATCGTACTAATTTATTCCGTTACGTTTTGATAAAAACCTCAAAATTCTGTGTAACATGTTGTATTAATTTATTCTGTAGTGTCCAAAGAAAATTTTCCGACGACACACGAAAATATAAGAAGATCTATATAAGTAAATAAATTTTTTCTTTCGTTCAGTAAGAACTACCGTGCGTTGAAGAGACCGAGCGACCGGCCGAAACGTAAATAAACAAACATTCGGCCGTGCCTTAGCAAAAACAGATCTTGCGTGTGTGTTCCATCAACTGCTTACTTTCTTCAAGTCTTTCTCAATATCTTTCTTACTTCAACTATTTATTACGTTAATTCTGGAATAATATTTATTGAAACATTAATTTCGAAATTTATTCCAAACAGCAATTTCACAAAAACTGAGGAAGTGTAAATCTGTTTCTTCAGAGATTAATTGAAGAAAGCAAGGAGACCGAATAATTGTCACCAATAATAATTGTTGTGTTTCGACATCGAACGATAAAAAAAATATATATATATTCGACGAATTTTGGTAAGTCATTTCATTCTCTCTTATTGTAGCTGGTCTCAAGCAATAATAAAATTTGTTTACGAGGAATAATATCAAGGTGAATAATATCTCACCGAAGCTCATATAGAGTTATATATCAAATAATTCGAACTTTGAATAACAAGTTTAGAAAAATAATAATTAAAATTTAGTTTGAATAATAGACTTCAATAATGATAACTGGATTTGAATTCCGGAGAATAGACTTCAAATCCAAAAATAAAATGTAATTCGAATTAGATTTGGCGAGGTAAAAAAGAAACCAAAGTCTCAATTCGAGGATTAATAATTAAATAATGTCAAATTAAGGCATCGATGTTTAACTCTCCGCCTAAAAGATTAACGAGGTCGGGAGAGAAAATAATAATTCAAAAAATGGAAATAAGGTCGGAATCTCGCGTTTCAAATATGCCCCGAGATAACCAGTCGCTTCTTCAGTCTGAAAAGGAAAATTCGACTAATTACGCGTTACCTACACAACCCTTACGTAGAAATAGTAACGAAGGCACTGTAGGAAGGGAAATGCTTTTTACAGATTTAAACGAAAGACTAGATAAATTAATAGAAACGCTCGAGCGAACGAACGAGCGGTTAAATCAAATGGTCAAGGAAACCGTAATGATAAATCCTTCTCAATCCGACCATAGGTCCGAAGGGGGAGAGAGGGAAAAGGAAAGAATAAATTCAAGAATAACGAATAAACCTTCGTCGAATGAGGACGAAGAGATTTCTCAAATTTTCGAAAATAATAACGACGCCATGAGTCTCCCGTTGGAAAGTACACACGGTGGTCAAACTAATACACTCAATTCAAAGCATTTTCCTAATTTAAGAAATTGTCCTCCCATTGTAGCTAGTGTTCAAAAGTTAAATGAAATTAGAACGGAATGCCCATGTGTAGTACAAAGGGACGAAAACGAATTAACGAATTTGTCAAATACAAGAAGCAATCGTAATAATGAAAACTCAGATTTTGAAAATACTGAAGTTAATTTTGTTCCTATTCCGCGAAGAGTTGGATTCCGCGAATTTAACCGGATTGATCAATTAGAAAAACAACCATTCGACAATAACCCAAATAGGATGGTCAGAGTATCAATATCCCGCCAAGGCTCAGAAGGTGAAACAATAACCGCTGAGGATTTTGTAACACAAGAGCAATTCTGTCAATCATTAACCAGAGACGAAGACACTGATCACAGTAGTGTTCGCTTGCTCAGTCCTCGGGATGACTTTAGAGATTATAACCACTCTTCTTCGTCAGATCGACACGGAAGAGCAGCGTACAATCCGACCATGACCATTAAAGAACTAGATTCAGCTATCAAAACCGACAGAATCGTCAATAACTGGAAGATCACATTCCCAGGCACAGAAAAAGACCCTGAACAATTCTTGTTAATTTTAAAAGATCAATTAAGCTCGAGTGGGATAGATAGAAACCAATACATCCCATACTTGTCAAACGTTTTCGAGGGACCATATAGAGCATGGTATTTTCTCAATAAAGGTCGTTGGAGAATTTGGAAGGAGTTCTGGCGAGCATTTCGATTCCAATACGAAGTTAAAAAACAGGATGGTGATTTCGTCCTGGAAGTTGGAGATTTGAAATGTGAAAAGGGCAAATCATTAACCGAATTCACATGCCTAGCGCGATTAATATTCCAAAGAATGCGACGTCCACCGCCTTTTCGCGATAAATTCAATCAGACCTTAGTCAAATTAAAAATAACGCGTCACGTGAACGGAGAATCTGAAAAGAAAATCGAAAAGTTTGACGAGACAACGACTCAAGGGAAACTTAGCTCGTTTCGAAAACAATAATAAGGCTAAGGAAAATCAAGCCAGGGAATCACCACGAAGATTCACACCCGATCCGAATAAAATATTTCGTTACAATTGCGGTCAGATGAACCATACAACATGCTCTTGTACTGCCGATCGGCAGGTTGTATGCTTCACTTGAAAAAAAATAAATACACGGTATTTTGGACAGCGGAAACGAGAGATCGTACCTCAGTCAAACCGCGTACGAGAGAGTTGAAGAATTTCAAATCCATTAGAAAGAGTAAATAGAACAATAAAGCCAATGATCGCAGCTTGTTTCAAAATAGTCAAAATGAGTGGGATGAAGATTTGTCAAAATTACAACTCGCGTACAATACCGTGCCACACTCGGGTAGTCGTGTGACTCCGTTTTATTTAAATCACGCACGGGAAGCTCAAATAAATCCCAGGGAACAAGTTGTAGAAAATACACAGGCGATTATTGATGATTTGATTAAAGGATGGGTTAAGAAAACGATAAAAGTTTACGAGTTTAAGCACAAAATTGAACAACACATTCAGTCGTATTCCGAAAACGCCTAGCAAAAGCTAATTCGAATAAACCACAGTCTGTCATTTTGAAAGAAGGAATGGAAGTCTATTACCCGAATAAAAAAAATAAAAATAAATAAAAATAAAAAATCGAGTAACAAAGGAGAAAGTTACATAGCTAAGTTAGGTAATAGATACATCGGACCAGCTATAATAAGGAAAGTGATTGGACAGATGGTTGTCGAATTAGTGGATAAGAACGATAAGAGCGTCGGTAAATATTACGTTACGGATCTTAAAATACCTAGGCGAAGTTTACGAAATTTGTGAAATTTGTAAATAGATAACATGGACGATCGGACGGAGCCGAAGAACTTGGAGCATCCTGCGATGGACGACGAGGGACAAGGCGAGGTCTCGAACTATTGGGAAACGATTGAAGAGAAGGAGGCTTGTTTGAGTCAATTGTACTTGGAACAATTGGAACTTGAACGCAAGTCCGCAGCTCTAAAAAGGGAAATTGAAGAACGACTAAAAAGTCAATGTTGGAGCCAATCGACCGACGCACAATTTGCCGAACCAGAAGCGAGTGAGCCGAAGAAAATTAACGTCGTACAAAAGCAACCAACAACTCTCGAGGCTGATCCGTCAAAAGAATCATCCGATGACGATTCATCAGATGAAGAAGCTGGTGCCATGGGTCCACGCTCAACTACATCGTCAACTCAGGTCTCAGTAGAAGTGGAAGAACTCATAAAGAAGATCGGAAACCTTCCACCGCCGAAGTTGAAATTGACGAAAGTTTCGAAGGTAACAGAGGCAGAAATCCATGCTGAAAATATTAGAAGGAGAAGGATTGACACAAAACCTCACTCGGTCCAAGAGAACGCCTCTGGAGAACCTAAAAGATCGACTGACATAAGAGACTCGGTAGTCGCTCCATCAGTAATGGTCGAACCGTTGCCATTAACCAAACTACCATCTTTCGACGAAGTTGTCGAGGAATTGGGAATTCCAGAGTTATTGACAGCACAAGGACATCGACCGCCGCTGTACATGGCTGATTGTCAAATTCTAAGCCAAGGTCTGTTGAAGAAACTGATCAACAAGCGTGCTGAACACTTGGTAAGCCGTCTGGAGTCGAAGAAGGTCGATCGTGGCACTCAAACTTTCGTGAGTCAAGTCGGAAAGAAATACGTAGCGGGATGCGTCAATTGTCGATCTCGTGAACACCACTTTAAAGACTGCAAGCTTCCGTACCGACCAGGTTTTTGTCGCATATGCGGAGCAGATGGCTTTGACACCGAGGATTGTATTTATCCTCATGGAATTGAACATGAGATGGCTCTTGGAAGGTGCTTGGGATGCGCTAGAGATTTGAGTCTGTACTGTCCCGAGTGTCCCGATTGTAACATTCGTTACGCTGGATTGGTCGACTGGTTAAGATTAAATTATGCAACCTGGCCAACTGGATGGATTCCGGAGGACCATCGATATATTGTCAACGAAGCCAAAGGAACGCTACGAAGGTGTATGGTTCGATTTTCGGATCCTGACGATTGTGCTAATCGCATTCGTTCTATTCTGATTAGAGAAAAGGCCCTCGGCGTGGCAAAGGAGTTAGCAAATCCAGCAGCCCCAACTCCAGAAAATTTGTCAAAGGAAAAAAGATTGCTTGCAATCCAAGCCTTGAAAACGCCATTCGCCAAGAAATCTCTTGACGAAATAATGAGAGAGCGACCTGAACTTTCTGATGGAGAGGAAATCAAGGTCATCATTCCATCGAAATATAAAAAACAGCGCGACCCTCGCCATCATCAATAACAACACGGCCTTCGTTAACGACGTTCACCCGATTTTGACAACATCTTCTACATTTACTTTTGTTTTCATGTACTTATGTTTTGTTTTACTTAAAAATTACGTACTTCCGTTTATTATCTTTACGTATGTTTACGAACTTATTTTTGTCATAACGTCTTTCCGAGACACTAGCATTTAATTCGTTTATGCTTATTTTTGTAGACCACAAATATATTCAGCTAAAATGCAGTATCTTGTGTATCGGTTGAAGTTATGCTATCGATTTCCTCCTACCCCCCAAAACGAGAAGAATGGGATGTTTTAAGGACTGATTTCAGATAAGGAGGAAGAACGAGCTTCACCAGTGCTGTTTCTAAGGATTTACCAGATCAATTGTCTCACCGACGACGTAAAGTTCGAAGGGGGAGATTGTGACAGGAAGCTAAATTTGGAACATTTTCCGTCGTCAGTCGTTCGACCACCGCGTATATTCGAGTCCTTTGAATCACGCGGTTACGTAGGTTATTAGCTATGATCGGAGATGTCGCCCTAGATCAGGCCGATATTTGGCAAAATTCTAATAGCGCCTGCGTGTCGATCAGCGATCGAAGGAATTGTCAATTGGAGGGGATATTTGGCCCTTTTGTCTCCGAAGGAACGTTAGGACAGACACTGCGAACGGATACCGCGAGGCTGCATAACGTGTATTGAAAGGCTGCGTATTATATACCAGGACCGAACGTTCGTCAAGTCAAATATTTGTATTGTGAAATCATTGTAAAGTCGGTTATACCGCAAAATATCGAGAAGTCAGCAATCTATTGTAATTGTCTGAATTATTGGGTTGAAATTGAAATTTGTCAAACGAGTAACCAAAGGATTGGAATAATATACGGGAGGTGTATCGTAAGTACTTGTCTAAGTTCTTTCTTTCTTCCTTGAAAATCTGTCCTTTCTCTTATTTTTCTCGTTTATTGGTCTTCAACTTTCCCACCTTGAGAATAAGGGGTCTAAATAAATAAATTCATACTATATATTGCGTATTGAAGCAATTATAATAAAATCGCTATTTCGTCTGAATTAGCTGGCGCCCAACTATTAATTGAAAATTGAAATAAAACTAGAGCCCTGGCAGTCCCTGACCAAGACCGCGCCAGGTGAGGGTAAAATAATGTATAAATTATTCTGATTAGAATAATACCCGTCTCAATCTTCATTCTCAAATCGTCCATTTGTATTTAATAAAATAATTTGTAGTTATGAAGTTAATTATTTAGATTGAAATATCAACTGGATGTTAACGAGATAAGTTTTGAGTCAAGACGAAAGATTCTTACGTTATTTCGATTTGTAATATCCGAATGGTCGTTCTGGCGATAGAGAAGAAGAGAGTGAGTGCTTTTTCAAAAAGCGATTGAGACAGCAATGAAGGCAAAGGACCCTACGGGATGTCCACGAATACACGCCAAGTTTCAACGAATCCTCATCCAACGAGTTTGAAACACGCTTCTGCCGTGGTTTGGATCGACCCCGACCTTTTATCTTCACTGTGTATATAACTCACACAAGCATACAACTTTGGTAAACGTGTACCTGCCAACAGCGTTTCTCTAGGATCGTCGATTGAATTGCGAATTTGATTAAACTTCGCTTAGCTCAAAATCTTCATTCTCCGTTGCTCCCCTCAGTCTCTCTCTCTCTCGTTCTCATCTCTTTCGCATTAGGGAATGAAGAACCTGACTTTAGCACTATTTCTGTCACTCATCAGTAGCGCTTGATAATATTGGATCAACAATTTAATCCTTTACGGAGCACATCTAACGTCTGAACTCATCAATATCTATTCAATAGAGTTCATTCTTTAACTTCAAACTTTTTATAGTCGTATTAAAATAGATTAACGTCTGATCAAGATAAAAGTTCAATTTTTTTGCCTTGATACCCCATTAGTGAGATATTAACTAATCAGTCAAAACTTATTCTGTTGATCGATAAAATGTGGAAGTAGCAAAAATCCAGAGCTAATGACATTTTTCAATGCAATACTGTCATGATGAATCTTTTGCAAATGAAAATAATGTCTATTTCTTTTAAGGTTGTTGCCTTTTGTTAGTATAAATCTTACAAGTTTAACCGTTGATGAAAAAGTAATTGAAGTCCGACTGTTATGTCTGGATTCGTTAGTTACGAAACATCGACTCTCTTAATTCAAATAAGAAGGAGGTACAATGGTGGCTGAATGAATCCTTTGTTTATCAGGATGCGTATCGTTAGCGACAGTTTAATACCAGTTAGGAGTTGGCCCCTTGGCAAAAGCATTGGACGATAAGCGAGAAACTGGGCGACAATGCTACCGTCTCGAAACAATAACGAAGACAAATTACTGCTTAAAACTTTTTGAGCTTGAGCCAAAGTAGAGGTTCCTTGACGCTTTTATCCTCGTGAGCATACAGTATTACAACATCGAGCACCGGATCTACACAATGACCCTATTTACACTCATCTCCATTGCGTATACATCCTCGTTTTGTCTCTTACGACTGTGCTTCGACTTTGGGGACCTATGCCTCTCCACATTCGCTTATTAATTAACAACATATGATAACAAATTATTCACAACAAGATATGGCAACGTTTGTTAACAGGCACACAATTCACCCACTAGTTTCATTGAAATTCAGTGAAATTTTATTCGTTGCATGCCATCATTTCAATTACATTTATTTCTCGATTTTTTATGACCCTATTAATGATTTACTTGAAGGTTAAAAAGCTGCTTCACACTAGGCAAACGAGTGTGTAATTGTTGACATTTTTTCCCGTTGAAAGGACGAAACTCAAAAAAAAAATTGACATGGTGGATTTCATGAGGAAAAAAGTAAGCGGTGGTACATCAAAATTACTTAAAAATGCATTGAACTTTTGAGAGTGTCGATTAAAATGTGAGATCATGGAATTTTGCATTTATTAGTTGACGGTTTTACAAATCTATCCTTACTCATATTTTTCTCGTTAAATAATTCATGCTGTAAGACGAATCCACTGTCAAATTAGTTGATTTTTGTGTTAAACTTTGCAAAAAACTATTGTAAAAATATAAACACTCATTCGACTATAATGTGAAGCAGCTATTTTACCTTAAATGAAACTTTGAAGGACAATGGAGCATTTTCCAGTTTATTAAGAAACTCAGCAAGTTTAAAAAAAATCTCTCTTTTTTCTTTCTGCACGTTTATTTTTTTTTGTTTCGGTCTCATCGTATAAGTCAATTTTTGTACAAGATTTCCTGCAACGAGATCGCACACGAAACCGTCTATAGTTTTAATAGCGGTGAGCTTAACCAGTAAAAAAGTTGTACGGAGCTAAAGAAAAAAGAAAATATTTTAACCCGAGGTCCCCGAACGTGGGTTCAACGAGTTCGATCGATTTTGGTTACCCTCTTGAACGTTCGCTAATGGTGCTCACGACCAACTTCGAACTTGCATTCTTTTTTCTTTCTCTCTCTCTCTCTCTTTCTCTCTCGCTCGTTTTACTTTTCTCCCAGTTTGCCATGCACCCATAATATCGTGTTTTTCGTCCTCGATTTTCTTTGTTTCGGAAATAGAAAAAGGTAACTAGGTAAAAACGGTCGATCAACATCGATCGAAACTTGAAAAATGAGAGTTTTACAATTCTCTGGTAATTACCGACTTATTTTCAGGCTTCGGAACATCAATTATTTGATTTTTTTTTTTTTTTTCATCACTAATTCACACTAATTGAATTTTTCATTCATTTGAATCCGCTCGGGTTAAATTACCGTTCAATTTCGACACGCCTTTTTAGTTTTTAAGGACTCAGAAGTTATTTCTTAATAAAAATTCGAATAAAAATCGACCGAGATTTCGTTTTTTACTCGTTTAACTTGGGTCCCCAAAAGTAAACGTCCAAAGATCGCACAATTTTTGGCGAGTTTTCATTTTCCAAGAAAGAAAAAGCTTATACGACAAGAAATACACAAAGTTTCCCCACGAGCGTTCTTTATTACAGGATTTGGTGAACTTTGGGATTCGAAAAGCTGGTTTGTGCGAGGGTGAGTAAGGGGAGGATCGAAAATAATGAGAAAAAATGGTGGGAGAAGAGGCGTGAAGAGAGTCAGGAGGATATAAGAGTGACGAGGTTTTTTTTTCCCCGGTGGAAAATAGGCAGGTCGTCGTGCCTAATAAGAATCAATTCCGTGTTAAATGGCGCACGTGAGTAATCGAAGCGGAGACGCGTCTCGCATACAAAAGTAGGTCGATTTTCGTTTCAGAAGCTTTTTTGAAGGGATGAGAACGAAGTTAAAGGCGGAAAGGAAGAAGATACGTCGAGATGCTTTGGCAGTATGGTGCGGGTGAGGTCCATACTTTTTTTGGAGGAGGCGAAAAAGAAGAGCTTGATCGGAAGTCAAAGATCGTCGTTCATTTATATATATAGATAGAGTCGATTATGCTTTTTCTACAGGGATCTAATGGTTCGGAAAGAACTGCCGAATTTTAATTATTTCCACCCGGACGGAGACGACTCTTTTTCGGTTCTGTTCGAGACTCTGACATACGACTAACCACTATTCTCAATATCCTCTTTTCGTTCTATCTTTCCTCCTTACATTTTCATTCTTTAACTCTGTCCTGCTCTCAAGCAGAAATAAAGTGGCTTTAAAAAAAAATTTCACAATTTTTAATATTTGTTTTTTCGGTCCAATTGAAAGAGAAACGATAAAAAAAAAAGGACAAAAGAGATCGGTCGAATAAATACTCATTTGAATTAAGGCTTTGGGATCGTCTCGTCAGAAAAATCAAATTGATAACGAATTTAAGAGTTTGGCTTTAATCCTGGAGCATGAACAATTACCGTACATCGGTGCCGGGGAAACTGTGCAAGCCCCAAGGCTACGTACTCATCCATGGGGACAAGAATATTTAATGCAAATTATTTAGCACGCTGGGTGACCGCATCTCACGTCCGATGTATATATATATATATGTATATGTGAAAATAGAACACGTTGCATAACGTTCTCCACTGGGTACTCATCACCACCTGCGTCTCCATTTTGCCTCATCCTCTTCAAGCTTCACTCTACCCCGCGAAACGTTAGCTTCTAACGATAATTCCATTATATTCTCATTATTTATGCACCCAAAATTACAAAATGCAACAGTAAGAAGAAACCTCAAGAATTCACACAGAAATTAGTTTATAAATGATTGCATTGAAAAACCACGGATTTCGGTTTGATTTGAATGATTGAAAAAAATGATAAAATATGTTTATATCGAGATCAATCCTACCTATTGATATTTCGCTAACGAAACATAAATGAAATCTGTTTTTGTAACGAAAATTTGCATTGCTCGGAAAATAAATTGAATCAGCGTAACAGTTGGTGGCTGCGAGAGTTAATTCCGGATAATAGTTTGGTAATCTGTTGGCGCGTAGAGAGGAAAATTCAAGGGGAATGGGAACATAGAAACCCTCTGTATCTAACTACATGCCATCGAATAATATCGCTCTGGCAGACTGAAACGAAAGGTAAACGAGCCCATGCCGGTGAACAGCCGGAACAAAATCTCTTTTGGTGTATATCTGCCGCTGAGATTCGCCAATAGTGTACAACTGTTTCTGCGTAAACATAGTAACGACCAAGTCCCAAACTCTCGTCCCTAACTTTGCAAACGATATTCCTCGCCCCTACTTTTATCTCAATCTCCATCAGCGAAATTCATTTTTGGGTAAAAAAAACCACTTTAAACGCTTCAATTAGTGTTTTGATATGTTTTAAGTATTAATTTTTTCACGTGGACTATTTTTGTATCACGTAAAAAACGTACCAATAAGTTCTTCCAGGTTTTCCGCATCAATTCATCTTTTTTTTCAATTTTTATCCAATTACTATAGCAGGATATTAAAAAACAATCATTTAAATCACTTTCAACAGCAGTAAAATTCGGGATTCAATTAAATTAGCTGCGATGAATGCAAGAAATTTGAAATTGATCAAAGTTTAATGATTTTTGTTGAAATTTTATTTTAACATGTATGGGAAAGTAGTAAATTATATGGAGCGTTGTCGTTTTATTAAAATTAGAATATTTGAAACGTCAGTTTCAACGTATAAAGATGCGTATGAAAAGAACCGGAAGTGCCCCTTCAACGAATGGTTCGATGGACAACCAACACATCTTACTTTTATTACTAAATCGAACGATTTACTACCGATCGAGAGAGAAAGAAAGATTCAATAATTTTTTTTTCTCTCCATAGAAAATCGCCTTTATTTACGAGGACGTTAGGAGTTTCGAAAGCAAAGCTTTTTTCAGGGCAAGTCAAACTAGCACAGGTTTAAACCTTCCTGTTTTATCTCAGAGCCTGTTCCTCTCCCTGTAACACACATAGCTCTCGTACAACGGCGAATATGAATTTCGCGTACACGTAAACGTAAGTGGTCCATAAATTTGTCAGTGAAACGCCCAGGCTCGAGCTTCACCTCACCGTTTTATGAAGTGGAAACCTTTCTTATATAGAGGGCCTCGTATTTTTTTTGCCTGGTTTTATATCTGTGTTTGTCTCAGCAAAACCCTACTTTTCCTACTCTTTCGTATTTCCTCTTATGTTTTGTTATTTCTTTCTCTTTCTTTCTCTCTCTTTCTCTCTCTCTCTTTTTTTGTCCTCTTCCTGACATCCCTTGGTGCCCTCTGTTATTTTTCCCAAGCCCCAGAAGAGCACCAACGGTTTCCTATTTTATTTTCCATTTTTCATACCACACCTCTTGAGACTTCTGCGTTATCTGCATTTCGCAACCTTTTTCGCATAAATTATGCAAACGAAAGACGCCTATTGCACGGATTCGGACTGTTGCCTAGGATAATGGCGTTTTTTCTCCTCTCCTTCTTTGTTTTGAGTATTTTTTATATTTTCTTTTCATTTTTTGTCCTCTCTTATTTTTATTTGTATTATTCCTTTCTCTTGCCACCCGAGAACTTTGCAAATGCAAAATATCTTATTTCCAGTCTATGCTTTTTTTATATTCTTCTTCTTTTTCTCGCCTTCTGCGTCGCTGACACATATTTTTAGATGAAAAATTAAAGCTTTTTCTCGGATACGAGAAATCCGGATTTTCAAAGATTTCCTTCCACGATTCTATTCAGTAGTTCACAAAAAAAACACCTCTTTTCTCATGTATTAAAACAAATTAATTATTTATTATTCCACAAATATTTATTCAAGTTTTGAAATATTGATAAATCAACAGCCAAGAGACTCGAAAAGTATACTTAAAAATATCAAAGATTGAAAAGAGAAAAAAAATAAATGTAAATGAACTGACAAAGTTTTTGCCATCTACTTACCCGTCAGTTCAACACAAGATAAGTCGTCCCGAGAGTTCTAGACGGTAAAGCAAATGGTGGAGAGGGAGAAAACACCGATGGAAAAGTATGAAAAACGAGACGAAGGTTTTTTCTTCGACTAACGAGACGTCGTGACGCATTCTTAATGATGAAGTCCGCAACACCATTCCTTTTCCTTAAACGTAACTTTCTTCGTGAATTTTCCCTTGCCAATAAACAACATTTTCTTCGAGTAAAATCTCGCTCTCCTATTTCTCATTATTGTAAATGGACGAGTTTCAATGAATTTCCAATAGTGAAATACTGCTGCCATATTCAAAGCTAAATTTGATATTTGTGTCCTTCGAGACGCAAGATTCAAAGTTTAGTAAAACTGTTTCGATTCTTTGCTATTGTGACATCAATACAAATGCCAACTTTATTCTTCAACATCAAACTATTCACACAGTATGAAAAACTATTTCACCTTCTACAACACACTGGAAACTTTCGTGTTTGTCGTAATTTTCTTTCATTCGATGAAGAAAATGAAAAAATTCTTGAACTTGTTCTTTTGATGTGTCTTTTTAATGATTCAATTCTCATCGGATTTGCTTTAAATTTTATAGATCGTAAGAACGTTCGAAAAAAATCGAAATTCTCAGACGACTTAAAAAAAAAGTTATAAAATGAATAAGAAACCAAGAAAATACACCAATTGATGACTTTTTTCACTGAAGCTTTCTTTTAAATGAAAGGTTGATTGTAATTTTCACTAACAGGATCGAATTCCTTCAAAGTTTCCGGACACCAAACATTCTCTTTGAAATAATTCTTAAAGATACACGTTGCGTGTACAATTCACGGTACTTTTCGTCTAGGATACCGTAATGCATAGGTAAATAGCATAAAGTTGTCAGCAAACAGTTCCACACGACTCTTGATCTTGGCATTCGCCTGACGTTTCTCTCTGAAATGGTTCGCCCACGAGAACATCAATGTTTAACCACGAAAACTCAGTCTAGACGACAAGTAACAACTTCCCACGAGGATAAAATAATTCCTCGACACACTATAGCACAAACGAATAATAATCCATGCATGCAATAATTTACGAAGTTTGATCAGTCATATAAAATGAACGATAGTAAACAAAGTGTCAACTTTATGTTTCATTCAAACTCCGATATATACATCATTCGACCGCAGGACAATAATTCATTTAATTTTATCAGTGCAGTTAATTGAATAATTAATTAATATAAAAACATTCTGACAGCGATGAGTTGTCGTGACCGTTTTTTAATAAAGTTCGAAATGATTTATTCGAATTCTGAGTGAAAAATTGAAATTGATGAAAATTGAGAGTCCGATGTTTCGTTGAGTAATAAATTTTGATAAACAAATGATTGATTGTCAGTAATGTTTTGTGATAATAAAAATAATGACATACGTTCGATTAGATCCGAAAAATGAAGAGGGTAAATATCATTGCGGAACGATTTCCTAAATCTCACGAATCAAGAAAACTTTCAAGCTGTTGAAAAAAAAATGGAGTTGTCATACACTTTTATTATTACGAATCGGTATATTTGTAATATCGTGAAATTGATATTTCACACGTACGTATTTTTCATCGGATGATACACGAAGCTTGTACGGTTGGAGATTCTCTATGCCCGCCTCTTCGATTCGAAGCTACACATCACGCGTATATAAATCATTGGTGCCAGAGCAACTTGTCGGTGTTCGGGGTTGACCCCGAAACGCCAACGACCAAGAAATATGAGGTTCGTTGGTGGATGATATCCGTGCTGAGAGACGTTGGTTGAGCTCAAAAAGTGTAGCGATCATGCCCTTTTTTCCACCTTTTTTATTTTTTTTTAAATTCCACTACCTGCTAAACTCTCCTTTCGTTTCTCGTTTTCTGCCAATTACGTTTTTACATGTTATGCTATATTGCGTCTGTTTTGGCTCTTCGTGGCTAAGTGCAAATTGAAACTTTTGCCAATGTCCGATGATTTATTTTGCGGAGTTCTGAACCGACTGGAGGGATTTTTGATTAAAGTTCTGAATGAAGTACAGTCGTTCTACAGGGTGTCCCGTCACGGATGTTGACCATCCGTGACGGGACATGGGGTCATGGGCTGCCAGACAGTTTCAACGTTAAACCTTTCAATTTCGTTTCCAATTTACTAGGCTCATTGTAAACAGTTTTTACAAAAGATTTTTTGATTAAACACACTTTTAGTAATCAATAAAAAACAGAAGTGTCATTTCATATTAGTTAAATTCGAAATTTGAGCCAACGACTTTGGAAAAATCGTTTCTTTTTAAATGATTATTCGTTGAATAATAAATCAAATAGTTTTGATTCTCTCAATTCTGGAAAAGCTCTTTATTTATTCCTCTAATTCTTACTCTTCGTAATTCGGAATGCTCGCCCTTAAGGTCAATTTAGAGTTATGTTCCTTGAGGATCAAAGGATCGAATACCAGGTTACAAAGTCCAGTTTAATTCGACCCAATAAATTAATAAACCGCGTATATGACGGGATTGGATAACGTAATCAAGAATGACTTTTTGAACGAAGATGCATGTTTGATTTTATGTTCACGGTATTGACCATTTACGATGGGACTGGTGTTTTCTCTGTGAGTTCCAACAGTTAAGGAAATTACTTTTTGTCAGTACAAAAGTCTGTTTTTTTTAATAATTGAGAAAGTTTGTATCAATTGTGCTGCACGGAATGTGGAAAATGTACACTTTATCGAATACGACAGTGGCGGTACACTTTGATTTTGTTGAGTGAGTTGAGTGGAACATGGAGTAAAGTGGACGTACGATAACCGCAATGATGGGAACGAGCTAAGAATTCGTAGTTTCGTCCTCTCCGCGTCACTCCCACTCGACAACCAATTTTATTTCGTCTCCTTCCTGTACGTCTTGTCTTTCACACATACAATCACAGACCTACACATAAGCACACACGTTCGTTCTCCTTTATTCCAACCTCTTAGCTGCATATAAGTTGGCGCTTGGTGCAAACGTGTGTCTCACAGACTCGTCCTATACTCCAATCGAAGTTGCACACATGTTGGTCAGATCTCGAAGCTATACAACACGTGCGAAGTGGCAAGGGAGCGGAGAATTGGCAACGATTTTGCGAGCACACTCGTCTGGAATGCACCACGATTTTCAACCTACATCACGTGCCCACAGAACGCCTAAGGAATAAGAAGATTGCCCTCAGCTTCAACGTTTCAGTTTGTACTTTGCGTTCTACTTCGATTGCTTGCTCTTTCCTTTTTCTTTTACTCTCACGTACACTTTTTTCTGTTCCAATGTATGTTTCTTTACCTTTAAACCTTGTCACGTGTCCGTCAATCCTCATATTTACAAGACAATTTATCATTCGCAACAAACAAACGGTATGAAACATTTATTATTCAGATATTCAATGATATCTATTTTTCAGGATCTTGGGAATTCAGCAAAAACTTTTTGCTTTAAATGGTCAGATTGTTTTGCTATTTAGAATACCATTTCCTGCAGCAAGGGAAATCCGATCTCTGCTCAAGTCAGTTGACCATTATGTTATTCAAGGATCTGTAGGAAAAGAAAGAAGATAAGGAGATCCACATGTGAAGGATTCTCATAGGGAATGGTTGAAGCATTAAGCAGCTGGAAAAGGAGGAGAAAGACCAAATCCAGCTCTCCTCAAATCCTTCAGTTAACCTAATCCGCTTTACGAAGAGAACTTTCCTTCTCGTACCAGTTAAGTGACGATCTCAAGTCCAAGTTCTAGAGAAACTTCCTCTACTTGCTTGCGGGTGACTAACAGAGGGTCATTATTCCTCTACAGTAACTTCGTAACGCTTCCTACATCGACTCACCCAAGTCCATATTTCCGCAACGTTTATTTTCCTCTTTATTAACTTTCAAAAATGCAATATATTGCATTTTTATTCAAATTTATAGCACGTGAACGGCGTGCTGTTTTGAATAATCATAATGAGTTCAAACAATCTTGAATGTCGTAGATTCTTGGATTAAAAAATCTAGTGACCAGTCTTTGAGATTATTTTATGTTTTGAATATCTAGAACATGAGCTTCCTAGGCAGCAATAAGAAGAAGAAAGATGACCAAAAGACTTAATCTGATGATAAGATGAAGTAAAGGGAAGTTTTTCTGATCTGTCTGGGTTGATTTTATCTAAATATGATGATTGATAATATTTTTTGACTTTGTTAAATAGTTCGATCTGAAAGTCGTGTGAAAAGAGTTAATAGGTTAGATTGCAAAGTTCTAAAGAGAAAAATTCTTATGGGTTTTTCTCAGTAATTTCCATTTCCTTTATTCGTTTGACTCTAAACGTAAATGGAATAACTTTTTTTTATTTCTTTCTTTGCTGCAGAGCGTACAATCTCCAAAGTGAAAGTAGTGCATAAATTAATTTCTAAGATGATCTCAATAATTGCTGTACATGGATAGAGGGGAGGAAGCACGCGTCCATGGAAAAGAATATCGATATGCAAATGAAAGAGGTTCATCGGGACGACGAGCTGGAGCAGGAGGAATGGATGCGAGCCATTAGCGCGAAAGGGGCCGAAACGTTCTTCCTTTGGGAGGGAGTGAACGTTCTCGCACTTTGCGATCATTAAGAAAGCTCTATATGGGTGAAACTTTTACGGAAAAGAAGTTTTGGCTGGGCGAAACGAGTCTGGCAAAAGTGCAGGGCACGAAACGCCGAGAGGATATTTGAAGTGATATATAAAAGGTGAAAGGCGGATGAAGGGCGGTAGATTTTTTTTCCAATTACATATAACCCTTACCCAGCTTCCTTTCGACTCTGTTTTAACTACTTGCGCTCTTTAGCCTTCTCCCTACTCCTCTCTTTCTTTCTGCACCATTTCTTTCTGTTTTATCTTCTTACCTTGACTTATTTCCCTTGGATGTACATCTTTGTGACTGTGACGATAATCATTCGCCGCTGGACGGGCAAATTGTAAAAGGTCGTCAGAGTGGCTTTTAGACGAGGGTTGTACCGCATTGCTAGGGTGAAGTAATCAACCGGACGGGCAACAGTGGACGAGCAAAGGATACCAAACGACTTTAAAGCTTAATGACAAGCGTCACCAGTCATTCGACTCTGTACTCAACGAGACAGGATGAAAGAACTCATCCGTATAGTGCCGTATTAAGTCTTCTTCATCATCTACTGTGCCTCTCAATCCACACGGTCCATACTAAAGTCAACTACAGGCCATTTCCTAAACAACTTTCCTTCCCGTTCTCTGTGCGTTACGACTTCACCCAATCCATCCTATATATCGCCGGGTGGATAACACACTCCTGACAAAAATGGCCCAACCAAACCACCCACAGCATCCCAGTAACTGCGGCTGTGGCTGCGGCTTCTACAGAATATCCCTAATTCTCAGTTGGCCGCACGTGGTTGGTATTCACCATTCAATCCAACAACCACAACAAACTTCACTTTGTATCCTTAGCAACAGATATTTCCAGGCTGATGAATGCACCAACCTACCTTCAGATTTTCAAACTTAATCAACGTTAACCTTCTTTCATTTTGGGCGAAGCGTAAATACTTAAAGATCTATATCTCCTTCTAACATTGCCCGAAGAATGTTCCAAGGACAGTGATCCATTCCAGAATCCATAATTATTATTAAGAAAACTTGGATGTATATTTTCAAAATTTTCTCGTTTGAGATCACGAAGAATAATGTTTTTTTTTTTTTTTTTCAAGGCAAACCTCCACGAGCGTAAAAACTCCATTCCTGACTCTTATAAATGTGAGCTCTGTCTTCAAATTGTGACAGAGGGAGGACGAATCCCTCGACAAAAAATTGCTGCCTTTCTCTCTCAGTCCTCGCTCCTTTTCACCTCTCTTTTTTCCCTATTTTTCCTCTTACTCTTCACAAGCTCATTTAATTTGGACTTGGAGAGCAGGAGAGAGAAAAAGGTACTCAGGTTGTCTGCCTCGAGGGCTAAGGGAGGTTTCGTCGACGGAGTAATATAGCCTGGATTTATGCAATAATTCTCTTAATAAACTTCTGAGGATATGCTGGAGGTGGCATATAGCACAATCTTGCTGGAAAAGTACGCCAAGGGATTTCACTCGGATGCAGCCAAGTACACAAATTATTCTTCCACACGAAATCACCAACTCAAATTTCTATTTTCGTCTTTATTGTGGAACATCCTTTTAACATGAAATACTAATTTACTAGAAACCAAAAATCTGCCGTTATAACATGGATACAGAATGGAAAATAAATAAAGAAATTAATCGAACAAATATCTTAAGTTATTTATGAAAACTCGATATTTTTTACTATAAAACTAATAGTACGAAATGAGATAGGAAAATAACTTTTTCAAAAATCCATAATTCGAGGCTACGTCAGAATTTCCGTTGTTGCATAAAAGAAAAAAAAAACTTTAATACTTTAAGCCTAATTGGGCGATATATGCGACAGGCACATACAGACATATTGACATTTCCATCAGTAAGTTATTCACCATTAGGCAAAAGTTTTGCCAATTAATTTTGACGGTAGGAGTTTGTAATTATAAGTTTGTTGTGTGTTACTGTTGACTTGTAACGATGCTTATATAATCACGGTACGCATTGCAACGAGAATCAAAGTTGTAGGGGGTTTACCACTTTATTTACGCATCCTATGGAAATTCAGTACCTGATGTCTTCGTATTTCATCGTACGAATACAAATTTTTTCACTTTATACACACGGGGACCATTTTTCTCGAAGTTCTGATGCCACTTCGTCGATTAAGTAGATCGTGTAATCGCAAGGAGATAGGTCTTCATTTTTTTTCTACGATGTACTGTCAATGAGATATTGTTCTGTATCCAACAACACTCCAAAGAAAAAAAAATTTAAACAGCCTCTTCTTTCCAGAACTTTGGGAAACTTTTTCATAAATTCAACTTAACTTTTCGGTAATCACATTAGGAAAATCAATAACGCCTTTATATTCTTCTCTCCTAGAAGCTTTTCCCTATTTGCTTGTCTCTGGTATGATTGTTTCGACCAGAGCTTGACGCAGTCCGTTAGATGGCAGCATGGGAACAGCTATAGTTGTGGTTGGCACATCATATACCTGCAGGAGCCATATCGTAGTCTATTTAGCTTTTATTCGTCGTGACCATGTCCAGGGGATCCAGACCAGAGACACCTTATTATCCTGTTTTCTGATCATTGCTAACCAAGTTACTGGCTCCATTTTTGGAACTACACTTTTGAAGTAGGTCCCAAACTATTGAAAGCTCGGAAAAATTCATTGAAATACTACTTCATTGGTGTCGGCGGAAATCAAATTTTCTATAAATATTTATTCGTGATGTAGTTGCACGAGAATGACAAAATTTCACATCAGAATTCTTTTCACAGCGGTGGAATAAGAACGTTTGCACATAGAAAATTCATCTGGAGTATTAAAAAATGAAAAGAGGAAATGAAAGTAGAAAGAGAGGAGGAAGAGAAGCAGGAAAAACGGATGATAAGAAAGAAGTGTTAGCTGCAAGCACAGAGATGGCTTTAAGCCGTACGTATTAGCCCATGTTTCGTATAAAACGAGGATGAAAAAAAAAAGTCTCGAGAGGCAGACAGTGTAAAAAGAAGAAAATGATCTTCAAGTCCTCTTCGTATTCATTCGCCGTCATTATCATTTATTATCCACCATTTAACCCGTTCGCTCTAGCAGCTCCGGTAAAACCTTACGTTCCTTTCTTCTTCTGCTTCTACTTCGTTTTTCTCCCTGTGCTTAATCGCTCCTCTCTCGCGTCTGACCGAATATTCGCCTCAACATTCTCTCTCGCATTCACTCTAGTAGGGCCAGTAGGGGGTTTGAAGTTGCCGCGTGTGTAAGGGTCTTCACCAAAGCAATATCAGCATGAAAAATCGTTGTTGAAACTTTGAAAAAGCAATTAACTATGCTTGAATAATAAAAAACGTATAACTATTTTTTACGCGACGATAATTCATTCAGTTTCCGAGTTAATTATGAGCGAAGCTGTTTAACCGAGTACAATTTTGTAACGCTATGTGAGTAAAAAAAAAATCTCAAGTTTTTCATCTACGCATATAAACGTCATAATGTTTTCGGCAAAATGAAGGTACACAAATTTTTTAACGATCTATTAACTTCAATATAACTTTTTGACTCACGCCAGGAAAAATAAAAGTCGGAAAAACTGCGGAATTAATTTCGATGTAATTGGCTGATTAATTAAATTTGAAAAAGTAACTTGATTCGAACCCCTTAGAAAGTGGCATGTATCTGCCTTCGAATCAAATATTCATTACTCCTGGCGAGGAAAAAAATCGATGGATCATTAAATTTATTTAAAGGAAGTCCTTGTTACGAATGCGGGCATCACCAGACGGTACATAGGTACGGAAATCCAAGGTAGAGAGAAGGGATTGCGCTTGATTTGCATCCGGAATGTTCCCAATGCGACAGTACCGGAAATGAAGAGCTCCGAATGCGGATCAACTTCACCCATAACCCAGTTATGGATTTTCCAGAGTAATATTGAGTGACCCGACGTTAACCGATGTTTCGTTAACAAAAATCTATGTCGAACAAGATGTCAATATTTCCATGTAGGAAGAGAAATAAAGAGTGCGACATTTCAGTTTCATTCGAACTATTATTGACATTTTATTCGACCGAAATTCGGCGTCATAAATATTTACGAATGCTCTTTTAATAATACACTAGGGACTTTTATATTCGTAAATATATCCATGACAAAATTTCTGCCTGTAATTCAGTATTGAGGCAAACTATTGATCGATGGATTCGTGATCAATTACTCATTACTCATTAACGATTGAAATCATTGCAATTATAAGTACTGCTTCATTGTTTGCTCAGTTTATATCTGGTATTTGAATGTTATGGTGTAATGTGATCGTGCATGGTGTGATATGATGGTATTTGGAGTCATATAATGATGCATGGTGTGAAATGATGATGCATATGGTGCGATATAGTGTGATATAATGGTATATGGTGGGATATGACGATGTATGGTGTGATAATATGGTTTATGGTGTGATATCATAGTATTTGGAAGGATATGATAATGTAGAGTGTGATATGATGGTATTTGGAAGGTTATGATAATTTATGGTGTGATATGAAAGTGTATGGTTGTTCTAGAAATATTGGGTTGATGTGGCATTATCTTATATATTCCCCATGCGATCGAGTGTATATTCAATTTTGGTATATTTTGTTTCCAAGTTAATTCATTCGCGTATGGGTATTTGTGAAATCATTGGCATGAAATCTGGGCTGCTTATCGCGATGGTAAAATAATTTATTTCAACTACATTGTTGAGTTTTAAGCAGCTGAGTAATTACGGAATATCAGGAGCTCGGTACAATGAGACTGAGAGACAGCGATATCTGTGAAAAAAAGCGACGTGTTGAACTGACTAATCAGATGAAAAAATAAAAAGAGATAAAAGAATGGGACGGGAGAGAAGCGTGTTATTTTACGAATGCGAATTAGTCCGACGCAAAAGAGTCGAGTACGGAAGAGATGCTTCGTTGTAGGGAGATGGTAAAACATGAGGGTGGAAGTGGAGAGTGGGAGGGTTGAAGCGAGAAAGGAGGGTAGACAGGAGGAAGAAGCCCGTAAATCGTCGTCTTATCGCGACAGTCGGGCGACTGTGAGTATAGCCCTGTTCTACAGAGTGTCTTGAAAACTAAAGCTTCAAATTAAAAGAGTTAGTATAATCGTGAGACTCTTAAGAGAAAAATTTTTCGCCATTTTTTTTTTCTTCGTATGATTAATTATATAATATCTCATCAAGGGTGCATCAGAGAGGAAACTCGTGATGAACATTTCTTCCTACAATTTCATGAGCTATTGTATGAAATTGTGTAACAATTTTTGAAACTACCTGTAACAAACTAGACTCGTAGATTCTGTAGCTCTAGCGTGTCGAGAAACGTCACAGCTCGTACGAGCTCACAAAATGTCCGACAAAGAAACTAAGCGAGGTACTAATACTAGAAGCGAAGAGAAAGAGATAAAATTCTGGATAATTGTAGCATGTGACAAAGCCGGAACGTTGAGTAAATAATGGTAAATTCCAAAATATAAAACAACAGTTCTGGGCACTTGTTCGTAGCTTTTCTCAAATGGGTGCATCTAGAAAAATTCAATCTTTCAAAACTACAGCTTTGAGAATAATGCAGAAATTCTTATATATATGAATAAACAAATAAATATTTCGTTCCCGGATTATTCGAAAAAAAGCAGCTTTGTAATAAATAATAAAAATCAGTTCACTTACACATTCCAGTTTCGTAGGTATTTCCATAATAAGAAATGTTAGTGGCAGTCAAATGACGTACGAGATTATTGGAATATTGGAACGACCCTAGAAAATCGATATTTCAAATGGAATTAACGCTCCGCAAATGTCCGACGTTGAATTAATCCTAGTACCTGTTATGTACACCTCTACCTCCTTTCTACGATTCTCGTATCGTGTCCCTCTTTGACGTGGTCATGGTTGCCACAACCCTCTGGCCAGTATCCTGCCCTCGTATGTTCCGTTTTATGATTTACCAATCTAATTCACACATCTATATTTATTTGTGTGTGTGTGTGTGTGTGAGAGAGTAGAGAATGCTGCTAATGCGATTCTCGCGTTAATCTTGTCGTAACTACAGTCGCATTTCTGTACACCCTCCGGCTGGATATTTCTCTCCCTTTTAGCTCTTAACGAGAATACGTGAACAAGCATTCTTTTGTTCTCGATCAAAGTACAAATGAACGATTTATATCATCGTCCATTCATGTTCATGACAATATTCAGCTGCACTCTATTTAGTTGTAATTGTAATGCTATTTGTTTTGTCTTGTTTTTAAAATCCATCCAACTATTTACCAACATTTGCAGAAGACCATTACCATCCATGTTTCACCGGAATTCATTGAATTTTTAATAAACGAATCCTCGCGTATAAATTCTCTCGCGGATACGTGTATTGACAGACATTTCATTATAAAGCTTTCCGAGTTACCCATTTACCTTTATTAATGCTTAATGGGGTTCTTCAAAAACTCTGGAATATTGACTCTTGTCCATTATATTGAGGATTCGAATAGTGCGGTAACATATTGCGCATAAAGCTTAGTAACTATGACGTTTTTTCAATAATAATGATACTTTTGTGTTGATAGAATAATTATAGCTCATTATTTATTAATGCAGAAAAAATAGCAATCGGTTAGTGTTTTTATTATGGAGCATTTAAAAAAAATTCGTGTAAAAATAATTGACAAGTTTCGACTGCAAAATAACACTTTATTTTGATCGTGAATGAAATAAAAGTTTTAAAAGACTTTTGAACTAATTAGGAATACTTTCGTAGACCAGATCTTCGACTACGTTTCCTCGCACTATTTCTCCAGCATATCCTCCGATGTATATCTAATTCACTAATTGGCAAACATGCCCGTGAGCGTTGTAGTGGAGAATTAACGGTGCAATAAACAACGTTGGGCGAAAAAAATGAAGAAATTGGGCTCGTTCGCGAACTGGATGGAATTTGTTGCAGACAGGAATAGAGAAAGGTGAAGCTAAGAATGGATGCAATGAAGCAAAGGAACCGAGCAAGAAGCGAAACGAAGAGAGGCTTTCGAAGGTTTATAATGGTTCCAAATACCAAGAGAATTCACGGCAGTATATTCGAAAGACGTTTACACGGTAGGGGCTGGGCTCGCATTAAATCTTCCCTCGTGGGAGAGTCTCTTACTTTGCTGGTTCCTCTCGAAATCCCGACCTCTTTATCCACTCCCTCTCTCGCTTCCAAATCCGCAGACCCCCCTAACTCTAAATCGTCGATTTCTTGAACCGCATTTTCACGAGAACCATGTTTTCTTTTATAGTTCGTTAGACCTGCGATCAACGAAATTTCGTGCCTCGCTACTTCCTCCCTGCTTTCTCATTATTTCAATCGCACACGCCACCCGACAGCCTGCCTAATTCGTCCGACGACAAATCTCCACAGCATTTGGTGGCTTTTCGTTGCGGGATCGACCAGCGCTTAATTGATGTGATTATGTTTATTGTAGAATGAAAAAAGCCAGTAAGCTGCTAAAATCAATTGACGCATTATCGCATCTGATTTCATCATTTTGTTCAATGACTCGCTGTAGTCCGTACCCATGGCTTATTCGCTACCGTAATAATGACATTTTGATTTTTTAGAAAATCGCTACCAGAGGGATCTCTGAGAAGAGTTGACTTCCAAAATGCTGTAATTTTCCCTTTATAAAAAGTTCGGGAGCAATCAAATATCGAATGCTGAGTTCAATTCTTCGAGGTTTTTCCTGCTGTAATTGGTCGGCTCTCCATGACCAACTTCATGTTGAGCTCTCATCGAGTTTTATAGTTGAATCATGGAGTATTCGGTTTGACCCAGTGTGGCCTGTTCGTCTTATGGGTTACTGTGACTGATTGGGACATTTTGATGCATGAGTCAATCTGACCCAGTGTTTTCACTAAAATTTGTCATTTACACTCAGTGTGGTATTTTCACGGAAATGGGTTATGTTGACGCAATGTGTCATATTGGCTCATCAGTGTGACATTTTCGTCTAATGTGTTATTCTGATTCGAAGGGACATTTTGACCCTATATTGGTAATTGTGACATAAGCAGAAAGCCATTTTCTTTGTTTTTCGAAGAGCATTTACGTTAATTTTTCATGGCAATGAAGTTCTTGACGGTAGAAGAGAAGATTGGCGTTTCCGGGTTTCCTTACGAAATGTTAAGTTCAATCTCTGATGATAAAAAGTTGTTTAACCAACGTTATTATAATAAATATGTCAACAAAATTTAACGATAGACATTGTATTTTTTCTATGAGTGTTTCCAAATTCATAATTTCCAAACAGTTATGTTTTATCGTAATTGATATGAGGAAGCAAATGAAAATAAAGAGAAAGACGAGGCTGAATGGAATGGGAAGGTTTGACCGATAATCAACTGCCGTAGAGCTTCGAATCGTAACGCCAGAAAACCACACTGATGAGGGTATCCCTCTGGCACGAGTAGAGCCCATTAACGTTTAACGAGCAACGACAGCTACACACAAGTGTCCAAGCGGGATGCAAATCTCTTTTAACCCCGTTCCTCCAAACGCAGTTCCATGTTTCTATAACAATATAATATCTTTGATGCGGTTACACGCTATCATAAAACCCTCGGTACGCCGATCGTTTCTCCCTTTCGCTTCCTCTACACATTCCATTTTAGTACAAACGTGGCGTACTTTAATCCACGGTGAAACGACTACCAATTTTTTCCCAAACATCCACTGGTCCAAGGATCATAGCCCGGGCTGTAAAATCAAAGTACGACGACGTCAGTCACTCGATTAAAACCCAGCAAAACAAGATAATCTTTCTCTTTATCTTTATTTTAAATACTTTCGGACAATGTTTTATGGCAGATATGAATGTCACGAATCGCTGAATTTCTTCATATGAATGTATTTCCAATTTACCGTTCTCTTTTATTTTACATTTGATTCGTCAGAAGTTTAGAATTTAACAAATTTCGTTACCAATTTGACGATAGAACAAATAAACAATTGCTTTGTTAATATTATCGAAGACTCTACGAGTTTATCGACGCGTTGATGTAACAAATGAAATTCTATGAAAACAATTCCTTAAAACAACTTTGTTTCGCTATTCAACGTTGGAAAACAATACTTTGTTCTTTGAAAACCGTTTTTCACTGTTTTCACTAGAGAATATGCAATAAAAAGTTTCGAATTTTTCGAGCACAGAGAAAAAGAGGGAAAGAAAAAAGTAGAGGCTTGGAAAAATAGAGGCCACCCACACTTGAACTGTGGTTACCTGCGCTACAAAGTGCACTGCTGCAACTACAAGATATTCCCAGAGGTACAGCCATTCCTCGCGTTGGCATACACTATGGGCTACAAGGTAAAACAATTTTGCTCCAATGCACGTTTAGAAATAGTTGAAGATATAGAGACGAAGAGAAATGCAATGAGAAAGAAATAGAAAGTACGAAAAGGAAAGTAGAGAATCAAGTGTAAGAAGGAACGAGGAAAATGTGCACGTGGCAACCTCCTCTTTTTCCCACTGTTAGCTCCATCATTTGATTCTTTCGCTCGATTCCACTCGGTCTCTTCTACTTCCGATGTTCTGTCCGACTCGAGCATCCTTTACTCACTGACAAGAATCCCGAAGGATCCTGAAAACTCCTTCGGAATATGTCTCGAAATGTTTTGAAAACTGTCATCCTGTAAGAGGTATTAAATTTCTCCCTTTAGAAATACACGAAACCGAGCATAATATAAATAACGAAAACATCTTCTGTTTCGAGATGTTTCAACAATAATTCACGAAATGTTTTCTCTATTTGTTCTCTATAAACTTTCGCTCTCTCTCTCTTTTTCTTATCTTCGCAATCATGTGGCGTACAACTTGAAAATCAAGCATCAAAACATCTTTTTATTGATTATAGCAAAAAATAATTTTCCTCCTTGGCAGACAGGTGTTATTTTCGAAATTGAATAACCCAAAAGGTGTTTTGTCCATTTTTCAATGACAAGAAAATATAATTTGAGAAAAAAAGTTTCCTAAAAATTCAAATATTCCTCGCGGTCAATAAAAACAAGTATAAAATGCGTCTTTTTTTTCACCAACTGACCAGCTCTTCGAATCAATTTTCACCAGTATATTTATATTATATGCTAATATGGAATGGAGGGTGAAATATTTTTTGTTTTATTCGTCGCTGGTAACCTAACGTAGCTGGAAATTTTCTTACCCCACTAAGCGGATCCTGTAGCTTTTTTTTGAAGCCCGCTACCACAAAAGGTACTCTCTCACTCGTTGTGATATATGGCCTTATTTATAATAGTACACTTTTGCTACGTTGCAACAGCTGCGAGCTTCCGAGAAATTTGTTTTATCTTTCACAACCACCGAGTACATGCAATATCCATACAAGTACCTTCAAAACTAAACTCAAAGTATACTTTCGGAGGCAAAAGGTAAACGTTTATCGAGCCAATTTCTCTGGGGACGCGGACCGAATATTTCCCACCAATGAAATTATCTTTCTCGCTTTCGTAGAGTCTTTCATTCACAACAGTTGTTATCCTCTGACCCATAAACTACTAAGTTTCCGTGGATCTGAAGGTTGGAAAATGAGTATTCAGATTAATCGTCGCGATATTTGTTCTTTTGGTGAATAAACAATACAAGACAAAATTCAATAAAAATGTCTAATCGCAATTAATCAGTCTCGATAGAAAAGTCAACCGTTCAGTGGAAGAATCGATGAAAAATGCTCTTGAAACGATTATTTCCACGATACGTTATCCCTCTGTACACAAGTGCACGTACAAAATTCGATTGTCTTCCGTTTTTCACATTGAAGAAGAACAAAAAATGTGTATATATAGATAGCGGAGCAATAATGGAGAGCGATAAATCGTGGAAATCTTGTATAGCACCCAAAGACAGAGAAAGAAAGAGAGAGAAAGAGTCTGGAGGCGAAACAAACACGTTCGTTGGAGTATGTTTATGTAGCTATTATCTCGCTTTTCTGTCCTGTACAGAAGCAGAACGAGTAGAAGACAATCTCTCTAGTCAGTCTCGTTGTCGAGCTTTTCTTGCTGTTCAAGCGTTTATACCAGAGAGTAGCGCGTTTCCTCTGCATCTCGAACATCCAACTAGTTTAATATCGCTTGGCCCTCTTTCAGAGGGTAAGAGATTTCGAGAGATGTGTGCTATTTGCCCGTATAACCCGTATAACAACGGGCGTGTACCGCCTCGCCATTTATTTACCAACGCGTCGAAGTCTCGCGAGAGAGTTTAATCCTGAAAGTTTTACTACGATGGAACGAGGCACGAGGCACCCTCCCTTCTTTACTCCACTTGAACCTTCATTCCAGCCCATGAGATCCGCCAAGAACTCGGGATATGGTAGAGGTCGCTTCGTGGCCCACTATCGTCGCTTGACAGCTCGGCAAAACGGAGCACGACGCAGAAAAATCATCCTTCTCTTTTTCTTCTCCTCTTCTCCTTCTTTTTCTTCTTCTTATACTTCCTCCTCTCCTTCTTCTTCTTGTACGACTTGAAGTAAAGGCTCTAGGTACACAAGCTTTCTTGCAGCTGCGCCAACCTGAAGTTTGTTAAGCGCTAAGCTCACTTCCAGTCCAACGTCCTTATCGTACTAACCCACGTAAGCATAGTGCAACTATGTACCCTATTGCAACGTGCACTTCACTCTTTAAATCCGCCACTTCCAATCACCCTCTCAAAAATCTTCATCACGCTTCCCTTTCCCATGTCTTTTTTTTTCCCTCCAAGTACGTAGTACACTCCATCCATAAGATTTATTCTTTTATATCTATTGGAAATACACTAAAAAGAAAAAATAATCATCGAGGTTATCCCGATGTTTCCAAATTTACAAAAAATCTTTATATGAAAAATATTTAAATCTTCCTTTTCTGGGTATTTCAAAAATACACGTCGTTTCATCATCTGATATTTTAATCGATTCTACGAGAAGATAACTTCTCAAAAATCAACGAACAATGAAAAGGATTCTGTAATCGAAAAATTCGTGATAATCGATTGTCACATTCAACAATCGGCCACCGTAAATCGTGACGTAAAGGTAAATGGATAACTCAAGAAACATCCTGAAAAGAGAGCTTGGAAACGATGGGAATGAACGGTTGCTGGAATTTCATTTTTTAATAGAACTTTAGTTCCAACCACTTTTCTCACCAGTCATCGTATATTTCTTTTTCCATTTTTTTTTTATATAGACGTCTTATATGGACGTACATTGAATGGAATATTCTGTCAACGTTACTTTTTTTTTACATCACGATGTATTGTGAGAAAATCTTAAGAAACCCATTTTTTTGGTACTTTTCCAAGATTTTATCTTTGTAGTTTCTTTTCAGAAGTTATAGGATTTTTTAGGCCTCTGAAAGGATAATAGGATTGTAAAAAAACTTGCCGAGAATTTATACCGGTATTGCATCGTTTAAAATGGAAGGCAGAACTTTGAATGTCCTGGAAAAATGTTCATGCTGCCAGAATCTCTTGTTCAAATGTGTCGTAACTGCATAAATGTTAAAATTTTGAATGATCGTAACTCGGTCGGAGTATAGTCTAGGAATTTAATGAGTTATTCGCCAGTGAACAAAAATGCGAAGCATTCAAACCATTTCAACGATTGTAGAGAGTCTCTAATTAAAAACCGTTGAATGAGGTTGAATAAAATGTTTAAACAATGTAAATTAATCTCACGTAGTCAATGCTATACGAAACATTCGCTCAAAGCGTCAAAACAAGTAAACAATTATATAAAAAGTGTCTCCTGAATATAATAAACGAGTAGTGAAAGATTTTCGTGAAATTGAAACAATCTGTTGATTGAAACAATTGCATTTTTTTTTGTCGAAATTATTTCAACCAACTTGTCTACAGTTTGTGTTTATACGGTATCACTACGAATACTACAATTTTACGTTGGGCTATAAAGCTACACATATATTTATATACATTTCTGGCACAATGGCGTTTCTCGGTTAGCCAAACTTTAACCCCAAAAACTTTTGTAATATCGTCAACGTCAGCCTGCTGTTCCAAGGTCCCTCGGACTGCTTCGTTTTCCTGTTCTCAAATACATCTCTAAAAATCGTGCCAACCCAATGCAACAACTTTCCTTTTACTCATAATCCCATAGAACGAGAAAGCTTGGCGTTCGTTGTGATAAAATTAAAATCACTGAGCACAACCAATTCGTTTACTGAACAATATACAATCAAAAATTTCATTACACCGGATCGTCTTGGTGATTATTTCAACCTGGTAAAATAAAAAAATTCTTTTCCTCTCATTATTCTGATAAAATTAATATAAATATCGACAAAATACATCGGAAAATACATGGCATTAATTTGATATTAAAAAATCGAATTAATTTACCTCTGGTTCAACATTATTGATTGATTTATTAGGATCGAAATAGAATAACGTTTGGGCTACTGCTGAAATCCATTTTCTTGCTTAGGGCTGAAATTAATGAGTGAATTGCCAAATAGAAAGCGAGACAAAGAGAGGTAGCAACAGTTGTGTCAGTTTCTCTGGGATCTATCATCCATCATTGCTGTCAGTACAGAGTTTCTCTGGCATGAATAGCTAAATAGAGCCTCAGGAATTCTGGCAATTATATGGTATCCTAACAGTTTCTCAAGTCATCAATAACTAGTAAGATTATTATCCCAAGTTTATATCAATGTAAGGGCATACATCCTGCCAGTCTTAATATTAAACCATGTTCTCTATAAACACGTCATGATTCAATGCTGCTGATTGCAACAGTTGAATAGAATATTCGTCGTAATGAGGTAGTGCTTTTGAAAATAGACCTGAATGCTATAAAATGACAAATTACGGCAAAACTACGTACATCGAGAAAATTAAAGACGTAAAAAAAAAAAAATTATTTTATAGAACGAAATTTTATCTCAATTTGACAGACAAACATAAAAATGTTTTTATTGAAAATAGTAATCGTCTCTACTGCAAATAGCATTTCGCAAAAAACTGTTTAACGAAAAAAAAACAATCACTGTTCACTTAATGTGTTTATTGTTATGAAATTTCACACTTTCGTTGACAACAATGTGACTTTTAAACTAACCAAACAGCTTTTCTATGGATACATTTTTTCATCATGAAAAAAATTATTGAAATTGCTTCCATAAAAATACATTGCTCGATGGTACTCACATGCAAAATAATTATACTTTTTATCGTTATCCTATTTTCGATTTTCCGGTGTATATCTTTTCGGGTTTTTTACGAACCCATTCCCTGACTTTGAGCTCACTTCACTATAACTTCGTGTTACTGCTGCTGTGAGACCCTCCAGAGTGTTTTCGACCAGCCACTCTTTCCTAATACACTAGTATATCGAATTTTCAGGAGGGCCAAGTAAAGGGAAAGTGTGGAAAATTAGGATGTGACAGAAAACGATATTTTTACGGATTTCCAGTTGTTTAGCAGCATCAGAAACTCAAAAAATCGGTTTTCTAGCCAGTTATTGATGCCTGAATCACTGTATGGCTAAGTGGTCACCCAACCAAGTACTGACTTCGCACAAGGCCGTACAATTTGGCAGATTGCTGTAGTCACACACCGGCCCCCCATTAATCACTATCGTCAATTATTTTGTCTATCAAAAAATTGCATAGGCAATAATTCATGTTTGAGAAAAAAAAATTATGTGAATATGTTTAATAAATAAATAAAAAAATACTTATTACCATTTCAGTGGCACCAATTTTGAGATAAGGACGAATATAGTCGCTCACCTGTAACAGACAAAAAAAATAGCGCAATGTGATTAATATTTTTCTTGCCTCGTCGTGTGTTAGAATATGTGAATATATTTTTATTTTTAAAATTTGCAAAGCAAATCGTTTGAGATAAAAAAAGAATCGGTAAGCGTCGTCCTGATGAGAAAGTTTCTCGTTTGAGAATGCACAAGATGCAGTGGAATATAGCAGTCGGTGGAAAAAAACTTTTAAATTGCCTCGAAGCTTGTTCTCTTCGTGAAACGCGTCTCTGAAAAATTTATAACCTCCAGCTATTTCATTCGAACCTTTATTCATATACTCGTATCTCAAAATATACTTTACGAAACATTTTTTCCGTACGCTCTGATGACTCGTAAATAAACAATTGATTTTTGAGGATTCGCCAAAAAAATATAAAAATACCGTATGGCGTATTATTATTGTGGGTCACATCATTTATTATTCATTATCACAACGATTATGCATGCTGAATTATTCATGATAAATTGCAATTGTAACACCGGATTATTACATTGCAATTAAATTTGATTTATAATCCTCGATGGATCAATAAATATCAGATTTCAAAATGAAAATAGTCATTCAGTATTTACATTTCTATAGACAGTAATATTTGTAATATAAACGATAAAATTTATAAAAATTTCAACAATTTGTTGACAGGAATTTATATACATGCGACCGTTTTCGTGGTGAGTTTTTTTTTCGTTCTGATTATCATTACAATTATCGTGAATCCTGTGGCAGCTTATGTGGCTGACTAAGACTGGTTTGTACTACTGAAAAATTCGAAACACGATAATAAAGCCACATATCGATCGAAATTTTTTTTGTCAAAAGTCATTCGGAGTTATTTGTCATTGGTTTTCCAATTAACAATAACCATCTCTGCATTGTAATAAATATCTACATTCAATGGTTTTTTTTTTTTTTTTTTTTTTTTTTTTTAATAATTTGATCATTTCAATTAAATAAATGAATTTTTACACAAACTGGATCCGTTTCTTAAATGACATTTCGAGAAGCACAATCATTTCAAGTATTCAAGATGCTTCGAAAGTCGACATCCATTCATTATCAATTCTGCCATTAATAATTGTAGTGCCGACCTAGTTTGGTTAAAAATGACGAATGGATCTGAGCAGTATTGGGTTCTGTGGCGATTGCGGTGAGGACGAATTTTTCTCATTTTTTTTCTTATCAAAACTGAACTCTGATCAAATCTATTACAGGATTTCTATCTCATCGTTGACCCGTGTCCAAGCAAATTTAATTTTTTTTTCTTCCTCTACTTTATTTTTTACACTCAACCTGTCAGCTGTTGAGAGCAAGAATATTTTCCCGAGAAGAATACTAACGTTAATTGAGTCCGAATGGAAAATTTCTCACTCGTGACGTTTTTCTATTTTGATAAAATTATATTTTTAAATATGTCACCAACTCGAAAGAAAAATAAATTCATACAATATTCGAATCGGCATAAATTTAGTTTTTCGCAATGTGATTATATATTCGCACGGATTTATACAGCGTTGAAATTTAATGCTGTTTCAAGAAATTTGCATCTGTTTTACGCGCTAACTTCATTTGATTACGTCACTCAGGTGAAATTTTAGATAATAATATCACGCTTGTGGTGAATGCTGGATTTGTTAGTCGTTAAATGTACAAGATTCTCGGTTAGTGTCGTATTGACTGAAACAACTTTGAACATGAACTCTCACGAGACTCTCTCCAACGAATTGCTTGTAATCTTCAAGTACTTCGACGACAAGTACTTGGAATGATTGGTCCAGTTGAGCACTCGAGATGTAGTCTCGTTTCATCTTAATTTCGACTCGATCAATAACCCCTCGAGTGTAATTTCGACACTTGGAGTGTGCTAAAAAAAAGTATACCTAAAAATAATTATATCACCAAGCAGAAATATTGATCATAATAATCGTCCCCTGCAGGACCTAATTTCCAAAGTTCATTAAGGGGAGAAGCTACTGTAACAGTTTCAATTTTTTAGTTTTTTTTTGCATATCCTTGAAGTATATATGTCCAAAAATAATTAAACAAAATTTCAAATAAGAATTTTAAAAATTGTCTAAATATCAATGAATTCGATGTAGAATTGATCGAAAATTCTTTTTTCCTTATTTTTTAATGACCATTTGATGGAAAAAAGGTCAAAAATGTACTTTTTTTTATTTATTTTTCATTTAGTGAGAGAATTACTAAAAATAACAAACAGCCACGCACAATAATAGCTACATTCATATAGATGATGAAAAGATTGGATTATTATAACCTTAACCATTAGTAACCTTAACCTTAACCAAAATTTTACTAGGACGATGAAAATAAATGATTTTTTCATTACTCTTCACAAGAAAGCTTGCAACTTCGTGAGATTTCAATATAGTCCCATGAAAATTGATATTGGAATAGTTGAATATGTGTTCAGTAAAGTCCCCTCGGTCCAATCCGACAAAAATCATTCAATCTTGTGTAAAAAAAATAAAAAATAAAAATCCCCAAAAATTGATAACTTTTCGAGGATCCACATAGAGCATTTTTTGTTATTAAAATAGAATGTTAAATATGTATGTATTCGAGCTGATCGAAGTACCGCGTTTCTTTTGATCATTTTCGAGGATGTAGAAACAGAAATTGATTATCTCGACGTAGAGATTAGCGTATGATACTTTGTACAGTATTTATCGCACACTGAGTAAACTTGAGTTTTGGGTAGTAAGCATTTGGGGAATATAGTGAAAAGGGAGGCGACTGTGAAGGAGGATAGAAAAGCTTGTTTCACCAGGGACTCGGAGTTTGGGAACCAGAACATATGTATACACATTGCGACAGAACATATATAGCAATATTTCAACAGGATGCTTCTTGGGAAACGCCGCTGGTCGTTGGTTTTATGCCCTTCTCTGTGTTGCTGGTCTTAATTAAAGCTCATGCCTGGCCGAAATAACCGGACCAAATTTTCAGCATTCCCCATGCTTCCCTGCCGTAATTGCTGTCACTCCGGTTGCTTCCGTATTTCGGTGCTTTTCGTAAAGAAAAAAAATACGTACGCTATTTCCCAACGCACAAATTATATGACCTGTTCAATGAGCCGAGGGCTTTCCTGGTAATCAACGAAACGACAAAATTGTGACATATCCGCGTCTCGATGTCGACGTGATAAACACGCCATCGCCACAGCATTCGAATTGAGTGTGGAGCCATTTTTCGTAATGTTAATTAATAAAAAATATGTATATTTAACATTTTTATCAACATTCCAACATTTCAAACATTTATAATAAAGTTTCACAAAGAATTTTAATTTTGTGTGCCTTTGTTCGCACGAATTAAGGAAAGCTTTAAATTTTAAAGCGGAAATATCTATACGAATTACTATAGAGTCACATTAACGATCTGGCAAAAATGCGCAATGAGCTCTGCAACAGTATTATTGAGACTTCGGTGCTTCCGGAACTCGGAGAAACAACTCTTGGCAATAAAAATAAATACACAACATTTTTCGAGTGGAAAATTTTTATCTGCCTTGATTCACGAACCATTGAAATGAATATTGAAATACACGTAAATATTTACATTTTACTTTATACAATGCAAGTCTTTCATTTAAACGCGTCAGTAAATATGAATGAATATTATTTCTGCTAAACAAGCAATTATTGCTTTTCAAGTACTAATTGGCTCTCGATTATTTATATTGTTTGAAACATCGTCCATTATTCGCATCCATGAATATTAATGATATGTATTTTTTAATATTTTTCTTTTTTCTATTTACATTTTCATTGAAGAATCTCATTGTTACTATCTGATAAATATATATTATTTTGTCTTCGTATTTGATTTCGTGGTCAATGAAGTAGCAGAAATATAAATATCCCTTTTCATATTTTGCTCGTCAGTCTCAACTTGGAATGGCATTTCGGCAAAACTTTCTTTTCAAATCGTAAGTGAGTTTCGTATAAAGAAAGTCCTATTCGCCCTGCCAGGATTTCGTCCGTCTTCTTTTTACACGTAGAGTCGTCCAACGCGAGCGTAACTCATGTCCTCAATATATATCCATTCTATGATAAAGTGATTCTTGCCTCATACATTTCTCAAACCTTCGTCTTGTATACACAGGGTCGGAAAAATCGTTTCCAACATTAGAGGATGGTTGGGTTGCAAAATTCGAAAGAAAAAAGTCCTTAACAATTTTTTTGTACGTGGGAGCGTTTACGAGATATCAATGGATAAGTAACAGCCAATCCGAGCACTCAGAGGTTACTCGCGGAGTGGGGGGAGCGCACGGTGGGTAGCCTCGCTTCCCCCACTCTTCGCAGCAACTTGCCCATTGGCTGTCACTCATTTATTGAATATCTCATCAACGGAACATCGGACTAAAATGTCATTGGGGACTTTTCGTTTCAGAATTTGATGATCTAACTATTCTGAATGGTTGCCAAATAAACTTTTTGGACACGGCGTATATTTGGACGCAGTAGCAGTCCGGTAAAAGCTTCCTTGTAAAAGGACCAGAGTGTGGTGGGTTGATCCAGCACGCGCGAAAGAGCGAACCCCATCTTAATGTCTCCTTGAGTCAGTCTCGTGCGTCTTATCGGAAGAAACTTTTGTGGAACAGAAGAATTTTTTTGTACGACGACTTTTTCCCCATTTATCCCTTATATACTGCATAGAACTGTGATTCTCTCTCGCCACTGTTGGTAAATCATGCTTTTCTTTTTCAAAACTCTTGTTCTTTTTTTCCAATCTCTTCTTCATTCGCTTCTCTCTCTCTCTCTTTCTCTTCCATTTCTTTTCTTCGCCCCCTTACCTCTTTCTATCTCAAGAAGATGACGGAAATAGCCGTGATAAAAAAAAGTTTCATTCGATTTTCCAAGGAATCGAATCTTCGAGAAACGACTGGTGTACTCGTGCATGGGATCGTGAAATCCGTCAATCCTAGATGTAGCGCGAACTTGATTGCATTCAAATGGACTTACTTTGAAGTAGCATTGAAAAAAATACGATAATAAAATATCGATAACACGAGAATGAAAAAGCGGCAGCAATGTACAGAAGACGTAGAAGAAGAATAATAATAATTGGCAAATTCTTATTTCATGTTGTTTTCAATTTAATTCAAATTTTATTAAACAAATGAAGACACTTTTGTTTTCACAGACTTCCAGAGCGTTGTTGAGCTGAACACAAACTTCCATATCGTTTATTTATAAAAGTTGTTCGAACGTGACTTAATTAATATTTATGCGCGATATAATAAAATAGCTTTTGTACAATGCGAAGCAAAGAATATTGAAGTTGTAGATATACGTGGAAACAAACAGTGTCCAGAACAAACGGTAAATAACTAGTCGTGCGATATGTCGGAGTTTCGTTCGTTAATAATGCTCGCACGTCTGGCCGGCAGTTGTCGGCAAGAGTCACGTGCCAAATACTTGATAACGTGTCGGCTGGGATGACGTAGTAAATTTTTTTGGAATAGTGCAAACTCGTGGTGTTATTACAGTGGTTTAAACCCGGTACAAATAAAACAGAGACACATTACTCCAAATGCGATTATCTGGTGCGTGGCATTTTGTACTTTATAACAGGCTTTTTGTACAAATGCCAGTACTATGAATGAAACTTCGCTAAATTTGTGGATCACACCTCTCCATTGACGACATCTGGCGAACATAAAAACAACATGCACGTTTAATTGTCTCGACCACCGAGAAATAACATCCGGCTTTTAATTTAGTGGACTATCGTCGTTTCCATTCGTGAAAAATCAATAAATTTCTCATTTATGGATAACTTTGTTTTCAACATTAAAACGTCCCATTACGAAACGCTTTTTTTCAATTATTATTCGGAAAATGTGTATACAATTAAATAAATTCAATCGCTGGATAATGAAACTTTATGAAATTATATCCATTCTGCATAATTGCCAATCAATTTAAATTATAAATTTTTTGAGTATGAAGATATTTTGTGAAATTATAGATTCTAGGTAACTCGATAATTGACACTGAATTAAGCAATAACGAGGCATCATCGTTCAAGAATATTTTGATCGTCTGTCTCATTGTGGTTCGAATGATTCTGCTCGTAGTAAATCTCAAACCACTATGGTCCAGTGGCTAGAAATGGAACAATAGTGAAGTGATGTAGTAGGTCGGAAAGAGAAGAAGGGTTGCGGCTCTCAAAGAGAAACTTGTAACAGAAGGAGGTTCGTTGGAACAGGAACGAGGGAAGAAGAGAGAGAGAGAGAGAGTAGAGTTTATAGCGGTGATGTTCTGTGGTTCACTCGACACTCGAGTTTGCCTTGGCATCGGTGAGTGGCCAACCCTAGTACGAAGACATTGCTTGTCCTATTAAAATCAACTTCGTGGACGAAGGTAAATTCGGGTGCGTGCTTAAAGCCCCCCAGCGATGGGCTTTCGAGTTTGAGAATTCGACTGATTTCCTTTGACGATCCTCATCATCCGAGCTTTCAAGGATCCGTTTCAAAGAAATGAAACATGTCCAGCAATTGAACGGCGATTAACAGCGACACGCAAATCACAACAACCAATAACATTGTCATGTCCTTAATGGATTGGATTTCGAATAACATATCCATCCATTAAACGCACAAAAGCTAATGGCAAAAAGTGTTATCATTTGCTTGTTCCTTTTTCGAGTGAGCGCAATGTTTCATGTTCAACCCACAATGGCAGTGTTCATATGGAAATTTCTCACTTTTGCGCAATAAATGTTTGTATATAAATATAAACAAAATAATTTGTTCGTACATCTTCACTGAAGGTTCTCTTTCATTATAAAATCGCGTAAAAACACGAAAAGTTCGTCAAATTTCATAATTAGGGCAGCGTTATTGTTTTCAAGGGAGAACGAGATCGTTGGTGTTTCAACATTTGTTGAATTTCACTTTAACATACGGCCACTGCCAATGGAGTGACGACCATCAGAACAAATGCAACAGAGTTTAATAAATTCTTCAAGCGACTGGTTCGCGACAGCTATGCACAGAACCATAAATTCTTCCTTTTCTATATATATAGATATATATATGAGTGCACACCTTCTCGTTCTCGCATGTGAAACATATGGGAGACTCGCACGGATCGTGCACTCCTGCAATTTTTATTATGCCATGTATCTGGCTCGGACGAGTCAACCCACAATGTACAATGCATTCCGGTTGCTTCTCCTGTCCTTTCATACATTTCTACCATAGATTCGTATTCATAATTATACAGACTGTTCCAAAAATCATTTTTACGTCGTTCAACACAATTTAAATAATAAAATACCAAATAAAAAAATGCTTCATTCGTAAATATCTTTTTTAATCACTTTTTGGACACCTTGTACATTAGTATTTTCTTTTATGCTCGTGTAAATATATATATCGAGTAAGTTGAATCGAAGCCAGCAAAACGGGAGTCGGGTAAACCACGCCACATCATTTTTCTGTGGCATTGATCAGTTCCCTCTTCCGCCATACATCGTCAGAATTGACGATTAGTTCGCGCTCTAATTGGTCTCGCGGTACAATTCGCGGTATCTATAAGCATCCCGTATACCAAAGTCAACTGGCGACCGCATTTTGTGCGTTATTGTCCGTGCACATCCGATTCTCCTTCCGATCGTGTCATCCAATAAAAACATCCCACCCAAAAGACTCCATTTTTTTTTTTTTTAGACTAATTACTTCTTGAGGATTCAGTGAATGGCCGATCGCAGGGATGAGGTAAAAAAAAAAGTTTTTCAAACACGACAACTGAAAAAGCTCGCTGTATGTTTGATTTGATATTTTTCAGAAATCAAATAATATGCATTTGTTTATTGATTACTCTTACTGGGAATGAACTACGATTTTTCTACTATTGTGTTTCTTTGTAAAACACGTTATTGATTATTTTGCTCTTCTATCCAAATATGAAACTCCATCAGAAACCAAATAATACGGGGAGATGAATAAAAATATGGGGAAAAAAAAAATTCAAATTAATAATCGAACTGAATATGACGGCGAAGAAGAATTGAGAGAATTGAGAGCTCCACGATTTATAATGCGAATGTTATCTCTACCGCAAATCGTCAATACCGCAAAACCAATGCTTCTCGATGAACATTATACAAAAAATTGTTGTTTTTTATCCGAGGATGAGGTGATCATTTCAACGTATCTCACAGTCGACTTTTTCTCCTATATTTGTGCGAATCGAGATCGCGAACATGACTCAGGAGCTTCGGGAGAACGAGTGCACCAACGACTCGTTGAGAAACTTATGTTTGTTCGCCGCATATGGCCCCTCGAAATTGGATCGTTCATATATATGCTCGATAAAGTTTCGTAGTGGGAAATATAAAGTTCTGTAAAACTACGGGAATCGTTCAAACGCGAACTCGCCATTATAGCCGCAGTATTTTCTCCAATGGTCGTTCGACATCGATCTTTTTCATGTGAGCTGTCTATTGGGACAACAAAATGGTAAACCTTTATATTCGTCACACCAAATGGCGATATTCTGGCCAATGAACTTGAAGTTTTTGCATAATTTAACGAATTTCAACGTACAGGCATTTCGTCTTTCTCGCTTTTGTAAAATTTCTGTATTATGCCGTGAATGAAGTATATTTTCCGAACAAAAATGGCTCCGGGCACATAAACTTGACAATATTCCAAAGTGGTTAACCTTCCATCTACCCTCGTGACGTTCGAAACTCTCCATTTTATAAACGAGACCTCATTGAATTCCAATTCTCTCTTTTACTTCGATCCTATATGCAACCCTAGAAGAAATAGCATTCGGCTTATACGCAAATCCACACTCGACTTTGTCACCTGCTTCTTCCATTTCAAAAGCATTTGTCAAACAAATTACTCGACGAAAGTCAAGAGTGTATATCGATCGAGAAATAAAATAGTTGGTGCTTTTAAAAATTCACGTGTCCGATACGTTCGACGATCTTGGCACGAGGCAAACTCAATATTATATAAATCAAACACTCGAATAGATCATTTTTAGATAAGTCGTGGTATTGACAGGCTATTGGAAGTTTGATAAGCGGTTTGGCCCGTTTACAAAACATGAAAAATTATCATATTTCTTATTGAATTATAGATTTTTTCAATCCTTTTGACAAATTTATGTTATTTATTTATACATTTCGCCATCCAAGAAAGTAGTCACGGTGCCAAATAATAGAAATATTTGTAACACAGTGAAAAGGCACGACGGGAAGTTTGCAAGATTTGGAACAAAAACAAACGATCCAAATTTTCGTCCAACGTCTCACTGTCAAATTTTTTCCGTCTCATAATAACCAAATTTTTCGGACAATTAAACCAAAAAAATTACGCAATAGCAATAACTAAAAAATTCAACAATCAAAATATGCAACGAAACTGAATATTTAATAATAATTTAATTGAAAAAATTCAACACAGCAAAGACAATGTCGTCGTTAATGGTTTCTAACCTGGAAATCATGATGCTTGAATTTGCAGTTCAAAAGGTTATGTAACATCGTATAAAAGTATTTTCGAAAAATCAAAGATTCAGAGGGAAGGTGTTAACGTTTGAAAATTTGTGTTTAAATGCAGTTATTCGTGCCAAAAACTTCGATCTTCGATTCGGTTATAATGAAGAAAACGACGGTGATGTTCCGGATGTTGGATTACAATTGGACAGGGTTAAATCCCCATCGTACGGATTATGCGCCTTATCGAGGTTCGAATCTCGAGGAGGAAGATTTTCACGGAGGTAAATCCATTGTCTTCGCAATACCGGGTGAAACCCTCGAAGAGAAAGTGAGCGGAATCGACATACAAATCCACGTACGGAAAGAGATCTCCAAATACTTTGAGATGGATCCTTGTCAAAACGTCGGCATAGCTTTGGTCAACATGGACAATCTTTTTAATGGGATTATTAAAGAATTGCGAGAACGGAAGGAGCTCGAAGGATATTTAAGCTGTTTTCACAAACGTCAACCAATCTCGAGGTTGGTAAAAATTTTTAAAATTCAAAAACTCAAAACAGTAGAATAAATTGATGAAATTTGTATTCCATCAAAAGGATTTCGATGAAACTCGAATTCAACGTCAATAAAATATTTTCTATTGAAGCAAAATTGACAAAAAATTTCAAACCTTATGCTTTTTATGTCGAGTATCATGGACGAAATATAAAAAAATTGACAATATGAAGTATATTTGCATTTGAATAAATTGGATGAGTTGAAATGAATGCGGGGTTCAGCGATGCTTTGAGATAGTCACTGACGTGGTCAACGGTAAAGTAGATGATCGTTGGAAATCTCAGTTTAGCAGTTTCGTCGAGTATAAAAATACGCTCTCGACAAAGCGCCAGATATACATATGTACATCTCTATAGGTATATATTAAGCTTTAGCCCATGTTTACATTTTCGGAAAAACGTGACGTAGCTCCGGCAACGAGAAGCGGACGTGACACCGGCTGTATTGGCATAGGTTTTCCGCAGTTTTTCCATGGCCGTGACAGAAACGTCATAGCGAATAGGATACAAAGGGGATATGTGGATTCACCGCTCGGGGTGAAAGGATGATGACCCGAGTCGACCCTGTAACGAGTGAAACGCCTGAAGGGGAAAAGAAAAAAAAGCACCAACAAGAATAGCTTGAAAGATTATGATTTATTTGTGACGGCCAATCTCAATGCCTGTTTAACTGATTATTATTTTTATTTTTTAAAATTCTTTTCCAAAAGGTCATTGAAAGGAACTTACGAAATCATTGACGAGGATTTGCGTGTAACCGGAGCCACAATAACGGTTTATGTCCGATTGAGCCATTTTGGAAAGTCAGTTATAACGGAAATCGAATTGGGACCTGCGAGACGAAAAGATTTCTATGCCCAGGAAGAAACGAATGAAGGTTATCCTTATCATTGCAAGGAAATAAAAGTATCAAAGTTGGAGGCTGGCTGCTGGGGCAGCGATACGATATTACCACCTGTCAAACCCGACCAATTGATGTGCCATTGTGACACCTGGGAACCGATGGAAGAATTTGATGATAAATCGATTGCCAGCGAGGACGAGACTCGGAAGAGTCATCCAGATGGTTTGGAAGGACGACCAGATGATCGAAAAGATCAGCATCCTTCTTGGCAGAGTGACCAGACTCGTGACAGTAGAGAAAATGAGAATCGGCATAAAAAAAAGCAACGGAAGGGTAAAAAACGCTCCAAAGGTAACAGGGTAAGGTGAGCTTTTGGAAAAAGCCGCTTTTATAAAAAAAATTTACAAAGAATGCACCACAGTTGACAGGCAAAATACGACAAATGTTATCTTTTAATTCTTTTATTGCAGCGATAGTAATGAGAATGGTAAAAAGGTAAAGGAAATGGTACCTAAATCAGACAAGAAAAAATTGAAAACCACAAAAAGTCATGGTGACAGGTGAGCTTAAAAAAATAGTTGCTCTCACTTCCAACTTCTAAAGAAGACTTGAAACGAAGCTGTGATTCGAAGTAGCAATACTATTCCATTAGTATGTAATCAAACGTTTTACCAGAAACAGTATCGAGAGCCCAGAAGATCAAGGCGATAAGGAAGTAAGTGATCGACCTTCCCAGAGCATAAGTGGTGGTAAAAGTACAAAAAAAACTAGCAGTGGAAATGCTACTAAAGATGAAAGAGTCAGGCAGCCGGGTAAGACTTTGACGAAGAGTCCAAAAATCAATGATCTACAAATCAGACTAAAAAAACTAATTTCTTCATCAGATACTGAAACCACCCACGAAATGGATAGACCGTCGGATGGAGGAACAGGTGATTCGAAGGACTCATTAGATTTAACGAAAAAACCGAAAAGACATCGGGACCGGGGTCGCAAGAGGAAAAGTGGTACGAGGGATGATTCAGGGGCTGGAAATATTCCGGATAAATCAAGAACCAAAAGTGCAGAAATAGACAAAAAACGTCAGAAATCGAGTACAGAGGAAGTGGATCGTCGTGTAAAATTACCGAAACGTCGGCGTGGAGTCATTACCATTGGCCTACGGGAGAAAGAAGAAAAGATTTGTCACGAGACATTAAGAATTTCACCCGCGAAATTGCAACCTCTTTGCGAAACGTCTACTTCCATCGGACCAACAGTTTGTTCAAATCTTCATCCCGCTCCCTTGTGTTGCCATGGAACGATTCCTGACTGTAAACCTGCCATGATTTTGCCACATAGCTGTTCCATGGATTCAAGAAATAGCCAATTGTATCAACCGATGTTCGACGGATCGAATAACTTTTTTCCACCAGATATAGGAATTTTCATAAACTGAACTCTGTCATCATTGCCACTATTTTCTGTCAAATAAACTTTATAATTGGAAACTGTAACTACAAAAGAAAATATCATTTCCTTCGCTACTGGATTCTGAAAGTTTTATTGCCAGACGAAAATCTTAAATTAGTCTCCAGGCCACATGATCGAAATGCTCAAATGTCTGATGTACTTCGATATCCGCCCGATCAAAGTAAATACAATTCAAGCATAACCATTTCAATAAAATCAATAGAATTTTCGATCGAAAGACGAAAGTTGGGCTGAGGTGAAAAAAAAAAAAAAAACTTCAAAGTCAGGAAAGTCATCGTGATTTGAAGGAAACGTCGAACGTGCTGAGATAGCGAATAATAGGATGAGGAAGGTGGCTTCGATGGAGCAATCCGGAATAAGATCGCGAAACGGGTATCTTTCTGGTCGTTCCCTATGTGGCTCGTGACAGAAAAGAAAGAAGTAGGGAGAAAGAAAGAATAGGAGGAAACATAAAGGGAGAGAGTGAAGTAGAGAGATAGTGTGTATTCTCGAGAGGTTCTGAATTCTCGTCATGCACGAACGCCACCTTGAAATTCATAGGTTCTCGTGGCGCGTTGGTCGAACCTTGGAGGTTACCACTTCGCTATCTCAGGCAGTTTCAGGCCGTTATATATGTGTGTGTCAGTGCAACGTGACGAACGAAGGATGCACAGCCAACGAAGATTACTTTTTGGTGTCTCAATGTGACCTCTTCTGCCTTTAAATAACTTTTTCCTTTTCCCTTCTAACAAAGTTTTATAAAATGAGATTAGAAGCTCGTATAATCAAAGATGGCCAACGTCCAAAATGAGCATTAAATTTTTCATTAAGTCTTGATCATCCTCTCGTTCCAATCGAATTGGTTTATTTGGTTTATGAGTCTGGTAGTCTATGTCGTTGACCTGCTCACTGGAATAAACCATGACTAGGAATACGCGGAACGAGGCTAATGGCCAATAAACGAGAACTGCCATTAGAAGACCAAAGTGCACGAAGATGAGGCTTCGGTAACAGACTGCAACTAACGGGACTTATCAAAGCCTTCGTCGCAAGTCCACTATCACTTTCTTCAACACAAACCATCCTCCCCTGCTCTCAAATACCCACTCTTGCGATTGTACCTCAGGCTATGACTCACAAATAGCTACCAAGGCGAGTATTTTATAACATAATATAGACCAACCAATATTGGCTCTGGAATATATTACCTAAACCATCCTAACCCATTTCCAAGAGGTTCATTTACATGAATTTCAATTCTAAATCGTATTTGCGCACTTGTTAATTAAATAAATAAAAATCTTATTATCCTCGAGATACTACGAAAATCAAATCAATGTCATCAAAGAACTAAGTTGTAATCCAAATAATATCCATGATGTATAATACAGCTTGTATAATAAAAAATAGCTCCGTAGCTTTTAAAGTAGACCCACTCTGTTCGGTTTCATGTTCAGCTCATATGGCAGTTTTAGGTTCCAATGTTAATCCTTGCGAAAGGATCTGTATCATGTAAAATAATGGAAAAGCTTCTATATAGTAACAATAATCAACAAGAGAAATAACGTTGGATCTACTTCGAACCAGGCAGCAGTGTCAGCTTAAATGTAGATTTTTTTTTGTTTCAAATCTCTATATGTTTTTAGTGTGGAAAATAAACGGTAAGAGCATTCCAACACATATTTGGTGACCGGAACGAAAAACTGCATGCATAAACTGTCCGAAGGCTTTTAACCCCCGGCGAAATCCATAGTTAACGTTCTCGTTCATGCATTTTATTTCGACATAGTACAGTGCATGATTTGTTAAATAATGAAATCGCATTCAACGTCATGAAATAAACAGAGACACAAAGAGAGACAGAACGAACGTTTTTTTTTTTTTTTGGACATTTGCGTGTGTCAACCCATCCGAGTAACAATTTCACCTGCATCCAGTGCATGCATGCTCCTGTGCAATGAAACTGCATCGTGAGATAATGATTTTATTTTCATTCAATAAATAAAAAAAAAAACGTCAAATTTCCGTGTCAAAGAATATCATGTTTGATTGAACTCTTGAAGTCAAATTTTTATCCAATAACTGAAATAACAGGATATTCAAATTAAAAACTTTTCTTTTCGATTTTTTTTTGTTTTTCCTCATCAGTATTGAATTTACCGTTGTAGAAAATGGTATGTTTTATGAGCTTTCCATTTTAAACACTGGCTTCATTATTTAATAAAACATTTAATCAATCCCAAACCATCCATCCAATAATTCATTCAACAAGTACAAAGAGTTTTCACGTTCAATTTGTACGGTATGATGTATTTTTCATCTTTTTGAATAATGATGCCAATTTTATCGGATTTACGTATGACTGAATAAAACATTGTGCGTACAATCTCGAACAGATGATACCACAAAATGTGACTTCATAATGCTCGATGGTATTGTGATTTTTAGGAGTAGAGAGGCCAACAGCATTCACTCGTTATATCTGTTGGGAAAAGCTCATTTCGGAAACATAAAATTTTTTTTGCTGGCTTTATCGGAGTATGAGACATTATCCGATAATATTCCTGTAACGGACTTTTAATTGGAATCCTACTTGATTTTTGCGCAGAGCTTTATCTCTCTTTATAGTCGAATGGCATGATGGAATTTATTCGGTGAAATCGGAGTCACAGTCAGGGAAGCGAGTGAAATGTTAAAAAGGAAAAAAAAAACAACCAGCGAAATAATATCTTGTGGAAATTGATTAATACAACAATGATCTATTCGAATATGTTTTTCATGCAGAAATATTCATTAGTCCCGTTAACGAGGTTCACGCGTCATAATTATAATAGTATATACAAAGTAACGGCAAAATCATCAGATACAATTTTCAGATACAATAATTTTTTGAAATTTTGTCGAAATATTCTCGAGCTGAATTTGAGAAGGTTTCACCATCTAGTAATCGAGATATTCAGTGTTTAAAATCGCAACTTTAACACGAGGTTTTGTGGGACGTTACGAAAAAAAGACGATCGAATTTTTCACAACAAATAACTCGATTTCTAGACGGTAAAACTTTCTCAAATTTTACCCACACTCGAGTATTATTGTTAAGAAGATTCATACGAATTCTCAAGGATTAAACTTGGAATTCGTTTAACGCATGCCTAACGCGTGAACCTCCTAAATATGACTGGATAAAAAAATAACTTGAATATTCCATTGGTAGATGGGTAATTAATTAAGCTGTATTAACATGTTTCCTGACCGATTGCCAAATCTCTTGATTTCATTAGATTTGAAATATTCACGTTACAGATCCGATTTCTCATTGTATCTTTTATTTGTCGAGTTTTTTTAAATTATAAACAGCATCATTCGTAAGTTTATATGTAAAAAGTACATTTGATATTTTGACTCTTGTAAATAACGAAAAAATAAAACAAACACCAATGAGGAAATGTAGATATTTCGACATGGATTTATCGAATGAATCAATAATCGTTATTCAGCGATCACGGTATCAGAGATAAACTTTTTTCAAATTTATTTATCGTTCCCTTGAGGCATTAATTTCCATTATCCTGTTAAAGTTCTCAAGAGTGTGGCCCACATCCACTTTTTCCAAATACACTCCTATCAGGAGTTTGCATGAGGGCAGAATGAAACTGTGGGGAACCCCGTCGATAAAGATGGTCACTTTTTTGTAAACGTCAAAAATTTTAATAAATTATTCTCCCTTCACTGATTCATGTGGGAACTAATACATGGCTAAACTGTCACCCAACCAAATATTGACCTACTGCGGACTTATCAGTGTCGGTAAAAGTGAACTCTACAGACATGCAACTTCATAAAAACACATTTCAATAAAAATGATTGATTTTTCTCTCGTTTCGACTATTTTTATTTAATAAAATTAATAAAATTAATATAAATAACAGGTGTATAAATTTGTTTTTGAAATAGGATTATAACATAATTTTTCAATTAGTATATCTGTACAATGAGTATAAGTAGGTTTAGGATTAAAATGTCATGTGCGGCCCTGGCACATTTGCCTTAACGGATGTTGTGAAATTAAGACATCCGTGTACTCGTGGTCTTGCGGGGGTAAAATCGTGTGAGAGATTTGACTGCAGTGTAGGCTGGTGGTCCGGCTTGAAAACCACGTTGCATAATGAACAGGAGATATTTTTATTGCGAGTATAACGAACGAGGGAAAGTATTTCCGGGGTTGCTTCGTGAAAATCCTACATAGAGGTGGGTTGTATTAGTAGAAGAAGAGAAATCTGGGAAAGTAACCGCGTATAAGAGTAGAAGCCTGAGGGGCTAAATCCTGCAAAATATTTAACATCAAGCCATAATCCACGAGCTTAGTTGGACTCTTAGTACGGGATACGACGCGGAAAGAAAAAAAAAAGATAAAAAACGAAAGAAAAAAAAAATAAGAGCGTCGTATGTTGAGAAATATCTCTTGTGCATCGTAGTAAAAATGGGATAATCTTGATGAGCTTTTTGGCCGGCGATTTACACGTTATACTAACTCCGAATAAACGACAAAAAAGCGTACATAATCCCTGTTCAACACGAGTTGGAATAAGATTATTTATTTAAAACTTGAAAAATTCGACACGATTCAAATATAATGAAAATTAATTAGTTTCGCGGTCAAAGATAACGATTCAATGACCCTTGAAATAATAAGGATAATTTTCTATGAAACAATAAACAATATTTTAGCTGAGTATTCAATAATCCTGTTTCTTAAATCCTGTGGAAAAGAGATTTAAATGAATATCATTATTGAAGAATTGGATCGATGTACGCTTTTGCCGTTGCAATTCTTGCAACGAAGCAGAACGGAGCATGTGCAAGGGGTCTACATGCACATACAGTATCAAACTGGTAAATGAGAGCAATATTCCGACGAAACGCTTTACTCCAGCTTCGAAGTTGCTAATAAATACGTAGCAAGTTTGCTTGAATAAATTAACAAAGTTTTGAGCACGAAGGAGAATCTGCTGAGCTGGAGTGTAGATGCACGATGGATTCATTCTGCGTATACATATATACATATATATAAAAGACAACAAAGATGCTATAAGAAGCTGCTGTATATTAGTCGAGCACAGAATACATCGTACAACTTATCTGTGCAGCAAAGATATTATGCTGCGTACACCACAAATAGGATAAATGAATTTAAACTTTGTCTTCCGATTGTATAACAAGATGGTATCGATGAACGAGACACGCACGTGTACATCTATAATGCAAAGGATCTAACATCACGGCTTTGAATAATCTCAAGTTAAATTTACATCAATTTTTAATTACGAGATACCGAAATAATGATTCAAATCATAAATACACGGGGCACACTCTTGAATAGTTGAATAGTGTCTTTTTTTTTTAACAGATTTCTCGTTTCAATATATCGAAAAGGGTCGGGAAAGCTTCAAGAGAAACGGAAGCTCCGAAAATGTTGCAACGTTCATCTGGAAAGGTTGGGTCAGATAGTGATGGTCGCTGGTGATCTTCCATTACCGTCCATCAGGAGTCAAGCTTCGACATCCGGCCATTTCTTCCATCTTCCTCCTTCTCTCTCGACCTCGTTCTTTCTCTTTCTAGGATAAAATAGGTTTAGGGGAGACTGATAAATCCGTGGTTGTAACATAGTCCTTGCACAAGTGAGCTAGAAACACTAGAGGTTAAACTTGAGCTGTTACATTCGAACAGCATCGATGTAGTCCTGGCTGAACGAGACCGCAAGTCAATCCTGCGCGAACTAATCGAGCATACCTTCATTCACGTCGACTACGGCCATTTTAATTTGCTTTAAGCAGAATAACCATTAGAAAATGAAAAAAAAAAAACAACTTTTCTTTTTTTGCAATGAAACATACTCTGTTACGATTCCCAGCGACATTTCCTAACCACCTGATTATGTCATGTCAGGGATAGAATATAAGGCTGAAAACGACGAATTTGCGATGTTGGAATACAAAGGTATGATCTTGGACCTCCGTGTAAAACATCGTAACGACGTCGTCACTCGAACTTTCATCAGATTTATCTGTCACTGCTTAATAACAAATAATTTCAATAGCATTGTTTTAATAGGATTGTTGTATGTAATTGTTTGTTTGGAAAAGTTTTACGGAGGAGGTAGCAATGAATGTTTGCATGATATTGGAACGTCGAGCTAAAATTATACTTCAGCAAAGTGAGCGAGATGAAAAGCAATGGGGAATTGTAGAATTGCTTACGGACATATTGGGTGTCAAAGTAGCTGGTATATGTGTTAATTCTGTCCACTCGCCCTCCAGTTTGTGTTGCTAAGGTAGCCAATTATTGGCCAGGTTTCCCTGGAGAACCACGCATTATTCAGTACTGCCAACCCATAGACCAGCTATTCTATCATAATGAGATCTAGTTTGCTCCATGCCAAGCTACTACAGGCGTCGTACAGGTTGTTCTGAAACTCAACCTTCTCCGGAAAATAGACCTGGCAGATTGTGGAATAATATTTTTGGAATAATATATCGTAAAATTTTATTGTTACAATTCGCAGACACCGTCGAAAGTTTAATTAAATGAAAAATCTAATCAGATGCGCTGATAGTATGCATCAGAAGTGGATTATAACTATTTCGAAAAGCTCGTAAAGAATCTGGAAAATCGGTTTTTACTGATCCTGACTCTTTTAAATTCAATTTTTAGAAACACACGTAATCTTCAAGGAGTCTTGGAGCTCCAGTTCCGAGACTGCAGCTATAATTGTGTGAAAGTGAACGTTTTCTACTGTTTGGAAATACAAAATGAAAGCTGAGCATTTAAAAATCGCTTTTTACTCATAACTGTTTGCCCTTCATAGAAAATTCATTTAGCACAACATGGTGTTGCATTAACCACAAGATTGCACCATCTTCTAGCTTTGATAATCAATCGACGTCTGTACTGGATCAGAGCAACTGTACTGAACTAATAAGCAATGTAAATGATCCAACGATTCTAACTATAGTTGCAAGAGAGTTACTACGAAGTTATGTTATTCTTGCTTTTTGGTTCTAAGGATCCGAAAGCAACAAATATAACTTTGTTTGGAAATGGACGTTTTGTGGTTGTTGTTTTATTTCAAAACAACTGTCGTGTTTAGATTTTATTCAGATCGTTTTGCACTTTTTTATTATCGTAAAATCTAGAAAATAACTAAAACAGAAAAATCTCTTACCGACCGGTTTCTAACAAAAAAGTTACTTAAATATATTAGTAAATTCATACTTTACTTTCATAATTGATATATATTGACTTTTGAGAAATTTTCTATCAACGATCTTTAAAATGAAGAAAAATGTATATTTATTTTTATTTTTTATTAACTGTTTTTTAACGTGTATGAAAAAGAGAATATTTGCATGAGCAGAGGAAAGGTTTATGGTAAATGGTCCTCTCGTTGTCGTCGCGAGGGCGAATGGTTGAGCCAAACGAGAACCGCAAAACCTTTGAATAATGCATTCTGTTTTATGTAATATAAATGCTATTATGCCCATGTAAAATGCATCCTTAGAAAAGCATCCGCGTGTCAGCTCTGCTCTTCCAATTTTACAATCCTCAAAACTGTTTCTCCTCGTACTACTTTTTTTTTTTTCCTCTACGAGAGTATTGCATTGTAAAAAAATTTCCTTTATTTCAACGCGCTTGCTCAACTACAAGGGAGTCTAAATTCGTGCGTCCAAATGTTCTGATTCTCTGTAAGCGACATGAGAGTCGACTTCGTTCTACAAATCTCGAATTTTATAAATTCGTGAGCCATAATAGCCACGAATTGCTTTTCAATTTTTGCGCATTTTTCATTTTTCTATTATGTCATCATGTTTAACATCGCAATATATATTTTACCACGAAATATTACTTCAACCCTTTATTGATCGCAAAAGGTCTTAAAAAACGATACAACTCCATTTTTGATTTCTCTTTTCTTATACGGTTGTCGACTCACTCGAGGCAGGTTCGAAACTCAACGTCTCGGTCAATGTTTGACAACATAAAGAAAAAAAAGAAAAACCAACACACAAACCCTCCCGCACTCTCATATACTCGAATGTAGCGTTTCCGGAACTATTTATCTTTTTCTAACTGCTCTTACGGATACTTCAATATATCACTTTATCTTCCAAACAAAATATGACAACTTTGTTATTACGAACTAAAACAAAAAATAAAAATCTGTTCAGTGTGTCTACAATGAGTTTTGAGAATTTCATTTATTGCACACACTCCTGTTGTTGCAGGAGAACATTTTCTTTTGTTTATTGAATTTCATAAAATTGTCGTTGAGTTATCATTATTTTGATTTGAAAAAAATTGGGTTTTCATTAGAGAACGAAGTTGCAAAAAATTGGCAAATCTTGAAAGTGAGTTTATCAAACAACAAAGTTTAAGATAGAAATAATTTTAAAAAAAAACGAAAACATTCGGCTATCCGGGCGTTTTTTATTTTTTATTTAAGAAAAGATCACGGTATTTTGGAGGCCAAGAAGAAGGAAAAAACAAAAGCAAAAAGGCAGCCGAAGACGTCTTCGCTAGACGTCTTTGAAACTTTTGCCAAGATAACTTGCTACAGCCGCAGGAAGTTTTGCATTGTGAGAAGAGAACTACCGCAGTTTTCGAGTTATTCATTGCACATGGGTGATCTATTGCTGTTGATAGCGCAACTACTGTATGTTACAATGTATCGATAAATTGTGAAAGTTGCTTCGAACTTAAACTTCTTGAAACTCAATACAAGCAAACCTTGTCATTTCAGCATTTGAATTTTAATGCTATATCGTCTGTGCAATCAATGAATTGCGAAATGTCCTTTTTATATTCTATAATCCATTTGAAAAGCGGACTTAATTAACAAAGTTAAAAAAAAGACAATCCATTCATTCGAATAAATTGTCGTTTGTTAATCTATTGGATTTTTGAATGTTTCTCGAGAGGAGCCAAAAATAATGTGATTACTTGTGTGTTTGAAAAAAAAAAAAAAAAATAAGGAGAAACATAAAAAATAACACGATTTCAATGAATATTGAATATTTCAACCAGCAAAATATGTAATTACGGTTAATGTTACTCGTACAAGGTTGTCTATAGACGAACATAAAACGGTTTCTTTCCAAGACAAAAATAGCTTAAACCGCCTACTTAAGTTGGGTATACACTTTTCTGACGCCAGAATGGCTACTCCGGTGTAATTCGGTCTCAACTTTGAACGTCGATGTTACGAAAGCAATTTCAACGATAAAAAAAAAGTATATTGAAAACGATATAAGAAGAAAAATTTCAAGTGTCAAAAATAATTAGAATAATGATTTATTTCGAGTCGATATTATTCTACAGTGTAAAACGATTTAAAAAGAAAGGCTATGAAAAACAAGAATAAAAAAAACTACATGAAAATGTGGATAAAAAATTCCATCAGGAGTTTCAGAGCTTTGTGCATACGATATTTGCAAAGAAATATATATCGAAAAATGAAAGCTCATGACGAATAAGCTGTAAAAATATAAAACGACTGTTTCGATCGGAGAAACAAAAAATATGGTGAAAGAAGCTTTGTCGCAATATTACGAAAGACGCGAACAGTTATCGTTTGAAGTATATATTGAAACAGCGAGAAAAATCGACTCGTTTTATGCAAATTCTATAATTATAAAACAAACTAAAAATGGGATGTGTGTGGTGGAAAAAAGCGATGGTACAGAGGGATATGAAGGAAGAAATCCACAAGCTTGGCCGCTGGACGAACCCTGGGGATGAAAATATTGAGGAAAAGCTTGTAACAACATAGAAACTAAAAATAAACGTGAGAAAGGCTGGTTCGTCGTTGGATGAATGTTTCGCGCCAGAATGGATCGTAGATCGTATCAATGTGTATCTATATAGAATTTAACATATATATAGATATATATATTTGCTATAACAGACAGGATGGCGACTATTGGCTCTCAAAGTCCCTCGGACGAATCGTTTATTCCACGACTCAACAGTCCGCGCATACGTTCGTTGTTTCTATCTCCGTTCTCCGTTCAACTAGTGGGATGGGTTCTTTCGTATATAAAGTTCAACGAACCCCGACCCTTGTCCGTCCTATTTCATGCAGCAAGAAAATGAGGGAGGTTTTATATATATGACGAGCCTACCAACGTCTTCTTCATTATTTAAAGAATATTGATTCGTGAATATTACAAGAGTACTTTTCTTGCTTCAAAAGGACATCATCGAACTCACTTTGCTTTTGTTCGACGATCCGTCAAAATGACGTTTATGTAGGGGCTTTTTTCTTTGTATCTCACACAAAGAGTTGAATGCAGTAACTTTGTAAAATGTACTTTTAAACACTAAAAGTAATAATGATTTAGGTATTATTTATAAAAAAAAGAAAATTTATTGATGAATAATAAAAAAATTTGTATAAAATAAAAACTACACACTTTAACGTTATCCAAGTTCATAATTAATTTTTATCTTTCTATACTTTTAGTATTTTGTATTATTCTTCTATACTCCCTTATTAACACTTTGCAATATATTTACTTTATTTATTTTTACGATTTACCCATAAATACACGTCGAGAGAAAGTCTCTCTTTTTACCACTGCGCTCACTTTTGATTCATGGATCAAATTAACTTTTCACGTTCGATTCCAACAGGTACTTCTTTGGAAATAATATTTTATACAAAAGCTTTACGTCGTAAAATTCCGATATGAATTTTAAAAACTGCCAAGACTCCCTGTAGACCTTTTGGTATAGTTTATTACATCGTATTGGATAGAAACGACGACATGGAATATCGTTCGTATTCCATTTGAAGAAAAAAACTCGATTCGCTACCACAATAAATGGCATACAAATTTTTTTTTAAATGCTGCAAACTCCTTAACTAACGAATTAACTGAATTATTGATAAAATTTTTTTTAAACAAAACAAAATTAAATTTCAATGAATGGGAGAAAAAAAAATGAAAATACCAAAGTATCGATTGACAAATTGTTTCTTTATGCTGTGCTCACAAGAAAATTAATTCAATTGCCAATAGTTTCTCGTTTTATGTATTTTGTCCAATGAAATACAGGCTATAACTTCTTTCCGAGTGAGCTCCATTTTTCCCAGTATAAGCTCAATATCTCGTGATATGTATCACCCCGTCCATCATGACAAATGTGATTTCTTCTTCTGGATTCTCTTTCACATCGTATCCCCTCTCCTACCTATTATTTCGTTCAATATTTATCGACATAATATTTCTTCCTACGTTTCGTTTGGATATTGTAATCGTCGTCTACAGAAACGAAGAAACGAAGAGAAAATAACAGCACTGATGTGATCTCAAAATGAAATGTAACTCAATCTATCGCTGCTCCATCATTTATGAATTTTTTTCCCACTTTTGTTGTATTGATTCAAACTTATTCATTAAAGTTTTGGGAATCGGTCAAAAAAAGAATTTACAAAATCGAATAAATTGAAAACTGTTTGAATTTTTGTTTCCTGCATTTTCACACATATATTTATTGATTAAAACGCGGGCAACTTATTTGGAGAAAAGAAAAAATGATGAACGATATTTCAATAACCATTTGGGCGAAATAATTGTCATTTTTATCTTTATAATCCGCAAAACAGATAAGACTATTAAAAAAAAAGTCGATAATTAAAAATCAGCATGGCACCATTGTATGAAAAAAAAAAAATCATTTTTCCGTTTAATTTCCGTGCTTTCGACACTGATACAGATTAAGAATATCTTTGGTTTTTTTTTTCTTATTTTAAATGCACAGGCGTCGTAGTTGTAATATTATTATTTTGATAATTGAAAAAAGTTCTAAATTTTATTGATTTTTCAAAATGAACCTTTTAAGAATTGTTCTTGGGATTGAAGCTCAAGAATATTCCTTCGTCCGCTACCAGATGTCTGATTGACTTAAGAATGGACATTGTTCTCGGGATGGGAAGACATGGAATTGAAGATGACAGGGTTCTTTTGATCGAGAAGAATCGAGCTAGATTACCTGTCAGAAAGGATCGTCCAAAAAGAAGTAGATTGTGACAAAAAAAAAAAAAGATGGAAAAAAATGGTTGAATAAATAGTGAATTCAATGATAAACTGCATCGATAAACGTCACTCAAGCAGAACGTCGAGAGTTTTTTATATTTTTTTATGCAACGATAGTGATAACAAAAGAGAAAGAAAACAATACGCGTTTCGGATCTATGGGTATTCACGCGATGGGGATAAAGTCAGAAAAACGGGAAAATCGGGAATTCGATCATTGGCTGTAGGAGATCGTTCGTAAACTGAATGCTGGTCGGATAACTGGGGATTCTCAGGCGATCGGTATAGAATGAAATTGGAGAATGTGAAATTTAAACGATATAGAGAGAATGTACATTGGAAATCGTGAAATTTCACACGACAGTGGGAGAGGAGATGGTGATGCAAAGTCAGGTCGGTCACTAGATCGTGAATCCCTGACGATACGAGTCGATATCTCGTGAATCTCCCCGTAGTTAAACGAGAATCAGTCGATAAAAAGAGAGCAAGAGAGAGAGCGAGAGAGAGAGAGAGAGAGAGAGAGCGCGAGAGCGGGAGGAAAAGAGAGTTAGTTGCAATAACGATGCACAGAGATCCACGTGTTCGACGTATGTCGCGCCACCTGGTGAATCCTGGAACGGGGTTCCAATGTCGAAAGCGTGCTGCATCCAAAATAACCGACTGCTATACTGCTCTGTTGCTTTTCCCACCCGTTTCCAGAGCAATTTTGTCGAAACGAAAACACCGTGAAATTACTATCGTACGCGTGGATTCTAGACTATCCAGTAGTTGAACATACCAGCAGGTTAACTCCCCACACTACAACCTTTTCCCTGCTCGCGTGATCGATTTTATCGTCCCATAGATTCACCGAGCTCTTCTTCTCTCTTCTAGCCGGAAATTTCTTCCCTTGACCATCATTCATATATATATATATATAGATATTAATTCGAAAATAGTGTGTTACGTGATAGAGAACAATTTACGAAGGGGTCCTACGTCCTCGTTTTAAATTGTCTCTTAAAGTGCACACGTGTCGAAGAGATACATTGAAATCCTATCACCGTTTTTCCTCTCGTTCCAAACCTCTCGAATCCAACCCTCTCTTGAAAATAAATGTGCCATGGATTTGTCCTGCAGTCGTCGCCTTTAATGTAACTCAGTAGGATCGTAGCTGAAATATCTTTATACTCTTAACTGTTACGATCAAACTCACGAATTTTATGATGAAATCATGGTTTAAAAAAAATATAATAATGGAAAAGACACGTGTCTTTTGATGCTGACTATTCGAAATAACAAACTAACTAGAAAAAATATATTGAAAAACTCGTTTGACGTCAGAACTGGCTTGTTACACAATTTCTGGAGGACACTGACACGTGGTCATCGAACTCGTCATCCGAGGGATGAAACGAAGCGAGATAGCCAGTTAATGGTACGAACTGGACAGACTATTAGAATTAAAAATGGAGTGTGTTGCACGAGAAGAGGAAAAATGAAAAAAAACGAAGTGACACAGAGCTACAATAGGATACAGAGGGAGGACAAAACGTCGTCCTGTGTTAGTTGAGCAATGGCCGATGTGTATGTGAACGTATGGAAAAGAGAGGGATAAAAGCACAAGAGGGATGGGAACGAAGAGATGATGAACACAAAGCGAGCGATTCACAAAGACCCTCTGATCTATAGTCGCCCGTGTGTGTCCCAAGTTTGTTGGAAAGTAGTCCAGGAAGAGGGAGCTTTTGGACTCAGCCTCGTTCAGTAATGGCCCTTGACAGTCTTCACTCGCGGATCGACATGCACGCACTTAAAAAACGCCTGCACAATTGGGATCCTATTAAAATACGTGCACCAGCTTTTCTATCTTTCTATCGATAAATGATTTTTTTTTTTTTTTTTAATACATTTATTCAAGCACATTTTTAAAATTCTATCAAACCTTTGACGTAATGTGACTGTTAATAAATCGATAGTGTTGCTTAAAATGACGAGGAACGAATTAAAACATGGACTTTCATCGCATTCCAAAAACATTCGACAATGATTACATTTCCTTTTTAGAATCAATCTCACAGAATAAATTCTTATGAAATTCTCGATGTAGAATCAATAGACAAAAAAAACATGATCGAAGCAATTTTTTTTTTCATCTCACGTATCAAACATCTTCAGTGATAAAATTGAAAGGCGAGTATAAAGAAGAAAAAAATCGCTGTGGGACACGAATTTATGAATTACGTTTTGCAATATTTGAAAGACAGGATTTTATTAAGAAGCTTTCTGGCTCTTTGTTGCACACAAAAATGATAAAGAGGAAAATATGCGATGAACGAGAAATATCAAATAGGGAAAACGATCAAAATATGCTGAACATTCGTTATTTTATTTTATTTATTTTATTATATCGTCGCCATATTTCTTCTATATCGAAAGGCTAGAAACCAGGTTAAACGAAAAAAAAGTGGATAATAAAAATCTGCTGTTTAGTTGGAATAGAGAAACACTCAACCCTGTCGAGAACTCATTCCACGCTTCAATGTCTCTGTCCCTTCGTTTCTCCTTTGAAACTCCATATAACTTTTCCTTCTTTTTTTTAATTCCCTCACGTTGTACGTGGAATTCAAATAAAATCGTCTCCCTGGTATTTGACAAACATTATTTACAATCTCAAGCTTTTCACCTAAAATTTTAATTATACGCACGATTTCAGTCGGAAATCTACATGGTCCCCAGAAATTCGTGAACCAAAAATAATCATTGATTCTCAGACTGAGATAATGTTTTGTTGAATTAAAAATCATTTGATATTTTTATCATTTCAACATACTTTTCTTTTATTTCATCTATTATTTTTTGACAGAAAGTATTTACTTTTATGACAACATTGTGTTTTTTTCCATCTCGGGAGCTGACATTTTTTTTCTAGCCATAAAAAAAAGAATAAAAAAAAGATCCACTCAGCTATAGCGAATGATTTTTGGAGCGGAGAAAAAGGTGCGAGATAGAGAGAAGAAAAAGATAAAGGAAGCTGAGAAGAAGGGTGGATTAGTCGAACGAGGTATTGGGCAAGAGGCGAAAATCGGGTCCAGAAGTGCGGAAGGGATCGTCGCCGGATTAATGGACCGCGAATCCTTACCGACGCCTCCATTCCGGGGGCGTGAATCCTTCCTTTTCACCTCTGTCTTTTCATCGCATTTTCTCTTTTCCTTTCTTTCTCCGTGTCCCTTTATCTAAGTTTCTCTTTTCCCCCTTGTTTCTCAAGCAAAAAGCTGTGTAGCATACATAGCACCACACATGACAAAGCATTTGCCACTTCCTTGTTTTTCGAGTTCGCTCGATTTATCGTGACTGGAGCCAACAAAATTGCCGCTCCGCTGATCAAACTTTTCATCAATGACCTACAAATTTGTCCTTCAATTTTCAGGTCATTTCAACTAAAAAATACAACTTTTTTTTTGCATTCTTTTAAAACACAAGTTTTTATATGCTTTTCGTTATTATTTTCTTAAATGTAGCGATTTATACATGTTTTTATCTCTCTTTTTCCTTTTCTCTGGCTCCCTGTTTATCTTTCTCTAGTTATTATTTGTCGTTCGAGCTCGGCAAGGAAACAATCTTCATATCTTGGTGAATAGTTTCTGGAAGACGTTAGCATTATGAGCAAACAAGTGTCTTATATGGTTATATGCTTTTTCAGGAGACGTCGTAACGACATCGTTACTGTGCAACACGAAAACGCGCGTATTGCCTCGTGCACCAAAGCTTTTAACAGGAAAGCTACACTTTCGAAACAGCACGAACGAGAAACAAGTGCACACGAGGGTGTATAACTTTGCATTCGCAAACCACTACCATTTCTTCTTCTTGTTCCAACGACGTACTACATTTCACTTTGTGAGCAGTGCGTAAGTCCAAAATGGAAAGCGAGCCACATAAAATGTCCATAGTTTATATCTCGACGGTGCAACAGACAAGAACATACTAAATAAATACTAAATAATTTCAGACTTGTACAACCATAATGTTCAATGATACAAAAGATACGTGCAATTTAACTACCTCCTGAAATAGACTCAACAAAATTTATATCATTCGAACGTTTAAACATTTTGACTCTGTCATCTATTTGAAGGGATAACTGAAAATTTACCATCAGAATTAATCAATCGAGCAAAATTGTAAGATTACACGTTGCGTCAAAATTATTTCCATGTTTTTTTTTTTAATAAACTGTTCACATATTCAGATACACAAAGGAAAGAATTTAGTTGAAGTGACCAAGGCACGGTAAAATCTCGGTAAAATACGTCAAATGTAATTTAAAAAAATCGTTAATTTGGTTACACCGAAAAAAATATATGTATTGAATGAACCGAACCAATTTTGTTGTCTTCGATTTTGTGGGATCAACACATTGTACATTTCACATAATAAAATTAATATTTGGACCGGCTAAATATTTCATTCGACGTATTTCACCGTGCCACTTAGTTGACTCAACTAAACGTTTTTAAATATTGTACGATGTACAGTTTTTGATTGGCATCATGTGGATGGAGGTACGAGAATTCTTTGCTACTAAAAAAAAAAAAAAAACTTGTCCCATCTGTATATGAAATTTTACTTAAAACCATTCAAATTTGTATAATTCCAAGGGTCAGTTAGCGAGAGAGAGAATAATAAAAGAGAAACAATAAAGGAAAAAGTTCGAATGGCACTGCTAATTCAATTTCAATCAATTCATTAAAATTTTGATAGCAACGAGTGCATTAATAGGAATGCTATTTCAAACGAACAAATGATTATTGAATTAATTATCAAGTCGACGGGATGGCAATTGTTTCTATTCGACGACTTTGGGAAAATTGTATTGCAAAAAGAAAAAAACAGTTATGTAAAAAGAAGAGAAAAAAGAATCACATCATCGATTCAGGGTACACATTACGAAAAAAAAACATCTTACATTATTTACGTGTTCGGATAATATTATTTATTTATAGCTAAGAGCACAAGAGATTATGAAAGTGACAACGATGACGTGACATATTTATCTGGTCGAAAAAAATTTGATGTAAAAGAAATAAACGAGGAAAAATCTCAAGTGATAATTATTCGAAATATTCGTCGTATTAATATGCAATGAACTTCTAGTGCAGCACGACCGTTTTTTTTTTCATACTTGCCCTTTACAAAGCTGTGATAAAACGACTGGAGAAAGTCTCGAAGATTAAAAAAAAAAAGAGCTAAAGCAGGAAGTTCATAAAAGACAATGTAACAGCATTGCATGAAACACCGTTGGTCGAGAAGTAAAACAAGAAGTTGAAAAAATTTAACGAAGCTAAACTAGAAAATTTATAGAGTTTATGAATTTGTATGGGTGCTAGAAAAGCCACGAGGAAGCGAATTCTCGAGTCCCGTTTTATCGCGTACTTTATGGATATAGTTGCGATAAAAGTTGAGGAGAAGAGCCGGCTTCGAGGGATCTTTGTCGTCTTTGTGGCCGAGAATGGTGGCAGAGTCTCCTCTGCCTTCTTTACGTTATCAACCGCACCTCCGCCTCTTCTTATCCTGACCGAAATCTCAAAGAGCCCGTGGCTTTCTTCTCCTCTCGTCCATGGACACAGATAAGTCTTGATGAGTTTGTTAATATTCCCTTATGGTGTGGCAGGGCGGTACAGGTCCAATCACAAATCCCTAAGAACCCCATGAAGCTCGCCAAAGTTAGTAAACTCGGTCTCAGTGAAGCTAACCAAATCGCGGCAATACAATTATCAAATCTGAGCTTCCGATTAACCATTTCACGATTCCATAAAAATCATTTCACGAATTTATAATTATCTAATTATTTCATTGGCAACAATCTACGACAAAATATCTGCAGATTCATCCGCAATTAATTGATTCTGTGGAATTTATTATTCGTGCACTAGGATGAGGGTTTGCTTTGTGAGACAGCGAATCAAACTCAAATGCGTGTATAAAATATTGTAATAAAGGAATAATTATAAATATAATCAGTGTTTTATTGTTTATTGAGTATCTGTCTGTTGTGTTTTGATATAGATGATGAAATGATAATTTATAGTGTGATGCAATGGTGTAAAATGTGATGTAATGATTTACGGTGTGATATGATGGTGGCTGGTGGTGATACGATGGTTTCTGGTGTGTTGTGATGGTTTTTGGTGTGTTTTAATGGTGTATGGTATGATATGTTGATTTTCAGTGTAATATGATAATGAATGGTGTGATACGACGGTGTGATATAATGGCATACGGAGTCATGTGATGAATTATGGTTTGATATGATGATGTAAGTGTGATACTACGGTATATAGTGTCATATGATGGTGTATGGTGTGTTGTGGTAGTGTTTGGTATAGTGTGACATGATGGTATGAGGGATGATATTGATCTGATGTAATGATGTATGAAACGATCCCATAGGATCCAGTATGATTATAATTGGTTACTAAACCATTTCATTTTGTTTGAGATATGATGTGTACTTTTCAAATGGATATTATTTCCCTTAGGTTTCGCCTGAGCTTTCTTATAACATGACAAATGTCTTTTCATTGCACGGTAAAAACGTTAGGATAGGAAATGCCTAAGTGCACTCGCAAGAATCAGAGCAAATGTTCACAACGCTTTACGTAGTGAGATATTTGCGAGAAGGACGGTGGTATTAGGGAGAGTTGTTGCAAGGTTTTTCAAAGCTCCCGAGCAGTTATAAAACGGCTTGACAGAGGGGGGAGGGGGGAGGGAGGGAAAAGGTAGAAATGTGCAAAGCGAGGCCGGAAGCGCTTGCAAAATTGGCTCGAGGGTTGTTAGAGGCGTCGTCTCGTTGTAGCGGCTTGGTTGCAGGGGGTGGCGCTCCTTTGGAACCCTTAAAAAGCTCTTTTTACCGCCAAGAGGAAACGTTAATTACGTAATGCACAGGTTGCTACGAATAGCGATGTGTAGTATACTCTTCTTCGACGTACTCGCGAGAGCATATCTTGCTTTGTACGATCTTCTCTTTTCCTTATCTGTGTGTGTGTGTGTGTCACCCCCCCCCCCTCTCTCTCTCTCTCTCTCTATCTCTCTCTCTCTCTCTCTCTCTCTCTCTCTCTCTCTCTCTCTCTCTCTCTCTCTCTCTCTCTCTCTCTCTCTATCTCTTTTGCTGCGATCGCACCTAAGCTCTCCTGAGTAAAACGACACGATGACTTTGCGCTACAGCGTGTCTTGCATTTGGATCGAGGCCAACCCCCTCGAGGTGTGCCTCAGCAAAGAAATTCGCAACGCGAAGCTCCCACTTGGTAACCATGAACGTTCGAGGTTGAAAAGAAGAAAAAAAGATGTTTTCTTCATTCATGATGAGTTTTCCGCAACGATTCACAGGTTCGTGACATATTTTTGTCTGTTTTTTTTTTTTTTACCATAAAACAGTCTGCTCCTATCACTATTTACGTATCATTCAATTTTGTTTTTGTTTTTGTTTTTTTTTTTTTTTTTTTCAATCTTCATCCTAACAGTTCGTAAAACTAGCAGGATAGTTCCTTTGCAACGAGAGACCGATAAATAAAGTCGGACTCCGTCAAAAGATAAACAACGCGGAAAATCGTCGAGAATTGTTCAATTCCCCGTGGAATTTATACAAGGCAGAGAAATTTCCCCGGTCGAATATACTCTCTCTTGTAGATTAGAAATTTATCGCAATGCAACACAGTGCTGCATTGTATTGTCGTAATGCTTACTAAACGTAATCTCGAACACTGAAAAGGAGAGGGAAATTGCGCCGCGAGCAGTCACGCTGCTACGGTTCAAATAAATATTAGATATTGGGGATGGATAGTAAATGCAGAGAATCGCTTTTACCGGATATACGCTTCCAAATTGGAACTCAGTTATCGGATATTTGCTAAAAAATTCGCATGTTAAACGAACCCTAGTTAAGACTATTGTTCTCCACTTATTTAATCATATGAATAAAGTTGCATCATTTTATACGAAACTATTCAATGGTAATAAGTCATTGAAGATAAATAAAGAAACATATTTGACAGCATGAAAAATTATGTTCTTTCGTTCTGAAAAATATAAACCAGAAGGCAAAGTATTGTAAGTTTTTCATAAAAACAAAAACGCAATAGAGTGCGTAAAGAATGAAGCAAAATACGGTCTAAGAATAAGGCTCAGAGAAAGAGGAAGAGGCTTGAAGGCTTGAAGGCTTGAAAGCTTGAAAGCATCAACGGATTGTTCGTATAACAAGCGTTAGTGCAAAATGTGCTTGTGGCTGATCACGGAAGAGACACGTATGACACGTTGTCACGCAGGGTTCAACTACTCGAAACGTTCGTGAGTGCATTGTGTGTTTTGGAAAACAAGGTAGAGTCTCAAGACTCAAACCTTACTACGGAGAGGAAAAGCACAGAAAAGCGTTGGAAATGCAGCATAAGCGTGTTGCTCGGAGTTGGTAGAATCTTTTGGATACTAGATGTTGCTGCTTACTTCTTCCGGTTCTATACAACCCCAAGCCAGACATCTAGTTTCGATGTCCCGGACTCTCTGTTGGAAGAGTAACTCGGATGGCTGCTCCACTCGTGAAAAGTAAATCCTATATATACCATTGGCCTGTCTCCTTCGCCATGCTACGTTTCCACTCGTACGGTATAAGACACACATACATCTAATACCACACTCTCTTCAGTTTGCAATCTGCCTCAGTCTATCCACCTACTTCCTTCCTCCTTCCTTCCTTCCTTCCATGTGCAAGTCTGCTTTCCTTTTTACTGATACACCGCAGGGCTTTGGTGCAGCTAATACATTCGTGCATTTCCAGGCCACCCTTACAATGAGAATACTCTATTACATACTGAATACCAAGTAACCCAATATTTGTTCCTACAGCTTACAGAATCAGTAGACTGTCAAATTCTGGTACTGAACACAAAAGTTTACATCCATATTGTTCTCTGATATGTAGATTATAATAAGAATATTAGATAAATAATGACAAAACTATGCTTTCGGGCCGATTCGTATAAGGCGCTGGATCTTAGCTTTTTATATAAATTATTGTCGATACGACGGTGTATCAAAGACAAAAATTCCCAACGAATTTTATCTTTAGAATTAATAATTGTAGTAATCACGCAAAGTTTCAGCTCAGATAAATCTTTTATATGGATTCAATTTATCAATTTTCAATCCTCGAATGCAAATCTTTTCGTCTCTATAATAAAATATAAATCTACATAAAAGCAACCGCACGTAACTACCTGACATTGTTCCAAGGCTGCTCGTGCACCATATACAATTCGGTTTATTTCTAACTTCGCAATATACGTTGTGACAATAAATTCAGTGTTTCATTGTTGCTTAATTGAAACTGCAACGTTTTCGTCCTGCTCTCCTATATTCTCGTGACTTTGGTGAATAGTTTTGCTGTTGAAATAAAATTCACCGAGTGCTATTCATCTGTAAATTTGTCTTCGGAGTATTCACTTCTCGTAAAGTCATTGAAATGAGTGTTGAAGTTGCTGCAAAGCTCAAATATTAATAATAAAGCGTCAAATAACGTTGCAGCTTTGACAATATAATAAGAGGAAGATGACAAAGAAATAAAAGAGAAAGGAAACTATAATCCAAGGCCTGAGTAAGAGGCTCCAAGTTAAAGCTGGCTGGATATAACCCGAAGGGATTACTTTTATACTTGAGAAAGCACATGGAACAATATTACCTCGCGAGCTTTTTCTGGGTGACAGCGACAAGTAAAAAAAAAACGTTACAGGGAACGCGAGAATGGACAAAAAGTGGAAAGATATAAAAAGCCGAAATATTCTTAGATACACGCGTACAACTATAAGAATTATTCGTAGCAGTGTACACTACACATTCGTTCTTAGTCTTTCATCCTCTCCTACTTGTTTTCTTTTCATTTCTTTTTCCATTTCTTCCCTTTCTCTCTCTTCCTCTTTCGTTTTTTTTTTTTCGTTTTTAGGTTACTTCGCGGGGGTTTACAGACTCCGGGGAGGAGCGCGTACAACGATGGAACACGCCGAATCTCTCTGTTCATCTAGTTGGGTTTGCCGAGAGAGCTCTTACGATGGGAAAACGAAAGGATGAAAGGTTTGCCTGGACTTGTGCCAAAAACGTTGGTGATACACGTTTGCGAAATATTTCGCGTGGTCGCTGTTACCCCTTACTTCATAATACATATATACACACGAATTTTTGCGAAGAGAGAAAAAAAAAAGAATGAGTTTGAGGTTGAATGCTCGTGGGGTACATTGAAGGAAAGGGAAAAGTTTATATACGTATATTTATGCACTAGACGGTGGTACTGCACAAAAGATGCACGAACCCAGTTCTTCTTTCTTTTTTTTTTCGTGCCACCTTTCTGTATTCCGAGAGCTATGGATCCAGCATCACTCTTTTTCGCGTCTCACCCTTTATCATTATCACAGCCTGAAAACCCAATTCTACATTTATTTCTCGTCGTATTTCTTTTTACGACGAGTTTCTCGTGCATATAACTCAGTCGTTCCGCTGGACCACAGAACTCAACCGCATTCAAATCGAATCTCATTGTTGCAGAACAGAGAAGCTTCTTCGTGCTGCTCATAATGCAGCATAATGCACACCCTATTCTAAAATAACCGAGACTTTCGAACAAAACTTTTAACAACGAAAATATAGAGTTGCGCTTACGTTTCCATACCATTTTCTGCTTTGAGCGTTGATGATTTTTTAGCCACGTGTTAGAGTTTGACCGAGTCGACAAATGGACCAAGATTTCTTTCATCATACACGAGCTTTTATGGCGCACAAAAAACGTCTGTCGGGCTACAACATCACGTTTTTCCACTATTACGTGTGTGCAGGATTTGGACACTCGTTTTTATCGGTGTTGTTTTATGATTCAGAACAGAAAAAAAAACGAAAGAAAAAAACAAATAATGCCTGAGATACGTTGCTCTAGTGCTATTTGTGGCTGCTTTCTGTATTCATCTTTTGCCACAGCATACCAGCATTTTTACTGCCACCATCTTGAATGCTTTTGAAAATTCGCGTTGCAGCTTTATGTTGATGATAAAAGGGTTGAAAAATGGCGAAGGGTGCAAAAGGTAGCAAAGCAGGTACCTGAAAAGTTTTAGCCTTTCCATTCGGGGGGCCCTTTAACCCTTTATCTGCCAATCTCCTCTTCTCGCCGAGAGGAAAACGTTTACAAAACCGAAGCTATCTTACAAGATGAAATTCAATGTTACGCCTATTAACCTCGATCCTTTCAGCAGGAAAATCTTCTCTGTTCAAAAGCTTGAGATCACCTTTTTTTTCGTCATTGTTTCAACAAACAAAAAACATAATAAAAGCGAAAAAAAACATAAGGGTTACAGGAAAAAAGGATATAACGTGAGTTAGCGTGGATAAAAACAACGAGTGAAATAACCGGAGAACCATAAAAAATGCACTAAACTCTGAAGGTGCTTGTCTCGTGAAGAACACGCGAAGAAAGGATGTACGTGAAGTAAGTCAAGCGCAAAATGCTTCGCCTCCTTTTTTTTATCTTCTATATCTCTTCGTACCATAGTTGAACATGAATCGCAGATTTGAAATAAAAAAATAAAAAGAATAAAACTGTAAAACGGCCAGCTATAAAATCGTATTTGTGGAGAGGCATCTTTGATGCATCCACCCCCCATCGATCCAACAAATTTTACAATGGGAATTTCAAGTGCTTGGAAATGCAAGAAATTCTTTATAGTTCCGTCATACTCTTTGACGATTTATAAGGACGTTACAAGGGGTCAAAATCATTCACTCGGTTGAGTGCACACTTCTCACCAGCTTTTTGTCTACCTTAGCCTTTATCGTCTTCTAGCTTTTATCGTTTCATTCTTTTTCTCCATTCACCCATGTACGTAGGGGATTTTATTTTTTTTATTTTATTTTTTTTATTTTTTTGGATTGACACCATTTTTTGTTTGTTAGTATTTTGACATTGACCCATTGAAGAATTTCAATGTTGTCGCAAATAAAAATTCAAACTTTTAACTCTTGAACGGTTAATTAAACATCCTGTGCATCGTGGAGTTTCGTAATTATCGCTTTTTGCCACTACGATCTAAACCACCGTGAACCAAAACAAATCTATAACTAATTAAACGATAAGATTATTCTGCATTCACGAATGAAAAACACTTGAATGTTGTTTCAAGTTTTTAACGTAACACAAAAGAGCAAAAGATTAAAAATAAAAAAATGATGGAGCGAAGGACAAGTGTCTAGACACGAAAAACTTTGAAAATACTTCAGTTAATAGTTGGAATTGTGTATCATCTGGACGATTTCTCTCCATCCGCTCCATTAGAGCGTCCAAATTAACCGATCAATCACAGTCGCACCATTTGCAGCGGTGCTCTCGTAGAATTTAGCATGGACGTTGATCGAGAGTCCTGAAAACTCGATCAAATACTTTCGATCATGTTCCGAAGTTATTTTCTTCTATTTCTTCAATTTCCGAAACAATCGAGCTCAACGGAAAATCAAGTTCACAGTTTTCAAGAGGATTCATCAAGAATGATTTATTATTCATTCAAATCATCAATCAACCAATATTTTCTCCATAAATTCGAGAGTTTATTAAAAATTTCATTTCATACATGTTTCTCATCATGTAGAACGTTGAATCAAGTTCATCCGCATGAATACCTTAACACGTTATTGCACAATACTTCATTGATGTTCAACATATTTATATTATATCGCGAACATCGTAACGAAATGTTTCGATTTGAAAAAGAAGAAAAAAAAAAGAAGTTTTTCATTCGTACGAACGAGAGAGATTTTCTTCTCAAGAGAAATCAGAATATTTGTCTCATTTTTTAATCTTGTTTTTTATTGCATTGATGCTATTCACGAGGTCCCCGTCGTTCTTCGCTTTTCCTATACATCGTGCATAAAAGAAGACTTAAACCGTGAGGAATTTAGTATCACCCTATCGATACAACAGGCAGGTCATATAAATATATATATACGAAGGAAATCGAGAGGGAACAATGAAAAAGATCCGTCAGGAAGGACGTAGGATTCAAAGCCTCCACGAATCCAACCGAAAAATGTGAGCGAAAATGTCAGATATTTTTTTTCATGTCCAAGAACGGAAGACATAGATAGAGTTGGAAAAAATAGGGAACTGTTCGAAGGGACATGTAAAATATGACGCACGCATTGTTCGTCAATTCTTGTCACCGTAACGCATGTTTGAAGTCAACAATAGAAATAGTGCTTTGCGGAACAACGACGTAAACATTTTTGTGTCGTTCACTGTGACAGATTTATGTTTTGTTCTTATATGATAAAAAAAAAAAAAAATTGTATCGTTTGTGTTATTATTAATTCGCAAGATTATAAAAATAATATTTCATCGAAATTTCCTACCTTTGATTGGGTCACGATGAGATGCTTTGGATGCTGCATCTGTAACAAAGAAACACATACCGTTCATTTTTATTCTTCATTATATTTCAGTCCAAAGAGTTGTGTGACAATTGAAAATACTTTTCAATGGAATTCAATGTTTTTTTTCCTGGAAAAATCAATGAATCTTTTCAGAATTCTAGTAAAAAGGATTACTTGAGAATAAAATAAACAAATTCAGATTACGACAGACTTGTTAAATGAATATTTGCGCTGAATTAAATCAAGTCTCTGCTCTCGTTCTTCTTTGTAATTAAAGATGCACTTGAATCGAGTTTGAAAGCTATACAATTCTTTCTCCAATTTTAAAGAACTGTATGCAATGCGAGTTACATTGAGTAAGATAGAAAAACCACAACAGTGGGTCGTGAATAACTGTTAAAGAGAATGTGCGGTAAGGAGAGTGTCGAGATAACCTCAGGCCCAGAGATTTGGATGCAGTAGCATTTCTCTTGTGCTTTGGTTTCTTTGAGAGGAAAACGAGTGGTCGAAACAAAAAAAAATGTATATATATTAATGAAAGGAAGAAAAAGAGAAAAAGAAAGTTCTCGATAAAAGTAAAGTCTCGTCGGATGGGTTGGGCGTGCGTGCCATCGCTATCCCAACGAGAAAACTCGTGCAATTTAGCCTCTAATTAAACGCTAACGCGCCCGCACGGAGCAGAGTTGGCGTCTCATTACGTAAGCAATCGAGTGAGCACGCGAAGCTTTCAAGTCCAAAATGATAAAAAAAAAAAAAAAACAAAAAAAAAGAAAAGCCAAAATACGTGCACAAAGCTAAGAAAAAAAAAACGAAAAAAGTAATAGCTCATCCAGTACAAAATCATTAAAAAATAAAACGTGCACCTTAATTCTCAATTGTTTAAAAATTAAAAAATGAAAATTTTAAACCTATTTTACGCCTTAAAATGTCCTTAAAATTTTATTCTCATATTCTTCTAACTAAAAAAATCACGATGCGCGCACTATCGAACTTCGAGATTTTTATTGTTGACGTTTTATTCGTGTACTGATGGCCGCTAATGCGGCGGAAGCTGTCGTCATTTTGTTGTGTACATCTTTTTGATCACATGCACTGATTGATGACGGGATAGCATATCATCTGACAGATGAACTGAAAAACTTATCTAAAGAGCGCGCGTAGCCCGCGCCTGAGCTAGTTATAATAAAAAAAATTCTTTGAATCTCGGGATTCTCATTTTCATACAATACAAAGCTGCTCGTATTTACCTTGTAGTCATATAATGAATCAGGAAGTACAATGTGGAACGAAAATAAAAAACGAACCTCATTACTACGTTGTAGAAATTTTCATTTCCCCTAGGAATTTCTTATATCAAGAGTGAATTTTGTTGAGAATTTAGTCAAAAAGGAAAGAAATAACATGCACTGGCAAAGTTTCAACAGCTCGGCTCGATAAATCCACTGTCTGTACACGAGTTATCAAGAATTTCTTGGAACACGAATTTTATTCCACAAAGGAAAATTCTTATTAATCATAACTTTGTTTGAAGTATAATGAGATGAAGCTCATTGAGAAATTAGGATCATTGATTTAGGGGTAGAAAAAAAAAGAAAGATAAACATTTATTTCATCAGGAGAAAACGTGTTCATTGATATCAAAAGAGAAGTTCGGGCACGAGATTTGTTCAAACGGAAATTTCGATACAAGAAATGGGGAAATGTTGTCGCGAACCGCATTCAATTGCAAACGGTATCCAAGGGTTTTATGAGACGCTGCAGGAAATTCGAATTTTCCCACGAACGATTGAAATCGTAAAATTCTCGTCACGGATTCGAGACGTTTCTCATACCGTTTTTCTTGTATCACATCGACAGATGCCGATAAAGTAATCAGAGGAAAGAAACCACAATCTTCTTTCAAATGACACCGCTATAGTGTCGACAGCAAAAGGAATGCAATCTTCTTAATCCATGAAACCTGCGAGCTACACGTACTCAATTAAGTTGTACATTTACTTACAAAAGTTACAGTGGAGTCCAAAAAGCTATAGAATATGTGTCTCAAAACATGAGTAAATTTAACAATTAAGAAAATTTTAAACAAAATCAGCTTCGTCTTTATTATTATTCTCTAAATTCGTGGCTACCTGTGGATAAAAGGAAAGAACACTTTGAGTTGAGAAGTAATTAGTGTATATACTAACGAAAAAAAAAAAAACAACAACAACAGAGAGAAATAGTGATTCAGTTGAGAGTAAACGTTGAAAGTTTGAATGTTCAGAATAGCGGAACGAGTCGATGAAATGGAGGAACGTAATAATTTGTAAGTGGAAGAGTATCGAAGCTAGTAGTTGGAGAACGATAACGAAGTTAGGACCCAGATGGAAGAGACGGAAAACCTTAAATGCTAGAGGGATAAGAAAAGAGAAGGAGGTTTCAAGAAAGACAGTTGACTGAATGAACAGGAGTAGTTTAGAAAGAAGACTCCAAAGGAACCACCAAGAAGACTAAATAAATAAATGGAACAAGGATAAAGTTGAAGCAAAGCTTTAGGTTAGGAAGAAAATCGGAGGATGTTGCTGGAGCAGGAGGAAAGCTGTGAGTAAACGCGGAAGAAATATACGAAGAAAATTTGAAGAGATGGTGTGGACGAAAATCAAACAGTATGAGGGACGCGCGTCCAGCATCAGAACGTATAGTATACGTACAAGTAATTAAACAAAGTAATTACTCGTTTGGGAAATGCGGGACCGCGAGAGGAATTGGACAAGAAGGGTGAAAGCCCAGGGGTTAGTTTTCGAAGGAAGGGGAAGAAGGAGGAGGGAGAGAGAAAACGTCACTGTTGCAGCACACTTGAGAGGCGGAGGATTTGGTTGGAAAAACGTGGGGTTTGGAAGCGGGAATTACTTGGAAATCTGCGAGACGGATTTCGTGGTAGCTTTTATTAGATTCCAGAGGTGACCACGCAATCCACCATTTTCTTAAGCTTTAAATGGATTACCGGTGTTGGAACCCCTCGGCAATAATCAGAGTTACTCCGTAGAGAATCTTGGCGAAAAAGGATAATCATTTCCGAGACGAGATGACGTTAACGTAACTAGACTAGTTGATAAAAGTAATTAGAAAAAAGGAAATTGTTGAGAGGAGACACGAAAGGTCTATGAGCGATGAAACATTTTTAATACAGCCAACTCGTTTTGTTTAATAAGTAAACATCGAGCCAACAAACGCGGGCATATCAAGTCGGCGAATCGTAAAAAATTGACCACGGTATTTCGTTTCAACTTCTACCAATCGTCACACCCACCGCACTTTTTTACCCGTTTTTCAACTGATATATTTCTCGCTTTACTTGATTCTTCTATGCATATATACATATACATGTAAAATGGTACGTGACTTCTGGTTCGGAAATTGATATAGTTCGGGTCGTTGAGTAATTCGGAGCGTGGCCAGTGGCCAGATAAATTCGTTGATCGAATCGTCACGAGCAGCTAGAATTCCGCATCTCTGGTCCTCTCTGTTGCGAAATGCTCGTAACTTTGCATGTATCTGCCATTCGGCAATTTCTCCACATCCAATGAAACCAACGACGTTTCATATTGGGAACGAAAAATAAAATGTTATTTCACCGTCAACGACTTTCGGATGCAAATAGGAGACAAAACAAAAATCGATAAGATATATTCGCGACTGTTACAATTGCTCCATTATTCGGGTTTTCCATTTCATCAAATTTACCATCAAGTTTCCCTTTTTTTTGTTTTCAAATCCCAGGCTGAAATAATTCACGAAAAGATCGTTGGATAGAGCAATGAGATGTAAAAGGTACAGAGCTGCAAGGGGTCGCGAGAAACTCTAACGGGGTGGGGATAAATCGCGTGTCTCGGAAGCCAGACGTCGAGCAATTAAACAGCCGTCAGTCCAATTTCTTATCAGTCGCAGAGTGCAAAGTACCTGCAGATAGTTCGCAAGCGGACAAGCCTTCGAAGTGAAGCCAACCCCTTGCCCTTCCGCCCATTTATTCCCTCACACATCCTGGATAAATCACGCTAAAACGGAGAACCCCATCCTTCAATTTTATCAAACGAGGGGAATTATCAACTTTCGAGGGGCGAACGTGTCAATCCATTATAGAGTTTCGTTAATCCGCCCACGTCGATCATAACTGCCAAAATCTGGGAATTACGAAAATTTCGTAGAGATCCAGACATTTTTTCATTTCAGATTTTTACTAAGTGAATGAAACCACTCACGAAAATACAGAGATTAATAATTTTTTATCGCCGTTCAGTCTGTCAAACAAATTTCCACCTTGATAAATCCTTGATGAGTCACCAAATCTTCGACACAATGATCGTCGATCGTTGGTCATAATTGAGGAGAGAGGAAGAGACTGGATTTAGAGCAATCTCCCACTGAAAAGGGAACCAAGTTGCAGAGCTCGAAGAATATTATCATCCAGGGAAGCGAGCTTAAGATGTTGAAGAACAATGGAACTTGCTTGTCTAGAAGACCAGTAGGACTGACCTTAGTGACGAGGAGAGGTGGCAAACGATACATCAACGCTCAGTCAGAGTAATAGTGGCTTATTTCAAGGGTCTTAGCTAGCCAACGCCATTCTCCGACTATCCAGAGAAGGAAGAAGCTATATAGACATAGATGCGTTACTATGCACCGTCCCAAGTTTCCATCATCACCAAGTCCCGCACACACCCCTTTCACATCTCTCTTCTCCATTATACTCTATCATGGCTTACCATCTAGCACTCAACTTCGTTGACAGACTACTACTTTTCTTACTTTTCCCTTCGGAAATAATGTTCCTCTTGAGGCTTATCAAAGATATTCATGTGCGACAATGCGATCTTCAAGAACAAAGAATTCATGCAGTTTCAAGTGATGAAATACGACTTGTCACTGGAATATAATATTGTTATACATTTTCTAATTTAACGGTAAGTAGACACCGCTCGGAACACATGCAGAAAAATCTTTTATATATTTTTCTGACACACGGTCCCCAGCCAATAAATTTGTACAATTGGATCTATGGTGCCGCAGGAGAATGTTTAATAAGTTTGAATCATTACACCATCGAACATCTTTGCAAATCGTTCAATAAATCGATTGGCTCTGGTGCCATTTATGTTTTATTGAAGAGAAAAATTTCCAAGCTCTTTTGACCAGCGACATTTTCCAGTTAAACTTGGGCCACGAATCCCCTCGGAGTTACACGACGGGGCGGATATTCAACGGGGTTTTCACGTCGTTTTTTATCACGACATATCGTGGCGAACAGCCAACGTTTAATCTTTGGGGCGATAAGCGACGACGGTAGTAGGTGAGCGTTGATACTCGCGTGCTCAACGGATTCGGTTTCGATGACACTATCGCAAAGTCAACCCTATGGGCGTAGCCAGAATTTTCTAGAGAAATGGCGTTCGAGCTTGTCTTAGAACAATTTGTATTTTTTTTTTTTTTTTCGATTGCTTTGATCGATTTCTGCTTCGAAAAAGGTGGTGGGATAGCGATGAACAAAATATTTGAAAAATATTGCTGATTGGATACTCTGTGTCATGATGAAAATAAATAACACTTCAGTAACGATTAAAGTATGAATTTTCACGGGAATATGATTTTTCAAAATAACAAATTGATGAATTCATGAGAGAAAATCAAATTCATAAATAATTGACGAATAACTTGATTGATTATAATTTTGTGTTTCATTAAACATCATAATATTTGCAATGATTTCTAAAATTCTGTAATTTGTTGATAAACAATAAAAAATCTTTGATCTATTGTGCTCAACAAAATGGACAATTATTTTTAAAAGATTTTATAATTTAACGATCAATTGGTGATGCGACGCAACAAAACATTTGCCGTAATAATAAAGGGAGCAAAAGAGGGTGGTAATATCATTACATTTTCTGCGGTTGATCCGCAATCAGTATGAACACGGTTAATTAAGCAGACACTTCGCACCGTTCGTGTACGCGTTGTTTATTATATTACGACCACCTCCACTTACACGACGAGCGAGTGGTAGATTTATTCCCGAGAGTTTGCTTTTCCAGCTTCTCCTCTCCCCTCAACCTCAATGGTTCTCGGAATTACAGCCGCTGAATCAAGGACGATAGTTGGCCAATCGTTGCTCGTACTTTTACTACCCACACATCTTCTTCAACAGATATCTTCCAAGTTGTTTCTCTAGTGAATTTCCCTCGAGAAACAACCGAGAATCTCGTCAAAGCACCTTTCCACTTCCATTATCTGTAACAAAGAATCTTTTTCTTCTCCTTTTCTCAGAAATACGTACCAACGGACACAGAACGAGTCAACTTTGTTCGACGAGTAGGAGAAAAAAATCTACTAATTATAGCAGCTTTTTTTTGAAGAACAAAAGTCTTTTTTGATGTACAATGTCAATGTTGAGTTCACTAGACCGAGAGCTGAGCTCATTACAGTACGGAGCATCAAATTATCTGTTATCAGAACGTCGTATTGCGACCTGACTGACAAGTTTCATTGAATGGACGTCAGCTATTTGTATTGAGCATCGATCGTGTAAGCCCTTTCGGAAGTATTTGTCTTCAAATACACTCGATATTAACTATAATGAGATACTTTCCAGGAAGACGTGATTGACGTTCTAGTGAATTGAAATTGAGAAAGCTGCTTGGGAAATATCGATATGTGGAAGAACACGAAGGGGATATGATTTCACGACTTAATACAATAAAGTTTTTATTTTTTAAACAGAAGTTTTTTTAAAATAGCACTACTACGATGTCAAGATGATAAATATCTGATTTTGTTTTTTTTTTTTTTACGAATTGTTCCTCGGAGACCGCGTAACTTTCCCCAAAGTGCTCAAATTCTTGAGGTGTGGCACAAGTGCACAGTCAATAATGAGGGTGGTTTGTTTCTCGTGGTAAATTCTTGCAGGCAATCAAAAGAGCAGAGGAGAACTTTGAAATCGTCCTTGAACGAGAAAATTTTACGCGTAGTTATTAAAGTCCTCTTTCTGAGCCGACTATCATTCGTGCCCTGGCACTCACAACTACGAGGCTCGGGAGAGCCACAAACATTCATCGATCTCCTCGTTATCACCGCAGAGACCCACTTCGACTCTATTCCTATCTTTTTTCAAGGGACACCTAGTTGTCGGGCTCTCAACACAAGGGAATCTCCGTTGGACTTGACGCAATCGATTCTTTTCTTCTCTCCGAGTGCCCTTGTGCTTACGAGCTTCCATGACAACTCGTTAACTCTTCAGCATTTGTATTCACATTGTCCGGGCCCGACGTCTGCAGTATTGTCAAGTGACATATAGTCACTATTATTTCAAAAGATCTGCTTCAGTAGTGATTTTTTTATTTAAACAATCTAATATATTGTATTCGTTGTGATCCTGTGCAAAGATCCTGTGCATCCTGAGGAAATGGATTAAAAAATCAATACAATTGGTAAATGATTGCATCAACCGATTCAGGAGAACTTTTCTTTTGTTTATTCTAATTAATGAATAAATCGTGATTAGGCAAAAGCCATTTAAAATAAAAATGTAATGATGAAGGCATTGTATGAGCATTCATTGAGAACCAAGAGTTTGGAGTTCGGTAGAGAAAATTGAATGGTGAAATAATATGTTGATATGAACATAGAGCAGAGAGTATGAGACAGATTATCGGAGTAGTGTAAATATTGACAAACCTTGATTGAATCCGTCAGACAAGGTAACACCAACGTGTGTACGCAAATACCATTCTTCCCCTTGTTTGTTTCGAACTTCATTCGTTTCCCTGGTTCTCCTTGTTTCGTGTTCGAGAATACATAAAATTGAGTGAAAATATAAGCGGGGAAAGGAGATACACAGTTTGAAGCTAAGTGCGATTTTGTGTCCCACGTGCAATCTCGTTAATACAATATGCACAAATGTAAGTGTATGTTTTATTATATATGTATGAGTGCGAGTACTATGAGCAGTAGAGGGGGGAACTATCGGAACTGATGGTCCAGGTTTCAGGATGGATCATTTGCTTTCACGCCTGCCCGTGTACCGATAACAAACATTCGAGAAATAGATTATGCGATGTGTATACAGCCTTATCACTATATTTCAATCAACCTAAAATCGCATATACTTTTTGTTACATATGCTGCTTTCCAAAGTAATTCAATGTGGATCATGCTATATTTTCATTTAATAAAATTCATCCTTTTGAGGAATATAGATATTCGATATTTGTGAAAACATCGAGTGCGTGGAATTTAAGCTGCACAACGGATTTTCACTTCTTCCAAATTCAAGGCTGCCTCGAGCAGGGTTAGCTGCTGCAGCGATATAGTAGCTCGACTTTATGCCCCGGAGGAAGCGAGGAATACACTACGGAAACGGATTACCTTCGTCATTCTTGTAGCTTTGTACAAGGTATGGATCGCGCTTAGCTTTCTAGCAAAGCCGACGCCTCTGGATCCTTGAAAAGTCCTCGCTACCTCTTACCTAACACGAAACCCCTGTGATCTGGCACCCCATCTCACCAACTCCTCAAGCACGCTGTCTTCTAGACCTCTGAGTATATACTACACGCTCCAACATCTGCATAATAATAGATTCAAGATGCCGGGACTGCTTTGATCTTGATTTAACCAACCTAAGCCGGCCATGCTCTTGATTAACGAAGCGATTAATCCTATCCATCCATTTAGTCACCCTACTCATTAAAACATCTTTCAGAAATACTATAAAGCAAAATCTTCAACGAATTTGTAACACTTATCTTTATCTATGATACAAGGTGGAAAGAACAAATTGAAAAATCAAAGAATTTCATTCCTCAGACTTGATTAATTGCAATAATTGTGGAACATTTATATATTCTTGCGTCTTTATTCACATCTGCTTGTAATTATTTTCTTTGCTAAATAAACCTCGGAAATAGTTGCAATGATAAACTCTGATGGAAACATGGATTGTCTGATTTTGCGTCTGCATTCTACTCTGTTTCTTCCTCCTTCTCTTCCTCTGTTCTTCTGCGCTTTAGCGAATACTGAGATACAACCATCCACCGCAATAAACGTTGGAGAATAAGCTTTGAAATGTTAAACCAGTGTTGCTAGATTAGCCAATGAAGTGGATCTGAGGTTGGCAGATTACTCGGCTATTCTTGAGGGTTTACCTTCTCGGTTTCTAGGTGCCTTCTGCACAAAAGTCTTCTTCAGGGAATTCAGGCACAGCCATCAGCCACCAGGTAGCATCTTGTAGCTAAATACAAATCTCTATTTTCCATACAAGTCTTCATTAAGGTTCGGCTTTTTTTCTATTCTCCCGGAAGAATTTTATACATGTAAAATATTTAGGAAATATCTGTTAGATATTTGGAACGTTTAGTTTATTATTTAATTTGTATATTTTATCGTGAATCTGTAGACAATTGAAATTTACAATGAAATATTGATATGTTCAATATTCTATTAAATTATCAAATATTTTGAGTCGAACATGGGAATTAAAAATTTTTAAATTCCTAGCCTAATTTAAATGTTAGGAGGTTGGTTTGCCATAACAGCGGCATCAGGATCTACGCTTGTGTAAATACTTATAATTTCCTTCCAATACATCATTTATACGAGAATTGCTTTTCATCCACCTATGAATTCATCGACTATTGTCGAAGACAATTTTGTAAAAAAACAGAAATAGAATTTGAAACCAAAATGTACTTCAATCGCCTACAGGTTATGTTATGTAAAGTACGTTTTGATTCAGTTTATACCTGTATCAATTGTCTATTCTAATCAATGCGTATATTGATTAAATCAAAATATACTTTACATACTATGCGTTACTGCAACGTTAAGAATCACATAAGTAAATCATTATACTATTTATTATATTAGATTACAATTTAATGATTTTTGCCGTTTTGCATTACGTTTTGCATTATATTTCTTATCATTGCTGTCGAATCAGTATTTCGCGCTGACCAATCACAATTTGGCAATGACAAAATATCACACATTATCACAGAGGAGATGAAATAGACAGTATCTTGAAAAGTTGCTAGTCGAAGTATCAAATATAATTAAACTCTAGAATCTTTATCTTAATCATTTATGATTAAAAAAAACAAACTATGATTAAATAATTACAATGCACACATTATAAAATAGGCTAAACAAGTCCTACGTTCCATACAATCAAACAATTAAACAATTACAACTACAACTACAACCAATTAAATTACTACGCACAATTACATTATTATATACAATTAAACAATTACAACCAATTTGTCCGAAAAGTTACTGCGCAGCAACAGTCGAATACAATCTTAGTGTACCTTAATCGTTAATAACTATCTAGATTATATATTAATCTATCGAAGTCTCGGGGAACTTTTCGTCAGAGTACGACTTTTATTGTCGTTTGTACGAGTTTTTGGGACCTGTTTCGTAAGTTTCGAAGTCGGGATCTGGAGAACTACTGGAGGGGGTAGTCGAGGAACAGGGTTGGATTGTAAGTTGAGGGGCTGGATGCAGTTAGTTTGTTGTATAGTTTTATTTTGCTTCGAAGGGAGTCTTCGTCCGCGCATTCTGCTCAGACTCTTTTTGCGTAGATGTTGTCGTATGGTCTTTCTCAAACGAGAGTCGCCCTTACAGACAGACATCCACTTTCTAGAGACTTGAGCAGAATTTAGCAGCGAACGAGAGTCCAGCTTTCGAAGTATTAATTCGGCAATTTCCAAAGGCAAGCTAGATATGAAGTCAACTTCGCAGCTGTTGGCTCCAATGGAGCTCATTAGCTTAGCAAAGGAATCCATGTTGCCGCTTGCAATGACAATTGCAGACTGATGCTCCTCTGTCGGTTCCTCGGTTTATATAGGGAAGTCCACCGTTCCGAATGACTGCACCGACCAACCAGAATCATCCGTCACGGTTGACCGCCTCGACCAATGAGGATCGACCTACGATTAGTACATTTTTTTGACAATATTCCATCTTCAAATGACTTCTCGAAAGCCACTCGACCATACTCGTTTCTACTTTGCCCTTAGAATATAAAATTATTGTCTCTTTCTGTTCAGAGCATTTTTCCTACATTCTGATGACGTTTAAAGTAACATGAAATGATATTCAGTATAACATTTCATTCAAAAGTCTGATAACTCAATTAGTTAAAAAAATTACAAATCTTTGAGAATTCGTTCCTCTCTCGTGACGCCCAAACCCTATTTTCAAAAATCTGATAATTGTAGCGACTTCCAGAACTTTATGGTGAACTCAACAAACTAACAATGAACTTACTCAAATGATCACTTAATCAAAATATGGCCCCGAGTCTCGAACCCTGTTCTAGACTTTGATTTTCGAAAACCAAAACATTATCGTTACAAGATTGAAGTTCAGTAACTATAACGAAAGAAAATAAATGGTTTTAATGTATTTTTAAAAGAATTATATCCTCCTATTGAAATAGGACTAATTCAAACATTTGAAGCGTAAAGTAGGCGGTCCAGACGAGCCATGACTTCCCTCCTGTTGGTGCAATGCATTCATCAGTAAGGCTATTTATTCCGAATTTATTCCGTTGAGTTTTCAGCTTATATTCGAGGCGTGCATTGAGTAGTGAAAAGACGAGGGATTCGATGAATAGGCCCAAATTCTCACTTTCCCGGACTGTTCATTTGAATGAGGCTAAAGCACAGGGCCAAAAATACTCCCTATTCAAAAGTATTTCATCGATTCGACGTGCGTAACAGCACTAGAATTTCGGCTTATCCCAATGAGTTTCTGAGCACAAAAAACATCGAATAGATAAATAAATCAAATGATGCTAAATGAAAACTTGCATCTCCGAGTAAAATAAAGTGGAAAATCGTAACGAGTGATCAGTGAATATCTATTGATTGGACTATAAGCAGAGCGACTTTATGTTTGGTCAAAGATCACGATCAAAGTCATAATTCATTTTCTCGAGGTTGATAAATAAAATTTGTTGATTGCATTTCCTTTGGATTCACACAATCTTGTGGCTCGGGGACGATTTCAACAAATTGCTATTAACGGTGAACGTCGGGAAAAGATCAAGGATTATTTACAACAGTAGTAATTTTAAAAAATCTCTTTTTTTTAATGATTTACAGCCGAGACTTTGCCAAGCTCACCTCCAATCAGCCAAAGCTTTCGATTTACGTTGGAAAATTACATAATGTGAGTATTTTTTAATACTTTAACACGCTATCAAAATAAATCATTGGAGGTAATAATTTACAATGACTTTCCATAACATTTCGGATTATTTGAAAACATCACATTCGAAACAAGCACATCGTATATTTTCAGCCCCAACGAACAAAAAATATTTTCAAAATCATTTAATACTTAAAAATCAAAATGACGATTATCAGTTTTTGAAATTAAAAAACACTGATCCTTGTTCTTGTTATTTACTTTTCTCGATTCGAGACTTCAACATTTTTGAACTGTAATTAATTCATGACTATAGTTGTCTAAAACTTGAATTAGTAAATTATTGATTTTGTCAACATACTTTGATGTTTATAGGACTGGACAATTTTTTTTTGATTCAACGATATATCGAAGCTCGTTGAGGGACGTGGCAAAACAGCTGACATAATCGACTATTTGTCAAACGGTGGTAGTTATAGCATACGGTCAACGTTTCATTGGCACTTGTTGACATACATAACATTCGAGTCGACTGGCCAGGTATGACCTACTCATATTTATTCAACGGTATACGTGTATTTGCGGGCCCTGCTGTCGGCAAGAGAACTACGTTACGTACCTTTCGATATGCCATCCATGTTTGAGTAAACCGTGTGTGGATTTTTTTATTTTTTTTATTTGCAAACATTCTCGCGAGCATTTGTGCACTAATCTTTACGAATCTCCCAACTTAATTTGTATCCTTTCAGCACTCTTTTAAAAAAGATTTTAATCATATAAACACGTTTTCTCCCCTCTATCCGACGTAATTAAGAGATCAAAAAAATTATCATGTTCTTTCAGCATCAAAACGGTTTTTGGAGCTGAAATTTTATTCAATTGAAACTCATTGACGTGAAATTCATTGAAATAGATGGTTTTTGCTGGCATATTCCAGAAAATTCTCTATGAAAATATGTATATTAAAATGACTATTATCGCAATTAATGATTTTTATTGCTTTGTGAAGAATTATTGCCTGATTTGACAAAGAAGTTCTTTACGAATTTAGTGGTGAAATTTTTTTTTTTTTTTGAAATTTTCATTCAAATGACGAAATGGCGAAGAGAAAATACGCAGGAAATTACGAAATTCGTTGTTATTGTATTTTTCGCAACGCGTTTTTCACGAAGAAATGATAATAGAGGCAAGTTTTCTTCGAACGTTCGTCGTTATTGCTTAGGCACAAGTGTAAATACGGCAAAAAATACGTTAAGACTGTTTTTTCTCTTACGTCTTGCAAAGTAGTGAATTTTACGACTCTGTAAAGCGTCGAAGGCGCGTTCTGTATTTTTTTTACGATGCGTTTTACGACAGCCATACATTTATATTCACAGAGATGCTTGATTGTCTTTTGATAAGTTGTGAAATATTTATTGCTGATTTATTTTGTACAGAAAAAAAATTTGAGGGCTCCCTTTGTTTCGTATTCTAATTCTTTTCCTCCTTCCTTCTACTTTTCAATTCAATGCATTCCCGACGAAAAAAATCAGGTTCATCAACCTCGATCGTAGTGCAAGTTGCAACCGTCATAGACGTTCATTTTTATTCGTTTACGACTAATTCAACGTTTCTCTTCATATTAAATTCGTCAATTCTACATTTTATTATTATCTTTTATTGGGGAATTTATTTCGGCGATTCAGATGACATCGTCCTGAAATAATTCGCGGCAAAATCTCAAATGGAGTATTTTGTTTAATAATTTTCAAGAAGTCATATATTTTAGCCATTTCATTCATCTTAATCGAGGCAGAGATCTTGTTTCGAAAGTCAAAACGAAAGGTCATTTTTCAGACTTATTTTTTTAAAGTAAATACCGTATTTAATCTTTTCGAGCTATTTTACACATTTCAACAGTACAACAAAAAATCATTCAAGAGATTAAAGAAATTATCACAGGAAGTTCAATTTCGCGAGACGCACAAAAAAAACTATTCAACCTGTTGACTTAGCTGAAACTTTTTCTTTAGATCATATCCAACCATCCAAAATCAACCGAGAATATGGTTAATAACTTTATTTTAAACAATATGCAAACAATATTACAAAAAAAAGTGACTAAAATCACTTTTTCGTTACCGCTTGTAAATTTTCACTGTATATTGAAGTTTTCTTAGTTTATCGACTATAAAAAAGTGTTTTGAATAACAATCTATTTTTTTGTTTATTTTTTTTTATATACTTTTATTACAGATGAAAATTACGAGCTCCCGAGCTCTTGCAATTTTGAATCACCTGTGGTGAGACGATTTGTTCATCTACTTTTACGCACATAATTTCTTAATTATATTTCGATGAACATGACTTTATGTCATGTTGAAATGGGGCCAAAGGTACAAATAGATTATTTTGTTCACTTGAAAATAATTTTCAGAAATAACTATTTTTTTCTTTCGAACTAGATCCCTGCTTCAGTCTATTATATTATCCGTTATTTTAGTAAATAAATAAATCTCATGAGGGATACTAAATCCAATAATGGATCATTGAATGCGGTTAATGATATTTCATGCTTGAGAAATGTCGATTAGTGTTCCAATTTTTTTCGTCAAAAATCACACAAAGCCTGACTTCGATCGTTTTGAGGTCAGACCATGAAATACTTTTTTGTGATGCTGTGGAGCGCCAAAAATTAACGCTGCGAAACCGGTTACCGCCGGTTCTGCAAGAGAAATGCTTTCTCTCATCTTAGGACTCTGTTCCTCGAACCCGCAGACGCGAAACATGCTTCACCGTATGATTATTGAGCAACGTTATTTCCTATCAGGGTCACCTTTCGATGGAACAACGAGTACAGTTCGTCGAAAACGACTTTTTATCACGATATTTATGAATGAAAGTCTATTTTATTCACGTTCTATATCCGGACTGAATATGTTAATTTTTTTCAACAAAAGGACGAGTGTTATGATTGCAAAATACTTTTCTTGTTTCTTCGTTTTTAATCCCATTTAATCGTAACGTAATACAAGCCCAAAAAAAAAACTTTTTTTTTGGCCCACTCGCCAAAAATTAACATTTGATGTCAAAACGTAATCGAAAGTTCAGAGATAACTCGCCATATATAAAGTCGTCGAATCAATTTCATGTATTTATAAATTTTATTCGAACATCCATTTGTTTTCGATGAAATTTTATGGGATGATTGATTAAACGATGATTAATCGACTTATTTCCATTTGGAAGAATTCACATTTTGTTTTCTGCACTCAATAAATTTTGGATCATTTTTTAAATGGCCTTCGACATTAAAGACTCTCAAGGCACTGATTGTTCAGATACACACAAGTACAAAAATGCGGTCTTGAATGATTAAAAAGCGGTCAAATGTACTGAGGAATAGTTAACAAATCACTGATATTTTTTCTTACAAATAAACGACCACGAATTTACTGAATATTCTACAATAAAAGAAAAATACGATGACGGCAATTTAAAATCGTTTTTTTTTTTTTTTTTTTTTGTAAAAATGTCAAGCAATAAATGGCAGGAAAAAAGGTGCGAATAAAAATTTTAGAAACATGTAAGAGATGTTAATAAAAATATACAAAAATGTTGAAGCAGAAGGTGCTAATGAATGTGCGACTCAACGACTGCAGTAAATACATAAAATTGCCACTTTTTTCAAAACCACGTTGACTGAAAGGAGAAAAAAAAGTCCTTCTTCTCTGTGACAGAAATCAAGAATAAAAATAATAATTACCGCAAAAATGTTAAGCTTAAGAATAAATAAGTACTGATCATTGATAAACAATCAAAATTAATTTTTCGAATAATGTTTTTAACCCACATTGAGATTTGTAAAATTACATCCGTGAGCATCACACAAAAAAATGGCCACTAATCTGTGCAAGAACGGACGTGGCTGCATGAGAAACTTCTACGAGTGATTGCCTTTCAATAATCTTGTGACCGTAATTTCTTAGTGTTGTGCGACGATATTTTTACACAGAATAGTACAAGTCATTCATCAATATTTCCAACGAAACTCATACGAATTATCGGATAAACAAAAGATTCGTAATTGATTTGAAGGTCTAGTTTGAAAAAGTTGAGCAAAATCTTCCATCCACGAGTTTGGAAGCATTTTCTTGGTTTTATGATAAAAATGCATGCTTGCGCTCGAGAGCACCTGAAATGGGCCGGTGAGCGTTAATGATCTAAAAATAACGACCAGTCATTGAGTTCAACTTTCTTAGAGTTGCAAATTAATAAATGAATGCTTTCTTGACTAAAATTAAGAAAAAAAAAAGTAGAAAACGAAAGAACCATTCGTTCGATCCCATTGAATAAAACGATGAACGTTTTATTGCATCGACTATGATTATAGTGTCATTAAGTGCGTGAATTCAAGTGGATTCTCTACGAAAGTAGTGGTTACATAAATCAAGCATTTAACAGCCATACGTATGGGAAAAAAGGTTTTGCATTCGAGTCAACCAGTAAGTAGATTATTCGGAGCACTTTCATTCATTTTTTCGTCCAATATTTCATTGTATCTAATTTCCGTGTTGAGATGATAAATAATGAGTAAAAACACGATGAACTGTGGTGGAAAAATCAATCGATAAAAACGACTCAACGGTGATTCGCTCCTTCAATAAAAAGACAATGTTTCAAAGGTTTTTATCAAATGGTTAATTAAAATTACAATGTTCATCTCAGGTAATTAAGAAAAAATCATCTTTGACGAGTAATTTATTTCTTCGTTCCTGATTATTGGAAGAAAACATCGAAACGGATGTGAAAAATTTGTTGAAATGTGGGCGTGAAGACAAAAAGCAATGAGGTGAACGACCCCAGCATCCTGAATATGTCAGTGGGACGAATTTGGCGGACGAAAGGTGAAGCTGTTCTTTTTTCGAAGATAACGGACACCAGAAATAACCCGAGCAATGGAGGGTCTTCGGAGAAGGGGTTATAAGAAAGGAGTGTAGGGGAAAGAGGGGGTAAAACTCGATGGAAAGAAAGTTTAAGAGCAGCGATCAGCCGCAGAAAACCACGTGATCGTTTACAATTTCCTCCCTTCTTTGGTCCAAAGTATTTGGTGTCTCGTTACAAGTTTGTTCTCCTCTCTCGCTCTAAAATCCCTTCCCTCGGGTCCGAGGACCCAAAGTCTTTATAAGCAGGAGGATGGCGCGTGGACGTTGTGAAAATTTTTCGCTCTTTCAAACCGAGCAAACGCGCGGAATATACGCGGTTTTTGACGCTTTATTAGTTGGCTTGAAAAATATTTTAAATTTGGAGCTGTACACTCCCCATAATCAAAGTGCAGTTTGTTCTTCGAATATTCAACCAAATAACGAGTGAGTCATTTGTATTTAAATCATTTAAACCCTCGGTCCATATTTTCATTTTAATTGCATATTTTCATAGAAAATAAATAATTCATCGATTCATTATGCCATTTGAACGATTCATAATGTCATGGTTAATTGGAATATTAAAAAATATTAGGATCATGAATTGCCAAGTAACGCAAAACAAAATTATAATAATTAATTTTGCAAATAACATGCAATTCGTTATTTGTGGATTTCCGAATTGATACTCGATCAAAACATATCAGAAATTCATTACTTTTAGATACAAACTCAATCACTTTAGCCATGACTCGCGTGACAAAGATTAAGAGTGAAATGAAAATAGAGTAGCGTTTATAGGTTTCGTGATCCTGGGGGTGCAAGGTGCGTGTACCTCTTACCTGATGTTATCGTTAATCATCGTGTCACGACACTCAACAAATTGTATACACAAATCACAGCGAATAACAAATCGTATTTTTATTTTTATTTTGTCCGATAAAAAATTAATTTTCCAGAATCTTTAAGCTTCGTGTCATTGCTTTATAAATTATTATATTTACATAATAATAACACATTTAAACGAAATTACAAAGCACTGGCAAAGTCCATGATAATAACGTACGTAATTATTGATAATCTTTCAGTTCTCATTTTCACTCCATACATCGAATTCGAAAATATCCCAATTTACGTTCCATACGTTACTGTTTAATAATTAAAATCCGATATTATGATTTCATTCGTCGAGTTACTGCTGTTATTTCTGTAAATTCTCTATAATTTATCATTTTGTAATTCCAATCCAAGCTTTGTTCTCCATACTTGATTTTTATCATATAAAAAACCATGATATTTGAGACATCAATTTAATTTTCATGAATAATCGTTCAAACAACGTCATTGATAAAATAGTAGTTGAAAAAGATGATAATATTTGAAATATGAAAATCGAATTTGAATAAAAAAATAGCATGAGAAAATTAGAATAAAATATTCTCAAAAATATACAACTGTTCAAAATGAATTAAAACACACAAAACTTGTCGGTGCGGCACGTTGTTTAACAAAAGAACAAAACTTCCCTTCATTTATATCTCCTAAGGGGATGACAATTCAAGATCAATTCTGTTTTTTTTTCTCGCCATCAGTTCCAAGCAAATAATTGATTTAGCTGTGAGCTCATTTCGCTCGTAGGGTAATATCCCATGGGATAGATTATTACGAGACTGCGTATCAATGGCAATGTGTACAGGGGGTTGATGATGATCGAGAAAGTTGTTAACCGTAAGGAGAGAGAGAGAGAGAAACTTTATAGCAAACTCTGGGCTTGACTTGTATAGAATCGATCGTTACGTGGTTCTAATGGGAAGAAAGTTTGCGGTGGTGTTATTTGAGTGATCCTGGATATCAGTTACGTTTGACTTACGTAGCTGCATAACGAGTCTCTTAGAATGCATAAATACATATATTTATGGGTGTATGAATCAACATAGCTATGGTGTATGTTCTTTCGAGCATGGCATTTCAGTAATTCATTTTAAAAATGAAAAAAAAAAAAAACAAAAACAAAAACGACATGAGATTAGGTTCACGTATACGAATATAAAGAGGCGAATACTTCTTACGATGTGATTCACCGAAGAAAGTATCAGCTTCCTGCTCAGTAATTTTTCATCATGCGAGAGCAAGAGAGAAAGCAGTATAATCAAAGAGTAGATTTACACACGCATACGAACACACACGTATCGCAAAATTACGAGCCGAGTCTCGTCGATCCAGCCGTCATAATGGCCTGGAAATCATAGCTTCCCACTGGCAGTGCACGATTAAGTTTTTAACCCAACTTTATCGACTTCTATTCTTATGTAACTTGGAGCTCGCAGCCTCGCAAGATTCTTCCTGCTACAACAACTGGCTCGCGGAAAATATCGATTTTTTTTTTCAACTTCTTTATATAATGTTGAATCAATCTTATAAACCATAAAAAAAAGCGCGGGAAAAGTCTTTTTCCAGATTCTTGACCGTTGACTTTTCATTTTACTTTCAACAGTTCCGTAATTAAAACGAGAACTTCTTGAGAATGTGGTACACGATAAATAAATACGATCCTGTTGACTTATGCGGATGTTACGAAGATCCAGTGATCTTTGTTTTTTCTTTTCGAACCAGTATTCTTATGAGTGAAAAGTTGGAACACCAGAATTACGACTTCCACGAATCCGTGCATGACAGACACCATTTTTTTACCAATCCATTCTTTTTTACGAAAATTTTTTAATGACCACGTGCCTTTTTTTCATTGATTTTTAACTCGAGAAAGTCAACCAAAAATAGCTGCGAAGGATTTTAGCTGTTCGAGGAAGACAAATTATTGGGAATTCCTTAGCAAAAAGAGAGATTTTTTGTTCAATTTTAAAAAATCATTCGGGCCACTATTATGCAACTACGTGCAAAATTTCAAAAAAATTCACATTTCACGAAATAACTTTGAAACTTTTTAAAGGAATTTTGTCGTTTTTTTTTTTTTTTCATTCATTATTAGACATTTTTTTCTGAAATTTGATGTTTTTATCATCATGTAAGATATGAAAACTGAAATAATTAAATTATTCTGTAAGTTGTATCCAAGTTTTTGAAAATTAACCAGAAAGTTAACTTTTTAACGTGAATGTGACGAAACTAATGCGTTTAAAAAATTCTATTAATAAATTTGATGGCAAGGATATAAATTTTGCAATTTTGTATCATTTTTACTCGTTTCACATGGATTACTCGATCTCAACTTATCGCAACAAACATCACAGAATTTACGACAATTAAAGGGCCCACAGAACCATCAATTTCTCTATCGGTTTATTGCCAAGAAACCAATTGCTCCAACCTTATCTTTTGCTATTATATTTCTATATACAGTAACATAGTAACCAATTTGCACTTAAGACTCATGAGCACACAGCCGTGTTATATTTCTCTTTACTTTCCTTTGTCATAAAACACAACGTAAACTCCGGTTAATTGTGTCATTTCAAACGAACGCTTCGATAAACACTTTGCATGATAAAACCTGAGAATGTTCTTTGACCAACTCGGCGTTGCATTAGCGCCAAGAAATGTTACAAAGAATTTTTTATGACCTTAACTTATCACAAAAATCTATTTATTTGTTTAAAAAATGTGTGTTTTGGAGTAAAAAGTTCTATAGGAAATTTTACAAACTAAATTATCATCATTTATCGATTTAATTATCTTGAAATCTTTACAACGTTTCTGTTATTGCGATTTAATTAATTGAATATAATCGATTAATCGTCCGCAAAGTTAAACGAATCAAGAAAGAGAAATTTCAATGAATACATAAAGATTTTCAAACGCGATCGTTTGCTTACGTTGCCATGTGATAAAACCAGTTTGACGAGCATCACTTTCCGGGTTCTCGATGAGATCGATTGCTGCACTATCTTACTCTGCTTCCTATAACGGTCGACGTGAGATAACATAACGTAAGGGAAAGTATATTTACCGAAGATTAGGTGTAAATTCAAGAGAAACGAGAGACGGTAAACATTACAAAATATGACGAGACGGATATTTCGTTTAAATACAATTTGTCAAATGAACGTTAAAGGTGCTAATAGATACGTGGATTTATTGCAAACATTAGGATTCTTCTCGTAAGCTGTGGCAAATAATGCACAACAGTGATTTCGAAAGCTTGCCTCGAGCCATTGATTACTTTTCTCTACTGCATTAAAGTTTATAATTAACACCAGCGAAACACGAAATTGATTAAAAAATAATCAAAAGCTTTTTGCTTATATTTTTCTCTATAGATGTCCATAAAAATTGATAATTCGTGTTCTTGTATCACGAATTCCTAGGAATTACTCCTTTTTTTGTTTTTTACTTTTTATGTGATTTCAGTAATAGTCTCTTAATTTTTATGTCTTTAAGGGGGAAGTAAGTCACCCACAAATGCATTCTCACCTCTTTGCTTCAGACGACACGCTTTCTATCAATTATTTAACATTTTCTTTGTTTTCATTCAATACTTTTTTCTTTTGTTTTCGCCATAATTGCTGCTTGCGTGCAAACTGATCGTACGTTCTTTCGATTCTTTTCTTTTTCAACCGAACGTGCGAATCGAATCGTTGCAGCTCGTACATTCGCACGTTGAATCTATACAAAGGTGACTGCATAAAAATGTGTGGTTTTTCTCCATTTAATAAAGCAGCGATCAATCAAAAAATAATAACAGTAAAAAAACAATTACAAAAAAAATCTTAACTGTAAATTCATTTTGAATTTGGCTCCAACTATAATGTTAATAATATTTTCTACTGAAGGATTTCGTTATTTCTCATTATTCTAAACATTAGACACGTGAAATTTCACTATTTGGAGATTATATTAAAAAATAAGTCGTAATATTTTCGAAAAGTAAATAAATTTGAAGAATGAAGCGAGTTATCAATCTCGTAATTCTTTTCCAACAAATATTATTTCTCGTAGTACTAAATTCGCAACAGGAATTCTCCTTTCAGTCTATCGCATTCAATTACTTCCGTCAATATTATTATTGGAGCAAATTATCGTACATCTACTCGAGTTCGAGTATTTTTGTCCGGAACTTCTTCCAGTTCTGAGACCGATTACATGTTATTATAACGCTTCGACGCTTCGATAAATTCGAGAAAAGTTCTATTTTTTATTTCTCCTTTTAAGTGGATTAAATAAAGCAAACGGATTCTTTACTATTTACAAATATTATCAAAACTACAGGAATGAATGAAATGATGAGAAAAAAAATGTTCATATTGGAAACATTTGTTCAAATTCGATTATTTACTTTTTTTTTTTATGAATGAATAAAAATCTTTCAGGGAACAAAACTTTTTTACTATAAATAACATATAAAATTGATCAAAACATGTAGAAAATAAACAATAAACTGCGACTAATTCGAAATGCTCGGAAATCGATGTATTTGAGTTTATTCATTCTCGAGATAGTTCAAGTTTGGTGAAAAGGTTTTTTATTTTCGCAGGTCAAAACGTAATGCTGAAATCCTTCAAAGTGAATGTTGAAGTGAATACAGTTCGGTCATATGTAGACAGACGTGCGTCGAACAAAAGTAAACTTTCACCGATCATTATTGCGTCTGATGGATGTTGAATAGAAGTTCCAAGCTCGGGGATCCCTGAATGGCAATTAATGTTTTCAGGGGGCACGAGTTCCAGTTACCTATTCACTACTACAGTCCAAACTGACCCATAATACCAAAATGGTTGAGAATATTGTTGAATGGTTTAGTTGAGAGAGAGAGAGAGAGAGAAAGAGAGAGACCAAAAAAGCGATAAAAAAAAAGAAAAAAGAGGAAGAGAGAGAAGAGAAAAAGTTTGAAAGTGAAATGCTATCGTAAATAGCCGTCTCTCATAATTTTCGCCCTCGTATCGTTCGAAAGTATAAACCTCTCGACCCCTTTTTTCCCCCCTGGTATGCAATATTTCACCACATACCTTATCCACAACCTGCATTGTGTTTAAGCCTGTTAATTAACTTTCATACTCGCGTGTTCATCCATCCAACCTGCTCGCGTGCTTTCGACAGTCCACATTATATAAACAAAGCGAGCTTTAGGGAAAAATAAAATAAAAAAAAAACAAATTAAACCAACACTGATAACAAATCCAAAACAAAAGAGAATAATCGAAAAAGAATATCATTTGAAAAACAAAACCATATGGCAGGAACAAAAAGCTCAAAGAGGATTTAAACAAAACAACGTTAATGACTTTTGTTCGCAGAGTTTACGAGTTGATCCACTGATTCAGATTTTTTTACTCACTGCATTGTTTTACGATCTTTAGAATTTCTTTTCTCACTCTTCTTCGTCTCTTCATAATCATATCTTCATTATTTCATACTCGTGTTTTCAGAGTTGCATTCAAATTGTTTAGAGTGGAGAAATTTACGAATAATATTTAAGGATGTATGAAACATTCTTTAAATATGGTACCAAGTTAATCAAACTTTTTTGTAACTTTTTAGTCGATCTGTTCTTGAGCAGGTTAAAAAATTTCAATATAATTCACTAAGCCGTTTAAGAATTATAATAATATACAATATTCAACAAATTTACACGTAATCAATTGAGAAAACTGTTATCAAATGCACTAAAATAAGTCATTTGCCTTGGGTCATCATTCAATTTTTTTGACATATGAATTTTAATGATCGTGAAATCGAAATTGTCGTGTTTCACACTGTTCGATTCGAGGCAACTTCACCCTCAACGTTATTAGTGCTACAAGAAATAAAACATTAAAAATTGCTCCAAAAAGGACTCAAACTTAAAAACTATACACTCTAAATATATACAACACAAAAATATCAGTGAAATGAGAATCTTTGGCACTCTTGTGCACCATTGTACCTCCTGATTATTTTGAATATCGTTGGATGAAAAAAAATGGATTGTTATTGCACATTTGATTCTTCGATTAATCCACTGAAACTGTTGTTTCTTGATGGAAAAATTGAAAACAGAGGACAAAAGTAAAAAATAATTATAAACTATTTTATGAAAATTAAATAAAATTCCATATAAATTTCAATTAAAAATGAACTAATGAATAAATGAATTGAATAAACGGTTGATGTAATGCAACTGAGGATGGAAAATAGAGCCCTCACAATTTTTAATTGGGTGGCGAATCTTTTGCAATTCTCTCGTCTCGGTTGAGCTCTTCTCCAAAATCCTGAAGTTATGAGGAATCACGGAACGAATCACGTCAATCATAACCAGCTATGCTTCTCTATTCAATCGGTTGATAGGAAAAAATCGATAGATGAGGTAGGGGACAAAACTTCCTTTTGTTCTCGTCGAAAATATGAACGTCACTCGTCCCAGTCACGACCTACCCGAGCATCCAAAAGTCTAGACCATGTATTGAATTCTCAGTGACAACAAAAAATAATGTTTACAATATTTCAACCTCCTTTTATTTGTACATTCAATATTTTCAATCGAAAAAATAACATTTTTACCCCCAAACGCACTAAAAAAATACGATCAATTTTCAAAAAAAGGGTTGATTTTAATATTTTTTTCGATGCCGAAAAGTGAAATTCAGTAAAAGTTAAAAATGTAATTTTAAAAAATCAGTCCAGCCATTGTTGTAGTTTTGTGAAACATTTTTTTTTTGCAAAACACTATTTCACGGTAACCACCGATTCCTACTGTACACATTAACGATAAAATAAAACATTTTTATAGTTGTTCTTAAAATTGTCAAAGAAAGTAGTCTTTGATGAGGACGAATTTTCAGTTTAGGCATTTTCAGTAAAATAGCAAAAGCTTGAATCATAAAGTTCGAATTTTGACATTTTATGATCTTTTTTTTTTTAATTTAAAAACGAAACTAAAATTGAAATAACTGTGTAAAAATTTCCTGTAGCAAATTTCATTCAAATCAGTCGGTTAGTTATTAGAAACATGAATTAAAAAAAAAAGGATTTGAATGTACGAGCATCTGTCATATTGCGATGAGATTTTGTTCTCATTGCTATACAATACGTCATCGACCCTTGAAAATTTTCTGAAATAATACATACACGATGTTATTATCGAATAAAATTATTTTATAAAAATGAAATTTTTCATTTCTCCCAATGTATGCGAAACCTTAAACGTAACGATAATTGCAATAATCAAAACGTGCTTTTTCAATCAAATCAAACTTTAATTCGTATTGGAATTGATATGATTTCTGACGAAGCACTACAGCCCTTTTTACATGTACTGCAGTTTCGTTATGAAAACTTAGTTTATTTTGTTTGGCAACGACAGGTCCGCAAACTCTCACCTTTCTCATCGGGAAGTTAGTTTGGATGAAAATTAAGGGAAAGTGCTGAATTATGCATTTGTTTCTTCAAGAAATTCTCTGCAGTATAAACTTGCAAAGTTTCCATCAGAACTAAATCGTTTCGTAAATATAGAATTTACATGATTCGATAAATTAAAAAGCTAAGAAATAAGCAATAGCAAATTTATGAGAGTGCAATTTAAAGTCATATGTAATAAACTGGCTGCAATTCGTTTGAACGAATGTAGTAACATGTGTTGATGTCATTAGTGCTCAATTCATTCTACAAATTAATTATATCATTATCTTTTGACGTTTTTCTTTATTCTTAATGTTCCTAGAGTTGATGCAACGCGAGAGAAGCACGAATAAAGAGCATAATGCATGTATTGCATAATCAAAACGTCCTCGAATCGAGAGTCGAGACGAATAATCACTGACGAAATAAAATGTAGCCAATTTTTTTAAATTATTGATTGATGATGTAGATCGAAAAAAATCCTGACTTTACTATTTCTTGTATGTGTACTAAAGTACCGATGTCGACGGGGCAAAAAAAATCATCAAGGACCACGAAACTTACGATTAATTTATTTCTTCACTTGACGAATAAATGTTAACGATTTTTTTTATGGATTAATGTAATCACCGTGACTGAATCATCTCGGAATTGTATAAATGAGAAATCTTTTTTTTTCTTTGTTGAACTCGTCATTTTTTTTTTACACCAACAACGTTCAGAAATGTGTCGAAATTTGTTGCATTCAAGAAAGAAAAAGTTCGTGCGATATGAAGACGTGCATTAACGAGGCCACTTTTTTTTCTATTTAGAAGTTACGGAAACTGATGGGATGCTGTTTCCTTTCACTTTTGCAAACGGAACAGAGTCATTTTTATCTCATTACGAATCGCTCAAAAGAATTGAACGGTGAATTAATCGAATTGCATGGTACGAGGTCATCCGGTCGCACTCTCGCTAGTCTATTTTCAAAAGTCGAGGCCATGTAAATCAAAATTCAACACGTTCGCCACAAGAATTAAAAAAAAAGATTGGTGTCATTTTAGAGTCTTCCAAATCCCCGGCATCTACTTGTGCTTCGCCTCTAATTTCACAAAAAGTTTCAAATTTCGATTTAACCCTTCATTGACACACTGGGTCTATTTGACCCGGAACGTTTATGTCTTTGGTCTCGCGTGAGCAGGCCTTTTGTTGAAATAAAAGTCAGAAGAACATTTTAATCACTCTTTGATCTCCATGTGGATCACTCAAATTCACAAAATATCAAATTCAATTGTTTTTCAAAATTATTAAGAATTTTGATTTTTGATATAGTGGAAATTTTATTCAACAAGAATGCTAATTTTCTCTATTTTTAATATTTTCTAAATCAACAATCGGTTACGTATTTCTAAAAAATAATATTAAACAACAAAAAAAAGTATTCTGACGAGATTTCTAAAGAACGTACTGTTTTCGAACAAGTGCATTTAGTTTTTTCTTTGAAATGAAAAACTGACGAGAAAGAGGTGACAGCCTTTGAAAATATTTCTGGAGCAGATGTAATTGACGCCAAATAATTATTTCGGGTAAAAACGACCCAGCGAGTAAACGAGAAACAAATTGAGCATAAATCGAAATTAAAATGATTTTGAATTTACTTCGAATGTGCAGATCCAAAACGTCTCGATTATTTAAAATCAATATTGGATTTTACTGATATCATCGCAATTGCAGAATCGACAAAAACATTTCTTTTTTTTTTTTTTTTTTTTTTTTTTGGTTGGAGTATCTTTCGTTCTGATTCCGGAGATTCCCCAAAACGATGTTGAGGAAGTAAACGTAGACCAAAAACATATTTGAAGTTGAGACTAGTCGGAAAAAGCTTTTTCTTGTTTTTTTTTCTTTTTTCTTTTTTCTTTTTTTCATCCTCTTCATATCAGAAACGACTGTGCGGTAATGGAACTCGATCGAGCAAAGAAAAATATATAGAATCAGTGAATCTAAAGGAAGAGGAATAGAGATAGAAATGGCAAGTCGAGATGTTAACCTCGGCCGCGAACTTGCCCGTGTTACCTCGATGCTAGCTGATGCAGACAGGTTTGTCCCAGAGCGTAGACCCCGCCGTTCTCCCGATCGATTCGAATGAAGAAATCGAAAACGGGGAGAGAGCGATGACCTACAAATCTCTCCATAATTTTATACATGCGCTCCGTAATCGAAATTCAGTTTCGACTTTCGATCAATCGCAACATGTCGTAATACAAAAAACTAAAAATTCAAAATAAAATGGACTGAGAGGCTGCAAAGAAAATCACCCAATTAATTGATTCATAATGACCTCATAATTTGTTAATAATAATAATAATAATATTTTAATTATTTAAATCAAAACCAGACGATTTAGTAACAATTGATAAAGTCCCATCAAATTTTGAAGCCTCTAATTCAACATTTACAAACGTTAATAATAATGTCAGTGAATATTGATTACTTTTTTAGATTTTTTACAAATTTGTCGATTGTCAGTAATGGCCGAATAATATCATTCCCCGAGTATCATAATTACATCAACGGTTTTGCTTTCATAGAGTTCTGTTTTTCATGCGGTATAAATTCATGATTGACGAATGATCTAAACCCTGTTAAAAAAAAAAATTAGAATTACCAAGTTTTTTTGATAGGTCAGTTGTACAAAAAAATTGGAAACAAATTTGGAAAGAAAAAAATGGAAACAAATGGAAACAAATTTTCATTTGAATTTATTCGAGAAAAATTCGTGAATATATAAGTTTTTTAACGAATAAATTACAATTGTCAATAATAAATCTGACAAGGTTCATAAAACGTCATTAACTAATCTGGGACAAGATTTTTTTTCATTTTATCTGTTGCAATACCATGGAATGTTTACCATGGAATGTTATGATTTATTACTTGACCGTGTTATAAAGAAAAATAGCCATAAATAAATAAACGCTGTTTAACTATTTTCTTCGACTGTTTCAAAATATTTCTGAGACATTAACTGCTCAAGCAATGGACCGATGTGCTATAAATTCTTTGTCCGATGGATAGAATTTTGTTTTTTCTTTCGTCATTCCATTTTGTCCTGCAACTTTGTTGTTACTATATAATCGTTGCACCGGACTCCCCTTCACTCGTTTTATGACTGTTCGTTCGCGGAAATAATTGGCAAGACGTTAAAAAATCGTTAATCAACTATTTTGTCAGGATTTCATAAAATGTTCGAGACTGAATGCAATTCGGAAACTTCGCTGTCACTTTATTCTACTTTTTCGCAATCTTCTTTTTGAAAAAACAGATTAAGAAAAAAAAATCGCTGGGAAATGCTCAAAAATCTGAAAAATGTGGCATGAGGATTGCTTAATTGAAAAATCGTGAAATTTCGAATGATTGTAACTCAGCAATAAATTGAGATTTAGGGATTTAAGGAAAAGTTTTAAAAGACATTTCTGGTGGACTTCGAGAAAGGCTTTAAGTTTATCCCGAAATCTCGATCGCTTCGAATTCCAAAAGTCCCTTCAGAAACCGACAATAAAACAGAAAATAAACATTGTCAAAAATCGATCATAGACTTTCAAAAATTCGTCAATAATCGATAAATAAATAAAAAAATCAATTTCTCACATTGAATGTAACATGACACATGTTTTTTATTTGTTTCAGATCAAAATGTATTCATCAACTGTAACACAATTTGAGGATCCTCCCAAAAAAAGGCTTCCGGTAGAAGAAGATTCATCCTCAGAGAAGATATCGTTACAGGACGAATCCGGCGATCAGCCTTTAATATGGAGAAACGTCATTGGAATTGGTATTCTTCACGTACTGGCAGTTTATTCATTTTACACAAGTTACGAAGATGCTAAATTTTGGACGTGGATATTCAGTGAGTTTTGCCAAATTTCCATCAACTTTTTGAGCGATACATATTTCCTAGTGTGCAATTGAACCAAAAATTTGGTACCCGAAGATTTTTGGGTCAATCGATCACGAATTGAAGCCCAAAACTTGAAAAGTTCCAAATAAATTGTTTATTTATTTTTTCACTCAAAAATCGATGTACGAAAAAATTTGAAAAAAAATCTATTAAATTCTTTGGAGTGTATTGAAATTGTGAAAAAATTGCCATTCCGATATTCTTATTAGTTTTTCATGAAAAAGTTCGAAATAGTTGCAGGGATCGTTTAGAACGAAATAAAAATATGGGATAACGTAAGTTTCACGACAGTTCAAAGGTTTAATTGAAGTTGTAATTATTTGAGGATTTTCAACGACCATTTCATTTGATTTTAACTGGTCAAGCTCCGGATGTATTTTATGCCAAATAACACCAACGACAGACTCAAAAGACTGACATATGTATAGTATTCTGACGAAACGTATATTTGAATTTACATAAAGACGTAAAAAGATAGATGCATTTGCGAAATGCATTGGTCTCCGGGGATACGTGAATACATTTTAGGAAAATGAGGATACGCGTCAAGGGGATGCTGGTTTTTCACCAGCTCAGTGTCGGCTCTTAGTCGTAGTACGAAGCGGTTTTTTTTATATTTTTTCTTACTTTTTTTTTGTTCGTGAGAAAAGTGCTTCACCACGAACTACACAGATCGCAGGCAACACATGTATAGCTGCCGCCCATAGGGTTGAAGCTCTCTGACACTCTCGTTTCCACCAGCCCTCACTCCGCTTTTCCTCCATTCTACCACCAACTCCTGTACCATTACCCACAGCTATCCTCATCGTTTTCTTTCTCCTCTCCTTTCGCTATACTTCCACCACCCATCTCGCTCCCGGTGTCCTTTTTCCCATTATTTTTCTTCTTTTTTTTTTTCCTTTCCCCTATTCGTTCCAACTCCCTTCTCTTCGACCGTCCTTTCTTCTCTCTCTCTCTCTCTCTTTCATATTCTCTTTCATGTACCTACTGTTTACACCCCTTCCAACCTACCGCGACAACGTGGTTACGTGCAACGATTGTACATTTAAAAACGACTGTGTGCCACGAGAAAAACGAAAAAAAAAACCGCGTAATACCAATTCGTTTTGAATGGAGAACCGAATATACATATTTTTATCCACGAACGAGACGTTCCCAATAACAAAACAACATAATATTAGAAAAAAGTAAAAGTTTTACTGCCTGAGCATGTGGAATATTCTTGTCGTTCAAGAAAAAAATAAAAGAATACATTTTTGGTTGCCTGAAAAAAGGTCAACTTTTTTTTGAGCTGTCGACAAAAAAAAAACACTGCCGAGGCCGATATTTTTTCAAAATCATGAAGTTTTGCTATTTTACTTTCTTTTCACAACTTGTAAAAGAAAAACTATGATGCTTCGACAAAAGAATCGCTCGACATCGCTCATTTCAAGCATCTGCCAAATTGAAACGAAATTATTTTCTTTCAGTTGCAAAATGTCATTTTCTTGATAATTTTTTGAGAAATTATAAAAAAAAGGGTGACACTATGGAACAAAAATATTTTCAAAAAATCGAATTTGTCCATTTGTATGTGAGCCCTCAATTATAATGTTGACCATTATTTGGTAGATATATCAAACTTGTTATGTTAGACTCTGGTTCTTTCGAATTTTTTTCCACCAATTATTTATAAATTATTTGAATGAAAAAAAAAAAAAAAAAAAAAACATTTTGATTTGTGACTCGTCGAAAAAAAATCGTGCTCCAAATGCTATTAAAGGTAAATAAATAGCAACCCTCAAAAGCTTGTAACTCGATGTGGGTTCCTTTTATTTTTTTCTTTATTTTTTCAAATCGATATAGAACAAGCCCTGAACCACAGCATTATTCAACGCTGGGATAAAATCAATTAGGTCAGCAACGGTATAGCGCACTAATTAGTCGCTGACACGGCGTATTCTTTGCCTCACCAGGCTATTTCTGACCCAGCTTGCAACACAAGTTTTCCTATACAACAGCTATCGCTCTCTATATACAGGAAAATTTAATTACTACATTTTGGGATTAATTATCAAATAAATAGGAGTTTCCTAATTTTTGCTAAATTTGTTTACGTTTCAAACGATACCGTTCGCAATCAAACCTTCAAATATTTACCATTTGCATGCTTTTTATTAATCCATAACATTTTGATACAAATTCAACTATAAATAATTGATGCAAAGCAGGTAGAGTTTAATATTTTCATTCAAATGTTTCACATTTTAAGTAATCACTTAATTTTTCATTATATTTTAATCGACTTATCATACTTTGCATTTTTCAAAACTTGGGTAAACATTTAAATTGTACAAAGTTTACTATTGTCAGGGTATCGTGATTATAAACGATCCATCATTTTTTCTGACAACACCACGCGATACTTGGTCGATAGCATATAACTTAAGTATACGAGGGATTAAAAAAAAAGCCGAGAAAAAAATCTACCCTTCTCGTTTTTTCCTTGGGTTGTATGATAGTTCATGATAATCGTGAACGATCGAACAGCCCTTACGAGAGCTCGACAAGAATATAGTCACGTTCGTAGGTTCGAAGTCAAGAGCTGTCTCCGGTTATTACAGCCAAAGTAGCTGATGGGAGAAATGAAATGGTGAGTGGGAGTTGATGGAGGATGAGAGGATCAGGGATATTTTGCTGATGGGGTGCACCAACGATAGCCAGAGAGTGACTACGTGATCAAGGAGTTTTCCATTTTAAGCTACTTTTTATTTCTAGACTTAATGCTCTTCGACTACATTGTTTTATATATCGCAGTTATTATTTTTATTATTTCTATTTTTATTTTTATCGTCATTACTTTTATAGAATAGATATTTTTATTAAACTCATGAATCTGGAGTTTCCATCTTTATTCTCAAACATCTGTATTTTACTTCAATTTCTTTATTGTAGAAAAATTGATCATTAAAGTACATAAATCCCGTACATAAATTCTGATTGTAAAAATGAGTTTTATAAGAATGAAGTTAAAGCTAAATACACATCCATCAAAATAGAATTGCAAAAAAATTACAAACGTATGAGAATAAAGAATAAATACTTTATTTATTTATTATTATAAGGATCAAGATTTTTTGTTGTATTAATCAACATAACAAAAGCTTCAGAAGAAAGTTTTAAAAGAATAAAAATGTATCAAATTCGATAAGTATAAAGACACAAATTTTTCAGAACGAATATTTTTTTCCATGAATTAAAAATAGAGACGTGGCACTGCCCATCAATCCTTACTTAGTTTTCTTACATTATTGGCTCTGAAACTTCAAATACACCAACGAAGTTCTCAGTTATGTTCCAAGGGATTACGAAGGATTTGATTATAAATGTTTGTTTTCAATTTTTTGAATTTTTTTTACAGGCCCAATCTATGGTATAATGGCAGGATTGGGAATTACAGCAGGAGCTCATCGTCTCTGGGCGCATAAGAGTTATTCCGCGAAGCTTCCTTTAAGAATATTTCTCGCATACCTTTACTGCATGGCTGGCCAGGTATGAAAATATATTAATTTCTTTTTTGACACATTTACATTTTGACTTTTCTATTAATGGAGAGGGAGATATCCTTATTTTTCTGCATTCGCTAGCGAGTTTTAAATCGTCAGAAAAATTAGAATTCCATTTACGAAAATGATGAAAAGGCATGTCACATAATTGGTTCAGGTTTTTTTTTTTTTTTTTTTTGGTATCCATTCCTGCATGTGCATTGATAATACTCTGTATTTTCCTATAAAATTGGAAAAATGCACGTAAAGAATTTCATTGCATTTTCGTCGCGAACAAATATTTCACTATGCATTAAATTTAAAATTGGTTCGTTATCGAATATTTCACTATGCATCAAATTTAAAGTTGGTTCGTTATCGAGAAAAAAAAAATCATTGAAAAGGGTATTTATGAGACGACGGAACGCGAGACTGACTCTGCTGCGTACACCTTTTTTTACCTTCGACATTTTTTTCTCTCGTCTTATTTTCGCTCTCTTTCTCTCTCTCCCTCCCTCCCTCCCTTACCCCCCTTTTTCGCTTAACCACGCTTCACAGCAACCTCTTCGGCCTCTGGAAACTCCAAGAGCACTTCTTAACGCTTCGACTCTCGGAAAAGCTTGTGTCGCTCCAGTTGTCCCGATCGTCCTACTAGTAAAAACTAAAAATGCCTAAAGTTTCTTTAACAACGTTTCTCACAATAGTTTCTTGTTACGTTTTCTTACACCCTCTTCCTCTCTCTCTCTCTCTCTCTTGCTCTCTGTGTTCGTGCTTCTATTTTATATTGTTGCATCTTGTCACATTTATTTTCATATCATTTCGTTTCTTTAGCTTTACACTTCAATGAGTTTCCGGGTGTAATCTTGGCGAATAATAAGCTCTAAAGAATAAATACCGCACTGCCTGTAAGTCCTGCTGCGAATATATATATAATTTTTTTGATATTACAATAAATGTAATATTTGAAGAAGAAAAAAAAATACGGCGATTTTCTCTGTTGTATTTTCTTGATAAAAGTTCGATAATTGACGTCATATTTTACAAGTTAATTGGAATGTATTTTAAATATTTTATCGAGTGCAAAAACATTCGTTATTCGTAAAGTATTAAAGTTCTCGAAAGAATTACTTTAACTTTGCAAAGCTCTAATGGTCGACTTGATAATTCAACGATATTTTCCAGTCAATACTTTAGTAACACTGAATTTAATCGGTTTTATGATGATTTCAAACTTTAACAGCTTTATTATATTCTCGCTAATTAAAACTTAGCATTCGAAGAGAATTCATTTCTGTTAATTTGTGAGTCTGATTCGTAAAAGTCGAGTCAATAAAGAGTGAATTATTTAAATATTTTATGAAGAGATTACAAACGTCGTCGATTCAAACGATGAATGAAGAATAATTAACGATTTTTTTTTTCAAAATAGAATTGAAGATGTTTCACGATTTTGCGAAATGTTTTTTCCCTCCACTGCTCATTATAACGAATCAACAAATCTCAGCTTTCACGAAAGACGACAAAACACGTGGGTTCAGTATGAAAATGACTGTGACCTAAAAATTAAATAATCCATTAATAAAGAGATTTTTAATCGCGACGCTCAACGATTCCAATTATTCTCCCACTAACGATTCCCACACTTTTCACTTCTTACATTATGTTTTTTTTTCTTTTTCGTCCCTAACGAAAGCTCATTACATGCTAGAACTCTTTCGAAATGTTTAACCGATTCGTCGCTCTTGAAGCAGTTGGTGCTGCATTAATTTACGCGAGTGACCGAAATTGTGCAAAAAGCTCTCCGGGTCGACGAGTAAAATCCTCACTAATCGAGCACTCGCGGAGTCTTGAATAAATCAGTGACCCATCCGACCAGAGCGATTACGAATGGAGAAGAGAAATTTATCGAATTCACTCGACGACATTTTCGTTTTTGTTTTGTTTTGTTTTGTGAAAGGAAGAATATTGAAAAACCAGTTTAAGAAACATTATAATAAATCAAAAATTCATATTATTCATCGAATGTCAAAAAATCGTGATAAAAAAACCATCGATCTGACTTACCAAATATATTTTATATTTTATTAAACGAATGCAAAGGTACGCTGGTAAAGAAAAACCCGAGCCATTATTTTCTTGTCGAAGCTTCTCACGGTGTTTTGTTATTCAACAGCAATTAAATCAGTTTTAAAGAAAATAAAGTAGAATTTATTCCCTGCATAAGTAATGTATGAACAACAGACTGACAAATGAAAGCTAAGAGCGAAATAGATTCAAAAAAACACTAAAAACTTTCCTTCAATAAAAATAAATAAATAATTTATAAGAATGATACGATCTATACAAAAAAATCCAATTTATCGACTTAAATTTGTTTCAATTAAAATTTTATTCGAATTCATTTTAATTTTATTTGTATTCACTTTAGGCTTCTATTCCCGAAATATTAAAAATACTGACTGTTTCGTTTTCATGTACTGAAATTGAAAAATCGAGGATATTGAATTTTTCAAGTAGGTTGTCAACAGCTGATGCAGTTGTCAAACCAAACTTAACTTTTCCATGACTTTCGAATCGTTGAGAAAATCACTTTTCAGTTTGTATTTTTCTAAACGAATTATTCATCATTACCAATTATTGTGGCACATGAGAAACAAAAACCGTAAAAAAAAAAGTGAATATTCGACAGAATCAAAGGTCATTTTTTTCATTTGAACTAATATCGTACCTCCTTAATGAATAAAAAATACGATCAATCATGTTTTCTAAATATCGGAAAATCACGTTTCCGTAATATTCGTAGTTCCAGACAACGCTTTCATGTTTTTCACTGAAAAGGCAAACCTCAACAGTAGGAAAAAAAGAGTTAGTTCAACCAGAACTATTGATACCGAGATCACGCGTATCGGGAATGGAAGGGATTTCGAAAAGTACAAAATATCATGATTTTCTATACACACATACACATATATATACACGACTCGAAACCACATGTGGATATAGTGGTTTGTATAGCACGTACAATTTCGGAACGGAGGCAAACAAATATACAGACCCTCCCCCTGTAATAATACTGTACGTGGAGAGAGAGAGAGAGAGAGAGAGAGGGAGAGAGTGTCTCAAAACGCCCCCTACGAACGCCGCATGACGACAGAGTCTCCAACTCTGTATTCCATCCCTTATTCTATTCTCAACAGGGTCTTTCTCTTTCCTCCATCAGTTAGTGTTCTCACAGTGTAGTGATGCTAGATATATTTTACCTTTGGCATTTGTGTGTATATAGCCAACTAGTAAGACTACACGAGTGTAGTCACCACTGACTTCTCTATGCTTGAGGGACAATGAAGAGCTAGCAATAGGGTACAATGACAACACTAACTGCATGAAACTCGATATATATTCCAGCAACACGAAACATACCAACAAGAGTCACCATGCTGTTACAGCATGTCACAGAATTTGCGGTCAAAACTGCCAAAGATAATTTAATCACGAAATTCTCAAAAGAAAAGTTCTTATTCATTTTGTTGTTTGAGTCCTCTGTGAACTACCAAATATCTTGCGAAGTTTTAACCAGAAAAAAAAACATGTGTTTATGTTTTAAAACTGTTCCATCTATTTCTCCTACCGGTGAAAGGGACACCTGCTGATGAGGTTTTGAAAAAGTCTGTAATGCGAAGACCAGTCTATCGTATCATAGTAGGAAAGTCCATTTTTTTATTGTTTCTGCTTTATTTTTCTATCGGAAGCAGGATTTTATCGTCTTATCTCTTCATCTCCCTTCATTCGTAGCTCTATCTATTGTTGCTGTGTTTTTTTTTTTCGGTCTACTTATTCGTAGGTTATCCTACGTCGGAGTTGTTTTCTGCACACATTGCATGTACTAGTAGTGGCAAGAGTCAGCGTTTTCCTCGACAATATTCGTTGGAGCTCTTAGCACAACGGTATAGATGCAATCCTTATTCGCAAAATATAAAACAGACTGGAAACAGTGGCCATATCCCTCTAAGTCGAGCTATATTATCAATCCTATACCAAGCCCCAAGTATATAATGCCCTGCAACCAGTCAGCTCTCTTCGCTTCACTGCCGTGGCAATATCCAGTTGAGAAATAGTCTCAAGCACCCTTCGGGTCAATCGTCTATAACAAGATCTCAATTTTCCGGCTGAATTACTCTTCATCCGTACCATGTGCTAAAGCGTTTTTTTTTTTTTAATTATTTTTCTTCACTAGAGACATATTATGCCTTTGCCATAATCATTAGACTACACTGAAAAAAAAAAAGACTGCTTCTGAATTTCAATTAGTCTAATCGGTCTGACGTACAAATTTCGATATCCAACTTGTCATTATAGGGTCCTTAGATTGCAACGGAAGTAAAGTAAACTTTGCATGTGATCATACAGCCAATCTGCTGTGCTGAACCGATATGTACAATTTGTATGTCAGGCGAAGAGCAAGCGAGAAAGAAGGAGATAGTTAGATCGAAATACCCTAACGTGTGCGACAGCCAGATGTATTCCGCAGGGTACGAATCTTGTGGAGATAAGCAAAGTTTACTCTCCCAGCGTGCCAGACTGGGTTAACGTAGTCTGGCATATATTGCTTCTATGACGGTGAGCCTTACCCTAACCAATCGACCTTGTATCTCCTTGCAAGTTATATCGTTTTCAGCAAATAAACGTCGTTGGGATATTACACTCCATTTTCAATGATTTCCAAAATGATTAGAGTAATACAGCGAAATTCTGGGTCCAAGTGATGATTCATTGATTTTCATCAGATCCATAAATCCATAAAACTTTGAAGATACATGCGAAGTTGAAACACCAATTAAACTCATAAATAAGAATAGAATTCGATGGAATTTGCACCGTTGCATTAGGTGAAAATGGAAAATATCGATTCCTAAATTCTTCCGATCGAACTAAGAGACGTTCACGTAAATGAAGTCACGCTGACGATATCCCACGAATCTATTATTTCCCTCGACAACCAAAAAAAAAGTGATGGCACCCGTCGGTACGATGTATACATGGGAAGCGAACCAGTCGCTATTCTCCATGGAATTGCTTACCGATACATTCTAGACTCCAGCAACGCCCGCGTGCAACGTCAAGCAATATAGTTGTACCCTATCTATCGATCGCCTCGGCGGGTCTCTCTCTTATATACTTCTTTTTCGTGGAAATCACCTCAACCCTATACCGTACCATTCGTATGGGTGTTTTATCATGCAAATATCGATAGTTGGATATAACCAACCTGACAACCCAGCATTTTTACCTTCAATGTGTGATATGGAAATTATTTGTACAGCATCTACCAAAAAACACGACCATGACCCGCAGGATACATTAACCATGAAACTCTGAAAAGAAAAGTCTTTGAGCACTTTTCGTTCCGATGCACCGTTCACGAGATATTAACTATTTAGCAACGGCCAATCCTGTGCTCCGGTCAGAATGGCCTTGAAGTGGGGGAGACGAGCGTGATTGGCTGTAATCGATTTTGGTTAATATCTCGTGAACAATTGGTCGAATCAAAAACTGGAAAAGGACTTTTCCCTTCAGATTTTAGCAATCTTCATGACTTCACTACTCGCCATCATTTCTATAGAGCATATGCTTATATATATATGTTGTACATTCATATAAATGTGGGACTTGTCACTGCAATAGCGTGTATTTGCTTTTCTTGACGGACGTTTTCTCCGCCGAGAAATGCTCTCCGTAGGTTTTCCTAGCACGCGCCTTTCAACAGTCAGTAAATGCACTTGAGGTCTTTATTGGTCTCGCCGTAACATCCCGGAGACGAGCCAAGTGTCATGGTGAATGTCACTGCACGTTTCCAGCTGCACTTCTCTTCTGAATACCAATGGAAACGAAAACAAATTCGAGTACTGAATACCCCAATATTATTTACCATGAACTACGTTATTTGATCAGTTGCTTTGAGGTTAAATTGTCACAAGCGTCACTGCTAGACGCCTTCAGATGTCTTGCCTCTTTCATTATGAAACTCAACAGTTTCACCAACATTGAAATGAGTAATCGTGCAATTTAAAAACTAAAAAACAGTTAACAACTTTTAGAATCTTTTGATATAGTGTTTTGCTTATTTTATTCACTGTTTATAGAATTTAAGTTGAATATATCCATGGCTGATAATCAACGTTGCCAAGAAATTGCATCCTCTTCGAATTCAGAGTTGAGCTCCAATCAAAGTTAGCCAATTAGCTTACTAATTGGGTCCGTCAACAACGAATTCCAAGTAAATACCCAAAATATGTTCGAGCACATATTCAACACGATAGATTATTACTGAAGGAACGTCCTCAGTGGTTCTAAACAAAAGGACCATAAATAAGATCATAAATGAAATCATCATCATTAAATCTAAGCCTCAAACTAGGTCAGGGAACGGTGGAATCCATGACGATCGATTCGTGAATGATGGAACGAAAAGACATGAGGAAGGGAAACCAACAACTATGTTTAGTCAATGTTGAGAAAACAAAGTTTGTGGAGATCAATCCGGTAAAGTTGAGTTGAATCGGTATAGTGAGCAAGCGAATCGTATCACACGCTCTCTCTTATGAGAAGCGACAGAGGCAAACCTCAGACCAGGAATTCTCCCAATCAACCGGAAAGTTTGATCGTCCAGGTCCTCCAGTCAGTCCTCACTCTCTCTCTCTCTCTCTCTTTCCTTTCTACTACGAGAAGAGAATATGAATGATTCTCTCTCGGATCAACGCGGAGTGATGTGAGAGTTCAAAGTTTGTCACTAATTAAACCTAGAGTTGAACATTCCACTCTGGATTACGGTTTATTGAGTATATTCCTACATACGTGTGTTCGTCAAACTGTAAAAGTTTCTAATAGGATATCCATTTGAAAAAAATCACTAGTATAAATTTTGAAGAGAACTGTACAAGATCGGGTTTGCAAATGTTTCATTTTTTCATTTGGATGTTGCAGACATGCCTGTACAAATGGATCAGGGATCACAGAACTCATCACAGATTTACCGAGACCGCGGCGGACCCTCATGACGCTAACAGAGGTTTCTTCTTTTCTCACGTTGGTTGGCTGATGATGCGTCGTCATCCAGCTGTCAAGAAGTACGGCCAAAAAGTCGACATGAGTGACATTGAGGCTGATCCGGTCGTTCGTTTCGCGGACAAGTAAGTCACAACCCATTTTTTATTCTTCCAGCCAACAATTGGAATAAAAAAATATTTGATCTCGTCGGTTATTACTGATCTCATCCAAACGTTCCAAATTAACGTCGACTATAGCGTTCACTCTTTTTAAGTAAACTAAAGTTAATTTGCAGCTTGGCAAATTTGATTGAACTTTATACGAAAAGAGCAAGAGATAAAAGTTTCGGAGATTCTGCGGGAACCCTAATAATAGAGAACATTACTATCACGTGTGTGTTGCAGATACTATACACCCATAATGCTATTTCTGTGCTTCGTGCTGCCAACGGTGTTGCCCGTTTATCTGTGGGGTGAGTCCTGGTACATCAGCATTCACGCGGTGATCATCCGGTACGTGTGGCTGCTCAACGCAACCTTCCTCGTCAACAGTTTCGCCCACATGTGGGGCAATCGCCCGTACAACAGGTACGTGCTTTGCCTCTAAGGGATCTGCGTCCATTCACCCTCTCTTTTCCTCTCTCTCTCTCTGTCTCTCTACCTCGGCCTCTCCTGTCCAACCCCTCAATACTAACCCTCGCTACATTCGTGCTTCGTCCGTTGTCCAAGTCGTCTACACAAATGCCCCTTTTCCAAAGTATATACGAACCCGGACCTACCTAATTGACTCGACCACCCATTTCCGTGCGCACTCCACCTCTGTAACTACCTTCGTGTAATAACCAACTAGTCCACTTCGAAAACCAACTTAATACTATACCAGGCTCCAAGAACGTGTATCAAACGTCCTTCAACACGACCCAAACTTTGTTAACTTCATCGATTCCATTGTACCTGGTATCAGAAGAGATTAATTGTTTATTACAATTTCTCCATTCCATAATCCTTTCCAATGAAAAATTCAACACAGTCTCAAAATTCATTCGAACCAATGGGTAATGAATGAGTAATGAATGGCAAATTTTATCATGAAATATCTTGTCTGAACATATATTGATGAAAAAAAAAAGCTTTCAACAGGTTTTAATCAGATGGAAATGTGAAAAAAAGAACAAAATAACTTAAGGTTCATTTTGTTCGAACAGAAAAGTAAAACCCACGGAAAATCCAACTGTCGCGTTCTTCACCCTTGGTGAGGGTTGGCACAACTATCATCACTCATTCCCATGGGACTACAAAGCAGCGGAGCTCGGAGCTTACGGGCTCAATCCTACCACCGCTTTTATCGAGGTCATGGCCCTGCTGGGTCTCGCGTACAACCTCAGAACTCCGAGGAAGGATACTATCGCGAATCTCAGTATCACCAAAGGTGACGGAACAAACAGTCTCTGGGGACGTCGATATCACGGTCGTCATTAATCGATATGAGCGGTTCGCTCTAAATCCCATTATTTTTCTTCTTTTTTTTTCTTTCTTTTTTCTTTCAACCCTTTACCCATCTACCAACAAATGAAAGAAAAATACGACAAAAATATCATTATTTTTAGACACGTATCACCGCGTGTTTCAATGATAAACAATACCTCGTCTTTAATCTCAATTTCGAACCTCCATACAAAATATTTCCGATCAATTTTTCTTTATTTTTCATTTTTTTAATGACACGTTGCTCAATTTAATTATTTACACAATATTTCATACACACAAGTTATAAATGTTGATTTCTTAATCCTCAAATATCTTGCAAAACGATTGTCCCAGTTTTTATGTAATAATTTCAAAAATTACTAAATTACTAAAATAATTTTTCGAAAATTACAAAAAAAAATCATCTCCAAGCGGGAATCGCGCCATTTTTTTAAGTTTTCTTATCTTTCAACGACAATTGAGACACCCGCGTCCAATAGCTTTGGTGAATGGCTTTAAGTAAAATAAAGGAGATTCGCGATGATGATTCATCAGTGCGAAAAGTAATATTTCCAAAACTCACGATCCACTTTTGGTTTCATCGTGTTACTTATGAAATACCATTCTTAATTCGACTCTTTAAAACAAATGGTTTTAAGGTGTTTCCATATTTTCATTTAAATAATGTCGAGCTTCAATTTGCTGATAAATTTTGCAACCTTTTCTCGCTGATCACTGAATCTCCTATTTTTCGTCGAGACAAAAGTCTAAATTAGCGTTCAAACCGAACAAGAAATTTTTTCGGTAAAACACATACATGTTCAACTTTTAAAATAGAATTTATAATTTTTTAAACTTTCCTTAAATTCTCTACACAAAAAAAGTTTTACTTCGACTTTGAAATATAATTAATAATATTTTGTACGCTGCACATATAATGTAAAAACTATCAGTAAATGTTGACGAAATACGAAGAACGTCGATAATTAATTATAATAATTATTGTATAGTCAAAAATTACGAATTATATTCGTAATTAGGATTTTTTTTTGTACAGGGCAAAGTAAATTTGTACATATGGTAATTTAAAATAAATGTATTTTCTTTTTACCCTCGATTTGTATTGCATTTTCTTTTACTTTCAAACTTTGTCCACCCTGTCCATACCCTTCCGCAGGTTTTTCGTTTTTACTTTTCACGAATTTCTATGAGTTTTTCTCACATTTTTATTATTCGTTTGAGTCATAATAAGACTTACGTTGTTCCACCTATTATTTTACAATTTTTTAATTATTTAACTATCATTCAAACGACAGATACAACATTTTTTCGTTCCTCATGGTCCCTGAGACATTGATAATTGTGAAAACAAACCTGCATAGTCATTATTTGTTAATTGATAATAATTAATTAATTATTAATCAAATTTCGTACATTTTCGTGGAAGAATAAATTTTCTACTCAACTATTATGAACATCGGAATGACAACTTTTTCACAAAGTCTAATTCCGAAGAAATTTTTTCAAAAAATTTCGCTCAGAAAATGAAAAAAGAGTAAATTCATTTTTCAAGTTCCTATTCATCAAATTAAACATTTTTGAAACTCCAAATATACGAAAATCTCTAAAAATTCTATACAAAATTAAACAAGAAACACAACTGTAGAATATATTGAGCTGGAAATTTGGTAATAATTGATAAATCATTTGAAAAAAAAAGCAGGTCACAGGAGAAATGGGAGAATTATACGAGATCGTCGAAAGATGGTGGATCGACGAAGAGGGCCACAGGTTGAGATTCAATAACGAGATTTTGCGAACCGCGAAAAAATGTTCGCGTTATGTTCGCTTCATTTCCCGCGACGCTTTTTTTCGGTACTTTCGGTAGAGGTATCTTCGTAAGGTGGCATTGGTTTCTGTAGACGTCAAGCTATGAAAAGATCTTGGGTAAGTACCGTCGCATACGACGGTACAGGCAGGAAATCCAATTTCAAAAGGGCTCTGAATTTCGTACCAGAGTCACTTTTTTTCTCATTTTTGTCCCTTTTTTTTGTCAACCAACGTTCAGACTCTTTTATATTACTTCAGTCACATTCTGATCGATAACCAACATTCCTTCTTCTTCATTTTTCGCTTCAATAAATTCGCAATAAATTCAAAGTGACCATCGAGTTAATTATCATGAGAAATAGCTAATGAACCTTTTTTTCGTTTTTGGAATATTACCAGACTTTATATTATAATTTTTGCAACTAAAAATCAAGTGGTTGCTTCAGCGACGTAAATTTAGTAGAAAATTTGACTAATACAACGATGATAATGTGACCGACTGGAAGTGCATAAAAGCAGAAATTTAATAAAACCGGGAAACCAAAAGCAAAGCAAAGTACGAAGAAGGGAGAATATTTATTTTTTCCAACTCCAGAGTAAATTTCATGAAACGTCACTAAGGCTGTTTTTGCAAGGAGAGAGAATATGCCCGAGGTCGTGGTTGCTCGAGATATGCTCAAAACGTAAATTTTTTTTTTTTACGACAGTCGACGAGCGAAAATAATCGCGTATAAAAATAGAGTATGCGGAAATGTTAGACGTCGTTGAGCAGCAGCAGAGGGAAAAAAAAAATCTCATTGGCAAAGGAGCACACACTCTGCCAAACGGACCACCAGTTCGGCAGAACGATCGTCCTGTAACTGATGCCATAAAAAAAAAAAAAAAAAAAAAAAGAAAAAAGTGGCCCGTAAGGAGTTCTACGGGGAAATGACGTCATGAATTTAAAGTTCTGGTAAACTGGCCTATAAGCCGTAATTCGAAAGAAAATTTAAGAAGTTATACGCCTCGCGGTTATAAACGGTTATACCTCAGCTTTTTGCTTCGCCACGCACCCTCCTCTCTTCTTTTTTTTCTTTTTTTTTTTTTTATCCCCGTAAAAAAATCTCTTTCCAACGACAGAACCTGTTAGCGTTCGAGAATTTACATCCCTTGCCATCCTTTCAAATATATTTCCTCAAATCCCCGTGTATTTTCCTCCTTCCCCCCCCCCCCCTCCCCACTCGAATCTTCTGTACGCAACATTAAAATCTCATAGTAATTTACCACATTTTACAACAAATTTTATTCCTCTACTCAAACTTGTATCTTAGGGTGCATAATATTATTATTATACAACTTTTGCCTCTTGTTGTTACTTTGAAAGATATGACAGATCAGTTAAAACGAATTGTGTTGAAATATTATGAATGAATTTTCAAAGTATGTGTGAACTCTGACAATTAATCTTTCGAATATATATGTTTTTTCGTAGGAGAAAAAAAAACCAATAAATCTTTTAAATACTTTTCGTTCATGGCTTCTCTCAAAATACATAAGGAAAAATATTGTATGAAAAATATTTGAACGTAGAAACTAATTACTTTAGAATAAATTGAATAAATAATGACAACTCAACATCTATATTCGGATCACGAAAGTCGTTAAAGTTGAGCCTGAAAATAAGCGAATTGGTAAAACAATTCACGGAATTCTGGTGGTTGATGAAGAATTTTAGTAGTAAAAAGTATGAGAATAAAAAATAAAAATAAAAAGGATGGAACAGGAGTGATGTTTAAAGTTGCAAAAGTATGCCCCGGTGCCCGTTAGTTGAAGGGAGTAAGAAAAGTTTAGTCGACACTGTGGCCAATTAGAGTACAGCGCCTTCTTGGTGTAAAATGGTTCAGGAAAGATATAGATTTGGTACGTAGCTCCGATTGAATGAACGAAGGAAGAATTTCAAGCGCGGAATTCAGAGAGTATCCTCTCGCGCCCGAGCCGTGAGTGAACTCGCGTGGAATTTCGTAGCTCTTCGAGCCAAAGTTAGATCTGGATTGGTCGAAGAAGGAAACCCGAGCATTGGTGAGAAAAGTATATAGAGAGACGAATATAGCGAGATAAAAAGTGCAAGGAGAGCAGATAACGAAAATGAATGAGGAAAAGAGAGAAAACGCGATAAAGGGTGATAAAAGGCAAGAAAAAAATAGATCGATATAGTGCAAAGATGGAGACTGGGATGAAGAATCGTTGATAATAAAGAGGAGAGAGAGGAGAGGAAAGAAAAATGAAAAAAAAAGAGAACAAGAGGACGAATGAGACTGACGAAAAATACGTACTTGCTCCAGTCACGCCCAAAAACTCTTTTCAACTTGTTCCTTTTATCCTGTCCTAAATCATTTATATTCGAGTATAAATGTCCGAGAGGCTGGGATTTATCACGGTTATTCCTCACCGGCTCGTTTTAATTACGCGCCATGCTTTTCCTACACGCCTTTTCTCAACCCTCTGGTATCAGGCGTGTGCCTCTTTGCCTCGCTCTCTGCTAAAGCGTACCCCATATAACGAAGATGTTATAAAGGTTTCCTCAAGTCCACCCTATTTTCTCTACTCGTCCACCCACATGCTTACACACATCAACAGCGCACACCTTATCATCCATATTTACTATCTTCCAAAATGGTTCTACACTTAAACTTCTCACCTCTGATTTCGAGCAAAAGATCATTTCTGTGTATTAATTCCAACGATTATTTTCTGAGATCGTACGTTTTTTCTTTTACTTAAAAAATTAAGATAAACATATTTTCGTATTATATTTGTTTTTTTCAAGTTTCGTAATCATAAGTGTTCGATAAAAACTTATTGTCAAGTTCGAAACTTGAAACTTTACGAGCTTGAAATGGTTCTACAAGGAAAATAAAGTTTACACGATAAAAATTCGATTGGAGATGGAAAAAAAAACAACGTTTTGTGCCTAATAAACGTCTTTTGGGATAAAAACAAAGTATATTGATTTTTATCTTTATTTGGACGGCGACGCGGGCTAACTTTTGCAAAGGCTTTGTGCTTTATTTCTCCCCTGATAGCCTGCTCTTCTGTCTGACTCTGATGGGCTCCAATCTTCTTCAGGTAAAGGAAGAATAAGAGAGCGATAAATTAAATTCCACGCAATCGCCTCGATGGTTGGTATCACGCTGGCGAGTTTCATGCTGGTGGCATTGCCTTGGTATTTCTTCAAATATTCCTCTACCCTCCTGCAAATCCTTCACGAGATCCGGCCCAATCAAGGGTGAAGCCCGCTCAGCAAAAAGAAAAAAAAACGAATGAGGAGAAATAAGAGTTTAGGAAATGAGGAGAAAGCGATATAAAAAGACGGCTGGAGAGAAAAAAAAAAGCGAAAGCTAAAGGGGAACGCGAGGGAATTTTATGGGAAAGTATATCAAGAGCTTTAAATCTACATGGGAAAAACGGTGTTTCCTTTACGCGAGATTTCTTGATGCGTCGAATCCCAAAAGTCAACATTTTTTATCTCCATCATTTTTATTGTCGAATGATAAATATTCAGAAAAAAAACCATAGAAACGGTTTTTAATTTTCATTCTTTTGCGACGTTGCAACGCACACTCTGAACCTGAACATTTCATAATTTTCAGAATGAAAATACCGAGCTCTCGATGTTGACTCGAGAGAAAAACATTCTGACGAAATGAAGAAATTTTTTTTTCTGGCTTAAGGAAGGGTTTGTTTTGACAAGAATTTTACTTGCTATCCTAATGTTTCATTCTAATCCATTCCGGGTGCAAAACTCGCATGAAAAAATAAAGAAAATCCACCCCTGTAGAAAAATTCAGGTCACTGAGAATGTTTTTGCATGACGAAGAAACTAAGGCCTGGAGGGCAGATTTTGAGGAGGTTTGAAACAGAGCACAAAGTATTGGAATACGAGGTTGGCGAGAAAAAAAAAGGTTAAGAAGGAAAAAACAAGGTTTGAAGTTGGTAAACAAAAAGTCTGGGACGAGCTGACGTAATTCTTGGGCATGTTCGAGTGAGCACAGTTCCGGTATTCCATCGGGAACTGATACGACGTTGAGACGAGATCCTTCTGTTTCGAGAGACCTTTTGCTTCGCAACAACTGTATGAAAAGAGGGCAAAGAGGACAAGAGCCAAAAGATATTTCCTTTCGTTCGAAAAACCATCGTGCTTAGGCAGAAAAAACCTTTCAACCGAATTCCATCCGCATTTCTTTATTCTTTCTCTTTGACATCGCCATAAATCCCTATAGACAGAACTATGACACAGGTACATACCATTTGCGATCTTGCTGCGTCAAGTTTTCTTCGTCATACAAAATACAGAGGCAAAAAGTTATTGTGGTCCAAGCATCTGTCCTCAATAAAAACTTTTTCTGGCTTCAACTTACCTGTAAACAGAGAAAAACCATAAATTTATTCAACGATCTTTCGAACGATAATTATTATTCGTAATACTTTTTTTTATTATTATTAACCGCAATAGTCAGTTAACAGTTAATTTATTTTTCTGAAAAAAAAGAAAAAGTATTGTAAAGAAAAATGTAAACGTCGAAGGTATACTCTGTTTATTCAAAAAAAAAGAACTTTACACTGTGATGAGCAAAAAAAACTTCATTATCACCGTAATTGTTTTGTCTGCTAAGCTATTTATTTAGGATTTGAAAGAAAAAAGAAGTAGAAAAAGTATATAGAAGAAAGCGTACATTAAAGTAATTTCGTACAAATTTCAATAAAATACAATTAAAAATTGACCAACAGGTTTCTCCAGGAATTTTTTTCGATTATTCTGAATAATTATCCAGTATGTTTTCCAAGTTTGTTTGCTTTTTTGTTTTTTTTAAATAATTGTTATCACTCGTGTTTATAATGAAAACTAGTATCCCAGGGACAGGCAAAATGATCAATGTTCTTGCAACAGAAACGCAATACACATTTGGATGAATGCCAACTATTATTGAATCCAACACTGCACCAACCACCACAGGATGCCTCGGAGCGTGTTACGTACATTCTTATTTTTCCTCAAGCATGAACTGCAGACCCGGTAGTTTTTCGCACCAACCACTGGGTCGTTTAACTGGTACGCTCGAACGCGCACAACTCCGGTATACGAAATTGTGGTTATGTTGGATGAAAAAAAGAAAAGAAAGAAAAAAAAACAAAACAAAACAAAACAATAAGTTCAAAACGACAGGACTAAAGAGAGAAGAAAAAAAAACTTGTATACAGAAAAAGTTGTATTTGTGTTTACTTAACAAGCTTCGTGCCACGCTTACAATCAGTTGGACTAAATTTTCACGTCTCACGGAAATGTGCGTGTTTCGCTGATAATCTATCACGACATGTTTTTATTATAAATAACGTGCTGCTGCTGCTGTCGCATTGTGGATAATTATTCTTTGCTATTTCATTAATAAGAGGACTTATGTGTTACAAACGCTCATTTTTTATTGAATGTTACAGAGCTGTTTCCTTAACGTCTTCCACGGTGATTGCTACAAAGTCTCTCAACCTTGTAACAACGAAATTTGGGTTTTTAATTTTTTTTCTACTATCCAAGATCTTTCATTTTCTACAAAATTTATATATGTGGCAATTATTGAAAGAAATTGTTATCATCGTTATTTCAATAGTTTTTTTTTTAAGTATTTCTCAAAAATATTGATATTCTATCAGTTCATTCAGAAAAAGTAAAAAAAAGTACATTAAAAAATTGTTTGCTGTTATTCTCTGGCGAAAATTTTGAAGTAAAACAAAAGTTTTAAGAAACTTATTGAAAAGTTAAATTTTTAATCGCAGCATGGGATATCGTTAAAAAAAAGTACCTAAAAGTTAAATTTTTAAGAACAATAAAAGGCAAATTTGAAAAAAAAAAAAAACATAAAATCGAGAATTTTAATACTCGAAAAAGAACAAAAAGGTTATAATATATTTATTTAAGAAATAGAAAAGAAACATCACGTGAATGCTCCTTTGTCAGTGATGAAAAGTACAAGCGAAAATACGTTACGAATTCATCATCTCGATGTATCATTCGATTCAACAATCCATGTAATTGAAATAACGCTTTGTATATATTCAATAATCGCTTATATGTTTCAAAGCCTCAGATCGTAACGATGGCAATTCGAGTATATATTCCAACGAGTGAATCCTAATCACAGTAGCTCGTTATTGGCAATTCATAGGATGTTAAACGTGAATAAGTGATGCGAAGATAATGAAATCAGTGAAATAGAAATGGCAGTCTACTGAGTGGACCGTAAGTGATGGGGAAGATTTGATGAGCAGAAAGATTGCAAGATTCTGAACAGAAAAGTCCTTAGGAATTTTTTTCTACGTTGAAGGGTTAGCGAGATATGGATTGATTAATGACGACCAGTAGGGTGCGCCCGAATGAAAAGGGCAGAGTGGGGGAAGCGCAGTGGATTGGCTATTCCTAACACTATGAATATCTCGGAAACGGTGAATCGGAGAGAGAAAAACTCTTAAGGACTTTTTTCCTCAGGATGTAACGATTTAACTATTCTTTAAAGCTCCGGTCGCCGAACGCCGGAGTTTTGGTAAAATCTGAAGTAGATATACTCTGAAAGTATTGGATATAATTATACGCACTGTGAAATTGTAAATTTAGCAGGTTGCATATCTCTCGTTCGGTATCTACTACTTGGAGAGTCGTTTAGTAACTGCAGTTAGTGACTACATATAGACTCACGTACACAGAGAGACTAAGAGAGAATGCAAGCGAGAGAGAGAGAGAGAGAGAGGAGCTGGGAGAGGGGAGGAAAAGGAAGGAGAAAGAGAGATTTCTCGTGTAAGGGTAGCGCGGTGGTGCCCGCTTCGATAAACGCAAAATCCGCAAATAGCACACCCGACCAGATAGGGGTCGGCAATGGGTTGCACCAACGACAGAAGCACACTCGAGCTAAAAGCTTTACACGCCATTTGACGCGTCCATTGTTGGCCTGGGTACGCTCGTTTGCGCTATTTTGTAGCGGTACTTCGCCGACTACTAACACCTCTCCACTTCCCCGCACACTGCTTGTACGAGGATTGTATCGAAAAAAGGAGAGTCCTTCGGTCACTGTACCAACAGGAATGACGAAAAGTCGTTCACACGTTTTTTTTTCTTCTTTCTTATTTCTCTTTATATTCCATTGTTTTTTCCGTCCATTTTACCATTCAACGGCTAAAAGAAATACGTTTATCGACATTCGAGCATACAACTTTTCCACCACGAATGCTAATTCCCAACATTCGTACCGTCGTCCTCCTGCGGAAAAGACTTTACGAGATCTACACTTTTTTTCTCATTATTTTCAATGCAAATCTTGTCACCCAACGATTTTTCTCTGAGTTTTACTATCCATTCCAAATAGCATTGGGAAAGCGTAACTTTCAAACCCACTCGAGAAAGATTTCTTATTTTTCTCCTGACATTCTTATGCTTATGATAACGACGTGGCAATAAAGCTTTTCTTTCTTTCTTTTTTTTTTTTGCTTTTTCTCTCTCACAGAACATAAAATCGTGAAACTCGCTGCTTACATTAGCGACGCTACTTATCAATACCCCACACTTTTTTCTCACGGAAAACCGCATTGTCTGTCTATAATTAAGGCAGTTTTGTCGCAATCGACAATCCCGAAAGTTGCTCGTCACAGACTGGAACGCCGTATCCTTTTATTTGATCCCTTTCAATTTTATTTTTTTTTTCCAAACTTTGCAAATAAGAATATTGTTTTGTATCCTTACTACGAAATAAAAAAGTTGTAATATCATTTGTCGAAGTTTACAAAACTCCATTTAACGGTTCGTCGTAGAGAAAAATTTGTAAAATATTTTTCTTACGAAATTTAACAATCGATCCTGCCCAATTCTTGGAATGACTTTCAAGACATACTGTATATTTGTTCTCACACTAGCTGCAGCTTCTGCTACTCTCGGTATAGAGTAGCATAAGAGGGAAACGCTTAGTGCAATGCATGAAAATTTTATGAACCCGTCTCTCTTGATCTCTCATGCTCGAAAGCAACGTGCACACTGTGAAACAGACAAGAAAAGCGTTGCGAAACCGGAAGCTGAGTTTGCACGTCTAGACCAATGTGAGAACGAGTTTCATCTCTCCCTCTCCCTCCCATCCCACGCCCCTTCTATACTCCTGCTCTTCCTCCTTCTGTTCTTACTCCTCTTCTGCACCTGAGAAATCCTCGAGACACGCAAGAAGTGTATAGGTAACCGCTGAAACCCGAGAGAGCTTTGTGATGCTTGGCACTATGATGCTAGAAAGCTCGACGAGGCTTCGTTCCCTCCTCCTCCTCCTCCTCCTCCTCCTCTGCTGACAATCAATCTATTCCATCCACTTTCAGGTAAGAAAAGGAAACTATGCTTAGAAACTATCCTAGTGGACGCAAAACAGACGAGAATAACTGTATAGTCGCTCGGTGTGCTGACACTCAACGTATACCTCGAATCTTGTGACTCCTTGTGACCTGCTCTCTGTATTCAATTAATCTCTTTAATGGCTCATATTCCATTATTCCAAGGGATCTTATCAGTGTAAATATTACTACGTTTTTAATCATACAAACATAATCCTTTTTTATTGTGAACTCAAAATTCTTATAAAAGAGGATTTGACCGATTAAGATAACCCTCGAAGCTTTAAAAGCGTTTTTCTCGAAAGGTCACTTTTCGTAATAGTGTGTATCATTTTCAACGAACAGATCTTTCTAAAATTTTGCCACGTGCAAGTGGAAACTTTTTTTCTGATCAAATTTTATTTTCATCACTATCCATGCCGCGTTGCAGTTTTTCATACAAATTAATCAACTCGATGGATTTTTTATTTCAAACAATTATTAAAAGAGTGTTTGCTGCCAGGCACCATTTTTTTAAGCACCATTTGGAAGTGGGCAAACATTCATTCGAATAAACGAAAAAAAAAAAAACATTTGGACTGCAGGTTATCGGATTGCATAAATTGAAGAAAAAAAAATCGAGATAATCAGCAATTTTTATGTTTGTTCAACCGAGAAAGTCCCTAAGTTATTTTCTCGATGGATAAAGATTAAGTTTGAGTTTCGGAAGCCAGAAAAAAAACCAGGAAAAATATAAAATATTACATTTTTATTCAGAAAAATTCGTGCTCATAATGAAACATTCACGAAAAACGAATGTTTACGTTGCATTTCTATCCGGCTTTTGGAAGCGTAAAAATGATATGGTAAAGCTTGGTAGTAGTTTAACACACTTTTCTTCCATCCAGTATTTTTCTGCCGAAACGTAAAAAACTTATGCACCACTGACCTATCTGCAAAAGCACGAGTTCAACACACCGGAAGAAAGCGTATGGTTAACATCGTTGCACCTTTTCACCGAGAGGTTAAAACAGTACGGCATGTAAGCTCAAACAAACAACAAATGTTTAACAAAAGCAAGCGAAAGCTTTTGTAACCTTAAATTTCGTACTTTTGTGGATTATGTTTTTAAATTTCAAAACTTGGCCTACGACAAACACGACGTCACGAATCACAACGAGTCAAGATTTTGACGTCACAGTTACGTATGACCACCAATCGCAAGAGCAAACCAATGAATTAGTACTTTTAGAACTTAAGCGATATCACTAGCGATAATATTTCATTACAATCTAAATACTGCTGGAATTATTTTCAAGTAATAATATTATGAATAAATTAACATAATAATTGGAGAAAAAAAAAACAGCAAGCGTATAAGTGAACATTTAATTAATAATTGTTTAAGTTTTTCATCATTGTTTTGGGCAAAACTAATCATCAAAACTATCACTAAGTAACAGAAGTGATCACTGATCCCTCTTAACAACTTACTCATTAGTGATCATTATATATAAAGTATCAGAAATGATTACTAATTATCACTGATTAAAACACTCGTGGGAATTATGAATACCTAATTAGTGCTTTGCTCCCCAATTGCTCCACAATTAAATGTCTATTCTAAATTTCTAGAGTGTATGATTGTTCGTGGAGTACTAATTATTTCCGGCCAAATCCTTCCAAAGATTCCTCACAAAATCCTGTGATTTCTCTCTCTTTTTTTTTTTTTTTTGCAATTAGAGCTACATATCTTCAAATCAATAAAATCATATTTGATGAGCCACTTGAGGATAAAGATGCAAAAATTTACAAGTGTAGAAGAGAAATAATAGTACAAACAATTCCATTGATCAAAGACATAGTTTTCTCGGCTGAAAGATAAAAAATATAATAGAAATATTGGATAAGACGAGAATGAAAGGAGAAAGGAGGAATGGCTCTTATAGGAAACTCAAGATGATAGTAAAGATGCTTGATACACCTGAACCCGCTCACGTTCACGTCGGTCTGTAACTAAAGCTAATACGATTAGACCGTACGTGTTGTGCTTTAGTGAACATTGTTCCTCTTTTTCTTTTTGTTTCTTCCTTTCATCCCCTTTACTTGCAACAATGCAGCAACGGAGACTCTATATTTTGTATGCCACTTTGTCACGTCAAGGTTGCCAAAGATTCTAAGATGAAGAGAGAACTGTATCAGTTTTATTTGATTGATGGGCAAAAAGATAAGAGTTCAAAGTTGAATTCAACGCGAACGTCATATTGACCTGAGAGACCACTTGTAAAAACTCTCTTGCAGTGTAATTGCAAATGAAACAAAGAAAGGCTCTTGGAAGATGGTTGCAAAGAGCGGTAAAAAAAAGTCACGACCGTTGAACCGCCTCGAACTTACGGAGTCAGAGAGCAGCCTTTTTATTTAAAGTCAATGACCGAGAAAGAACTGAATTATTAATTAATGCCGCAGTCTTTAGTCCTCAGCTGGGGTGCTTCCGTAAATTATGAGAAAAGAGTCAGAATTTTATTACTTCGATAATTTAACCGGGTAATTATTGTCAGACATGATTCTAACCGCGAATCGACATTTATTCTTATTTTTCTTCGTTAATGTACCAATAACCGACTACGTTTTTAATATTCTCCGCGCGTTCTCTACAATATTTTATACTTATGAATAAATTTGCAGTTTATGACAATTCAACATCATTCAATGAATCTTTATTATTATTTGAAATAATGGGGTTTCTAAAATATATTCATACTAGGTATGGAATTTAACTTCTCTGGCAACATAAATTTGACTCCTCGAATAAGCCTCATTGTAAATCAAATAAAGCTTCTTCGTATTAAGTGAATCTTTTATTCGAGTCAAATAAATCGGATTTATTCGGGAAACGCCCCGACACTTACAAACGTTATATCGATTTTCAACTTAGTTACATAATGTTACGATTCCTATCAAACTTTCGTGATACGAGAGGTACGAACGTTACTACTTTACCTGCAAGTACAATTCGCTTCACCGGCTGAAATTCAAGGCAGAAAATAAAAGCGGAACATTGTAAAAATATGCAAATTGAAACTTGTGCACTGTTTCCTCGTAACTTTTCTACATCCACAATGCCTCTCTACGACCTCTAGTCGGTTATTTAGTTTTTCCTTTCTCTCGGAGAAACCTTTTCAAACGTCGAAAATTCACAAGGGCGTAACGCCTTTAATTTATATTTTCGTTTTGTTTATGCACTTTCATACTTTTTTACTCTTATTTTCATAGAAAAATACAAATACAAACATACACAAATTCAAAAAGAATATTTAAATTACTATAAATTTTTAACGATCAAGTAGAAAACAAAGTTCGAGACTCTTAACACACAGCCATTTTGAAAATCGCTCCACGGCCAAAACGTTGGAAAAGAAAATTGGGTTGAACTTTGAGGAATTTTCTCTGGTAATCTTAACAAATTAGTCTCTCTTACCTGGCAGAGGACGCGACGCGAGAGGGTTCGTTTTCTCTCACGAGGGAGTAAAGAACGCGCTCTGGCTCAGAGTCTTAATTATCAACCTCTACCTTTAGAATCCTGCAGTCCTCTAAGTCCCTCGGCGTCTTTTTCCCTCTATTTCTCAGTCTTATTCTTCAACTAAAAGTTCAACGTTTTTGGTCAGACGTCTCTTTTGTACGCTCGAGAAAATAAAATTGCGAGACTACTTCGAGAAGAAAAAAAATTGTGTCGAAGTATTTTTTTTCATTTTGCCATGAGATTCACGTGGTTCTCGATTTTGTGGATGGAATAAAAAGTATTTACACGCGTATATGATCATCAAAATTATATATAAATCTCAACATTATTTGAAACAATGATGTAATCAATGGCTTGCAAAAAAAAATAAAAATTAATAACGAATTAATGGCTGTACAAAAAGACGAAAAAAAAAAAGAATTTCATTAGAATAGAAAAAAGTTGGCAATGAATGTCAAATGAGGCGAATTTGAAAGAATTAGTCGATGAGATTGAGAAAAAAAAAGGATGAAGAAAGAAACAGAGGGTTTGAAAGATTTTGAAGGTTGTGTTCGTTGGCTAGGATGATAATCGTTAGTCTTGAGCGAGAAATTGCGAGAAGGTAAGGGGGCGTCAGGTCGAAGGGTAGCGTGGCGTGGTGGTTCGTAATTAAGAGAAGAGTAAAACTCGAGGTGGGCAATGGCGTCGATGGGCGGTGCTGGTGAGACGTTGCTCATGGATTCAACACTATCCATGCGATCCTAGGAAGGTACTCCTTAATTTGTCCCTCGTTAACTTGTCACAAAAAAAATGTCATTTGCAGTCTCGACGTAGAGAATCGTATAAAAACAACGACTTCATCATCGCAGCCATGCTGGAATGACAAGGTCGTTGAAAAGTTGTTCGTCATAGTGAGTTTTTGACCTGGAAAAATGAAAAAACAAACAAACAAAAAGTATCTACTCTCGAAACTGTAATTAATCAATAAATGATCCAATAAACGATGAAGTAAATCAACCATTCGGAGCAAGTGAAATTCACACACATTTCAGATAAAAATTAAAAATAAAATTATGCCAACTGCCAGTCGATATAACAAATGAGACGTCAGATCTTCGAAATAAATGGAATATGAAACATGTAAGTTTGGTCGAAGAGAAAGGAACATGTGAGCCATGAATTTCTATATACACAGTGTAGTCACGCATAACGCATGAAGTATAGGAAAAGACAAGATGGAGGATGAAAGCATGTAAAAAATATAGGGAGGGGATCCGGAAAATGGAGCCTGGAAGGATCCAAGATATAAATTGTATTTATGTGTCTACATGCTGCATGCATCGGAGTTTGGTGCTATAGTCTATGTGTAGCAATTCTTTTCTCTTTCTCTCTTTCTCTTCTATTCTCTCGTCTCTTTTATTCGCGACGGGTCTTTCGGAATTCCTTGTAACACCTCAACCACGTACTCGATCCGACATCACCGAGCCCCATTCTCATTTCTTCGTTGAATCGTATACTTGAAAATCCTCTTGTTCAATTCTCTCATGTTGGCGTATATATTCCCTTTCGAAGGCTCCTGTCTTACCCGGTGACGGAACCACCGAGTTTCACACTCGTTATCTCCTTCCTTTCTTATTCTACTGCAACCCTCTCGCTCTACGTCGATTTTCTTCAAGCTTCCACACCTCCTTATCATCCCTCTAGAGTTTTCTCTTACACAAATTTCTACAACGTACCGAAACATGCATAAAATCTATATGAAACCAAATCCCAGAGTATTCCTTTGTACTTACCGGTATACTCTGCTCCAATACTAGATTTTGTGCACGTAAATTCAACCCTCGTATTCTTTACAATCTTCTATTTTATTCCCTTAACAAATACGAGCTGTAATAGTTACCAATTTATGAGTCTTTTAAAATTCTTTCAATTCGTTTGACATCTATACTTTATTTATCTCAACGATGTTGTAGTTGAAAAAAAAAACATTTTTGTTCTAATCTCAAACTCCTGCTATAATAATTCACTATTATTAACCTCACCATCAAATAATCCAAACCTCTAATTTATCGATCGTCCATAAATTATTGGTCAGAAAATGATCAACCAAGATCAATGACTCCATCCCTCCTAATTCACTTATCAAGTACGCCATCGTAAGGAGTAGCCGAGCATATCGAAATAAGTTTGCAGCTCGTGGTCTGAAGCCAGTCTTACCCCCCACAGTTTGCCCTCAAACCGCATCTTCTAAACCCCTTAAGAGTTTCGTAATAAGATTCTTCGTTGAAGGGAGTTTGGTAAAACGTTGAGATCACCGGGTAAACTTGGTCGTAATTGTCGCAGAGTGAAATTTTATCGCTTCGAGATGGTAATCAGCTGGTCCAGGTCGCGAAGAGACCTCTCGCAATACTTGCCTTCGTTCTCATTTACCTAAGACTTTCATTATTCCAGTCATTAGTCGTGATTCTCTCCAATTACATCATTTCTACGAAATCTTTTCTTTTGTGGTTAGTCAAATGATGGATTTTATCCTTCCAACTAATACCAAATATTATAGTCAAATTTAAAAGCAACCAAACTTCTCTTAGAACGTCAGTTTTCGACATCTTTATTCTTCAATGGACTCCAAAATAACTGCATTGTGTCAAAAAATCTTCATTGTGAAACATGTCTCCAAATTGAGTTAAACCACAAGCAATTATATTCAGTAGATATAGAATTATGTACATAGATATTAATTGTGCTCAAGGCAATGGATCAATAATCGACCCCCATCGAATTTTCAAAAGCAAAATTCTTCCGTACCGTTCGTTCCGGTTCGTTCGATGAGAATTAAAAAAAAAAAAAAATCTTAGTCCAGTTTTGTAATTATTCTACGTGAACTAAGACTTTTTTTTAAATTCCGATCATACGAACGGGGTGGAAAAATTTCACTTTGGAAATTTATCGGTATAACTCTGCGTCTTGAATTATCTCCGATTTTCCATTGTTTTATAAGAAGGAAGAGTTGAAGTAGGATACAGATGTGAAAGAATTAAAACTTTTTTGCATGAGTTAAAAGTACACATGTGTCGGAATGAAGGTTTTAAAATTCCATCAATTAGAATATAACATTGATGAACGAAATGAACGAAAATTCCTTAAAATATTTTTCATTATAATTAACAACATTCAAGACTAAAACTATTTTTTTCGATTTTCGATCATTCAAAACAACGCATAATAACGAGTAAAGCCAATTCTATCAGAAAATTGTGAATAAACTTTAACGATTTCGTGCAAAAAGCATGAATGAAAAATAAATAAAACAACAAAATAATAATATCGAGGATGTTAACACGTACATGGTTTTTATAAGCAAATGGCTTTTGAATGGCGATTATAAGTCAAGGAAACAATACTTGTACAGGAGGTTAACGTTAAGAGGATTCTAGGTTAAATGAAAGCAACACAAAGGCGTATTAAGGGGGTTCCGGTTATAGAGCTATAGGAAAGTAGTTACGACTGGAGGCACTTCCGGTAAGTAATAACAACGCGTGTCCAGACAACAACAGGAAACAAGGGTTGAATAGTTAGAAGGTGGATGAAGTAAGCTCGTAGTAGTAATACAAGGTCCGCGAAGCCATAATCCATTGATAAAGGAGCCCACCACGTGAGTCGACGGAGAGAGAGAAAAGGGACGAAGGAGCATGCAGGAGCGGAGGTTGGCATTCGCGAGCACGTACGCAAAGTTTATGATTGATTGCCGTAATTAGTGGGCCGGCAACAATGCAAAGTGAGTACCACTGGAACGAGAGGAAGGGTTACGAGCGCACAAATTTATAGTTCGTTCGCGAGAAACCGTAGATTGCCATTTCTGTGAGGGTCCAAACCTTTCTAAGGGCAACTTCACGCTTTACGGACATTGGCTCGTGATATTACAGATTATATATACAGTATAACTTTAAAGGGAAAAAAACATACTTTGCAATTGCAAAAGTAGACAAAAGATCGCCAAGTATTAAAAAATTTTTTTTTTTTAAATATAATAAAATAACAAAAACGGCGAAAGACAGTGCGGGCTACGAAAGCGGTAGAGGGAGAGAGATAGCGCTATAGGCGCGACGGCGGTAGAGGGAAAGAGAGATCCGATATAGTCTGTCTGTCTCTCTCGCTCAGTGACGCGCGGAGAGTGGGGGTACCGCGTTCAGTGGAGCGCGTGACGTCACAGGCCGAAAATGTCCACCAGTCTCGCAAAGGACGTATGTCCAAACGTCAACAAGCGCGACTTACACCCTTCCGACTCCAAGAAAATGCGATTTCAGAAAAGTGTCCCGGAACTCGCGACCAAAATCTTTGATGTTAGATTTCTCTGGATTGGCTGAACGGATTCTCTTCAACCAACAACCATTCGAAAGATAAAAAATCGTAGAAAATTCAAATCTAATATGAGATTTTTCCCTCAACCCGTTTCCTTGTGAAAACGATTTAAAGTTTCTGTGACGTCATAAAACCCCTATTTTACTGTATATTAGAGTGCGGCGGGCTCGCGCTACGCTTTTTTTAATACTTGGCGACGAGCCGCTGCCGCGACTCTAGATAACCTTTCAGAGCCTATATATTCACTTCAATAGCACAAAGTGTGAGGAAAACCACTGTGGCATTGAACCCCATGCACATTTGTCACTATGTTTTTCTAGAAACTCTCCATATAGTCTTCATTAGTTGCTGGTTTTTTTTTATAAAATAAAACAGTCGACCGGTTGCGATTTCATTGCGGAATTAATCAATCGTCTTATTATTACTGATTAAGGTAGTGATCAGGGTTTAGAAAGTCGAAACAAGAAGGGGATTTTTCATCAGAATTTTTTTCCACATGTGACAAAAATCTCTAAACTTACGAAAATTTTGGACGCACATAATATTATAAATTTAACAAGTACAGACACAAAATTTCATTAAACTTTAAAAACTTTGTTCGAACCAATTTTTATTGCAACAAACAAAAGATTCATTTATTTTTTATAATTAATCGACTGTAATTAAGGATCTAAATTGAAATTTTTTTGATTTTTTTCTTTTTTCATTTTCATTTCTGACAAGAATTACAGATTCCACAGCTTTTGCCAATTTGAGCCTTCTCGAGGGTGTGCAATGAAATATGCGCAAAAATAGCCGATAATCATTTTATTTCATTCCTTGAAACTAGATTACTGCGTTAAAGGAGCCAATATTAGCTCTTCTCATGCAGTTTCGTACTAAGGCACGCGGCCTAATAACAGAAGAATGTGGAAACAGGTGGTGAAAAAAAAAGAGTGTATAACAAGAACTCGATAGCGATTTGAAGTAAAAAAAATGTCAATTGAAGCTGAAGGCCTTGGAAAAAGGTCATTCGGGAATATATTAAAAGGAAGAAATGGGGTAATGCGTGGCTGAGTTTTCTTCGATAGTACAATTGGATCCGCAATTAATTCTTACGAGCTCGACCCCACCGGCAAATCAACTCCGCAAACCTATTTTCCAACGTCACAGACTTTATCGGACTGTCCAGAACAGAACCGAACGAAGGATGGAAAAATTTTTTTATTCATTATTTTTTAGCGAGCCAACACACTGGCCGCAATTAATTTCCAACGTTGAGCTCCCCGCGTGGCTCAGCACACACCATTGTTGCCGTCGACGGCCAACGTATCTCTAGTCAAAGCCGTTAAACCGTTACCCAAGCAGTTCGCGCATTGTAAACTATATTAAATTCCTGCTCGGTGACCGTTGAATAAAATGGGAACTTTCCATCCCCCTCCCCTCGCTTGCCCTCTGTACCACCCTCCTATTTACGCGAAACTCTCTCCCAACTTCGCGTCTATCCCGTTTATCCGAGACTTACAACAACGTGTGTGCGGTTATCGCTTTTGTCTGTAACCTGCTACCCCTATGTATACGATCCCTCGTTAAAACGATTCCCCCATAAGAGCGAAAAGCTGCGAGGAAAGCCCACAATCGCCTCTGAATTTATTATAATCGATATTGTACATTTCCCCGACAATGCCACCTAAAAATACCTGCTTTTTATTTTTTATTTCCACTATATTTAACAGTCTTATCAGATTTCTATGTCCAACGTTTCTTTGTTTTCTTTCATTTTACGACTTTTCTTTTTTTTCTTTTTTAAACGATATACTGTTAAAAAGTTTTGGTACAGCGATTTTTATCGAGACTTTTCACACATCGTTTAATTTAAATTGCAGGTAAATGTTAAGAAGATTTTAATTAATGGCAGTTTGAATAAAAAGGTACTATCGATCTCTTACACCTTTTTTTTTTTATAATAACAGCAAACACGTGGTCGATGACATTTATTCGTGAAAAAAAAAAACACCGCGTTCAATTTTAAACTCGTTGTTGGTTTCGAATGTTTAACCAAATGTGGAGTTTTAAGAAATATTTGAACTGAAACGTCAAAGCCACGAACAGTTTGAGGTAAATATTTAAAAATAAGCAAAAAATTAAGGATATCAGTGTAGCGGAATAAAATAAATATAAAAATAGCCTCAACATATTTCGATATGAAAATTATGCCATACGTTGAAACCAGTCAACATTCGAGCGCAGTTTTCGAACGGTATCAAGCACAAATAACGCGAGAAAAATAGAAACACGAGAAAAAAAAAAGAGGATAAAAAAAAATGGAGGGGAAGAAAAAAGTATCATAGAGATTCCTGAAACTGGAATGATCCTCGAACTGGAGGAAAACCGCGTTTTATTCAGAGAGGAATTTAATAATACCGGACCATATTACTGAGTGAAAAAAATAGAGGATCCGGACCCACCACGTTCCATCTCTGCAAACCCAAACCTTTTCATTTCCGTTCCCCTACCGTTTAGCCTTTTAATCGTTGTAAATAAAATTCTAATTTTATAGTCAAGAGCTTTTATTTTGTTTTAAAAAATATCTCTCGAGCTTGTTTTTCATCAACGCCCGAATAAAATATGTTTTAAAAATAGTAGAAAAAAAAAAATCGGCTCTTACGGTTCAAGGAGTTGAGCCTCTATTGTGACTATTTCAAACTTCCACTCGAATAATTCATTTTAATTGTATGAAAATCTTGTATATAATTATTGTATCAAAATTATTTTCATTTTTCAATCGATCTTTTAGCTCGTCATTATTTTAAATTTATTGAAAAATCGTTGTATCGATTATAAAAGTGAGTTCAATTATTTTTTCGACGTTTTTCGATTCTTCATACATTTTCATTCGTCCACGTATAATAAATTTCGAACATTTCGTAATAGAGAGTCCGTGCGAAAATGCTGAATCGAAATTTATACCCGAAATTACGCGAGAGAAGTAATAAATAATAATGAAATGAAGAAAAAAAAGGGAGATGTGAGGATGAGAGGAAGAGAGAACATTTCAGAGACAAGGAGTTGTACTCTATTTTCGAGAAATGAGAGATGCTTGAAACATGCCCCGAGGGTGATGCTGTAATAAAATCGAGAGCGACGCTCCCAACAGACTCGTGCAGAGAGTGCGTATCTTTTTGAGGACGTTTACTCCCGGGAAGTAAATTCAACGGTAGAGCCATGAGTTCTCGTCTATTCCTTTCTAAAATCGTGTATTCCTACTTTTTTTTTTTTTATTTTTCCTTTTAACTCCAGTGTTTCTGATTATTCCTACGAATCTCTCGATACGCGAAACAAAAAAGCTCAATTTCATACGATCCATTAAAGTAAATATGGTCATAAATGAATGTCACATTCGTGTCAATAAAAAAAAAAAAACATCACAATTTTTTACGAGCATTTCAGTTCCTATCAATTTCCAATTATTTTGTATTTTCAAACATAATAAAATTATTTCAAAAACGTGCATATAACTTTATATTCATTTGTTAAAAAGTGGATTGTTGAAATTACTCGAAAAAATTGGTCCAACATTTTTTTGGATACAAAACACAATAGCATTCCGAATGAAAAAGTTTCTGAATTGGAGTATCGCCACACAGTCACGTTCAAAAGTTAGGGCTTCGGTTGATTTTTGCAAGATTGGATATAACTTTCGGAATAATCTAATAATTTTAGTCGTTATATATATTATGGGAGTGTATAAGAAGCCTAAACTTTCGAGAATAATGTATAAAATATGAAATTTTAAGTTCAACAAATAACAATCTTATCCACATATTTTATTTCGCTGTATTTCCGAAACTAAACTGTTAAAATTCTTGATTTTTTTTTAGGCAAATTTCGTCACATGTTTTTCTATAATTGAGATAAAAAAATATATATATATAAATCTGTGAAATATTTTTAGAGTTATTTCGTGAAATGTGAATTTTTCTATTGCTTCGCATAAGAACGCGTGTCAAACTGTGCAATCTTTGATTGTCAATATCTCGCAAACAAGCGGGTGAATCCTTTTGAAATTTGGCACGTAGTTCCTTAATGATGCCATAAAAGTGAACTTAGAATTTTGAAATAAAAACGTTCATCGAATGTCTCGAGTAAATAAAACAATGAGAATAAATGGGAAAATCAGTAAAAAAAAAAAAAAAGAAAAAAAAAAGTATATTCCAAGAATAAGTTAGTCGAAGCGATATAAGGTTACGACACTTTGGCACAGAGGTTCGTTTACCTGTAACGAGTTGTAGCACCGATATTTATCGGGTTACCGGCCACGTCAAACTCGGATAATTAAGAACGACGCCCCTGATTCTCTCTCGGAAGCTCTCAAAAGTCTCACGACCCACGGATATCCGTTTCTCTCGCCCACAGTTTGCTTCTCATATGTATATCAATACTTTTCCGTTTCATGCTAAAAATCCAGCTGGTTCGTCTCGAAATAATGATCGATCGAGTTTGAAACTACGACAGACTTTTTACCTCACGCCCGGTTCAATTTAGCTCTCGTGTTGGTGAAGCCTTTTTGTTTCGTCGTCGTGTTTAATATTTTTAAAATAAAAGCGAGGCTATCGATACAGATTACACAATAAAATTACTCGATAAAATTTAGAGAGTAAAATTGAGGCTGTATTATTATTATTTTTGAATAAGGAAATTCAAGGCAGAAAATAAAATCGATTGACTTGGGCTTTGCGAAAGGAACAAAAAAAAATACATAGTGAATAAATATATAAAAATCTCTAAGCTCGAAACTTTTATTCAAAAATAATGATAAAAACATGGTTTGAGATGGAATATTGAAATTAAAAAAGCAAGAGTATCGATGCAGATTAAAAAATAAAATTACCCAATAAAGTGAGAGTGATGTTGAAGAAAAGTAAAAATCGATCTGGACGTGAACTTTGCGGCAAAAAAAAAGTTAGTTAATATATTTAATAAAATTTATAAACTCGAAACTTCTATTCAATGAGAAGAAAAAACATGAATTGAGGCGAAAAGTTGATATGAAGAAAAAAAAAGCTAAATGTTCGATGCAGATGATCTAGAGACGCGGCAGCGAAAAAAAAAATCGATCGACTTGAACTTTGCAAAAGAAAAAAAAATGTTGTCAAAATTCGTTCGCCTTGAGATGCCTTAGTGTTGGATGAAAATTGATATATGAATATGGCGAAATATTGTGATAAGATGAGCGCGCTCTTAACAAAACGCACTGTATGAAAAGCCATGGATCGATATTCCGTACAATCTAGAGATGACACATACGTAAAAGCATGCATGCGCAGAATAGTATAAAGCGTGTAATAGTCCGAGTGGGGAGGAGCCAGGGGCGAATTCCGCCTCATCCTCAGGGATACGGAATCCTTTGTGCTTCGCCAAGTGCAAAACAATAGGGATGACGCATGGAGAACGTGATTCACTCGCGAAGAGAGAGAGAGAGGACATAGCGGAGAGGAACGAAAATTGGAAAGAAACTCAAGACCATTTTTCTGCCTCCCTTCGGCGTGGTCGCTCGACCATATGAATTATTCTCCAAAGACCCTTTGAGTTTAATATCTGGAAGGGTGACTTTATTAGCCATTACAATATATTGATAGAGAGATATTTTTTATGCGCTCCGAAAATTATTTTCCAAAGAAATTATATCCGAAAGTCCGATCCGTCGAAATCAATTTCCAACCATATTGACCCAAAAAATTTGGAGAATTATGATCTGAAGCGCTCGGTATTGAATTTCATCATTTCGAAGATTCTTTTCTTCGAGTGAGGTTCCCAGCAGAGTGTTAAATTTTTTTAATTTGCATCCACTCGTGTTAAATCTCGATCTCGAAATGCGGATTATTTGGATCATTTATAAAAAAAGGATTCGACCGGCTGCGGAGAGTCTCGAATCACCGCGTTCAAGAATCTCGAAGCGAAAAATCGCTTTCCTAAACGTTTACTTTCTCAAATTTCGTCACATCATTCTTCCCCACATTCTTTACAGCGGTATCGAAGATTTTCTCTTTTAAATACAACTTTTGAGCTCTTTTGAACAAAAGGAATTTGAAGAACGGGTCCAATTTTTTATTGAAATTTGAAGTGGCCGCCATTTCGTTAATTTTAAACTTATTCTTAGAGTCTACCGTCAGGTGCAATTTTTTTTAGCCACAATTTTGAAGAGACCAGAAATGTTATAAAAAAAAATAAGAGCGAAACGAAAGAATCTGTATTTAAAGTCATGAAAAAAAATCGCACTAGCTGTCGGATTTTATTGATTAAAAAAAAAAAAAATTCATGGAAATCGACAATCTTAATGCCCCATAGAGTAAGAAAGTTCGTTAAATTGCGTCATCGGGAATTCATGGCTATGAATTGTATATCATGGACTTGAAACAGATCTTGGAAATGGTCGCCATCTAATTGATGCAACGAAAGGGCGTTCTAAGATCTAAGGCCGAGAGAGAGAGAGAGAGAGAGATATTGAGGAACGTATAGAGAGTTTGAATATGCATCGTGCAGATCCGTTTCATGCCCGAAACTAGTAAACGAGCCAGTTCTGTAGCAACAGCCCTGGTGCAGAGAGAACGAGCAGTTTCGCGACCGGTAAATTAATTAATCCGATTACTAATTGCCACTTGGCTCGTTAGCCGGACAATTAGAGTCACCGTTTGTGCCGGGTGCGCGCCTCGTTATCGTCAAAACACCTAAACCAACGTCATCGATTATGACGAAAATGAAATTCTTCCAAAATTTTATCAAAATAAATATTTTCAAATTAAAAATACATCGAAAAGCTTCATGTCCTCAATTCAATAATAATAATATTCCGAAAAAATCTTATTAAAATTCAATTAATTATTCTCGACGCAATAATATTTTTATAAAACAATCAGAAACTATAAAATATATTTATTTCTGCATAGAAATAATCAAAAATCGATTGATGTTAATTTTCATGAAAATTGATGCGATGAAAAATGACACAAAATTCACGCATGATTGCAAATTGTTTCAACGATAATTTTTAGATTTCAATGATTTCCATGTATGTTTGAAGAAAGGAATAAAAAATTTTAAAAAAACAACGTAAAAGAAATTTATTGAAAATGTTGTGTTACAAAAAGTTGAAAAGGGTTGAGAAAAAAAACAATTGAATTGGTAATGGTACTGGTAGAATTGTTAAAATAGCATAAACCGATTATAGAATGTACGAATAGGCCGTGAAATTTATACCCACGAAAGATAGGGTGACCGCAGGATCAAACCAAGAGAGATAGGACTTAAACGGATGCAATTTAGATAAGGTAAATTATCTCGTAGAGGGAGAGATGAGAAAGGGGATGGAGTAGTACGTCGATAAAATTGGAGATGGACCGAGTGGAGGGAAAGGGAAAGGTGGGAGGTTCCCAAGTCGTATCACGAGTTCCTACGTACGACTATACCACTAATAGTGAGCGGTTTTGGTAGGAGGTAGCCATTAAATATATGTATATGCATAAAAGAGAAAGAGAGAGGGAGAGAGAGTGAAAAGCTTGAGTAAATTTGTCCGGAGTACGACAGAGGGTTGGTTGGATGTTGGAGGAAGGGTGAACGAGTCGCCCGATCGTGACTAAGAATTTAGGGTGACGCATGGTAATACCGTGTCTGGCCCAAGATCGATAACTCCTTTGGAAAGGTCTTCTTGCCACCTAAAACGAGCATTTTCCACCGATTAGCGATTCTAACCACCCTATTAAACCTCCGCCCTAATTAAAACTCATATTATTTGTCCAATGATCCTAGCACTTAAGGTCTATGAGTTATTTCATGTATCGTTGTTTATTTTTATCATTATTATTATTACTATTATTATTATATATAGAAGCTTGAAGCACTCAAAGCATTTTATGAGAATGAAAGACGTAAGAAAATATTGTTTCAGCTTCATCCCTGCCATTATCAAGACTATTTCGTTCTTTCGAGCATCCCATTTTCTTTTCCAAGCCCTCGCTCGGTGCTCACACAATTTTATCTCCCTCCCACGCATTGTTTCGCCCTCGTCGTTCAAGCCAATTGTCCATTAATCTCTCCTCGGATACGAGAATTACTCGTACAGCATCCCCACAAATTATAGCGTCAATGCTGCTCTGCTCTTCCCCTTCACACAGATTTACAACTGTTTCTATATGTCGAGCCCGGAAATATCGAGTCTCCTGTGGTTTATCGATTTGAGGGGGGAAAAGGGTGTACTATAAAAATTCACCACAATTATCTTTATCCGAGATATGAATATTTTTCCATCTCTCCGCTTTGTATACTCAACAGTCATCGAGACAGTTTTTATTTTTTTCACATTTTTCTCATCAATCAATACGTCTGTAAATACGTTACTAGTCAAAGTACAAATTCGTCGAAATGCTCCTATTTTGTTTTTCTTTTCTTTTCCTTTCTACACGACCCTGTCAGATCATTATTTAATTTGGAGTATCCAGAAACTCGTCAAACATGAGATAAAAGTAAAAAGCGTTTGCCAAAACTTTGTCAAAGGTGCAGTTCCATCGATGTACATCAGGGTTTTTGACTAAAATAAATAATTGAAAAAAACTATTCGCCCTCGCAATCGCTCGATGAACGACATAGCAATGTTGCACGAATTGAGAAAGATAGACGCGAGGATATGGAGAAGAGAAGAGAAAAGCGACGAGCAACGGTCGGTATCAGTGATGCAACCCCTTATTCCCAACCCTCTGACGCGAGGCTTTGAGTGCAATATTCCGATTCGGCGATAACTCGTTTACGACCGGCATCTATCCCCCCAACCCCCATAGCCGTCGCATGTCGACGTTAAAAGGGGCTTCTCTCGCCAAGCTTTCACACTAGTGTCAACTATTAGATGACGTCACGCTGTATCATCACTTGTATCATTTACGCCCATTACAATAATAAAATCATTTTTTAATCGATTATTCTGATTTTTAATTACACGACGTTTTTTGTTTTTTTTTTTTTTTTTATATAAATCAAGTATAATAAAAATAAATAATGTATTAAAAATATTTGTCGATTCCAACCTTTGAAGATGAAAAACCGAATTATTTTGTAATTATAAATAAATGCGAGATAAATCAATATCTAAAACTTAATCGCTATTTGTCACGTCATTAACACGTCAAGACTTATTGAATTTTTACGATGGGTATTTCCAAAATTTTCATAATAAAAAACCGATCACTATGTTATCGTTAAAAATCTAAGTGAAAAATGAAAAACAATTTTTCATGAAATTATACAGACGCGGCGGATGTTGGAGTTTCAAGAAAAGTAAAAATTGTGAGTACTAATATAATTGAATGACAGGAGAAATAAAATGAATAATAAATAAAAATATTTTGTAAAATGCAGTTGTCATCGCGATCATCCATATAAATGAGACTCTTTATTGAGTCACAAAACTGAATGAATGCGCAGCCTTTTCAACATATATTCTTACACACAAGGATCGCGACCATGAATCAAGTAAGGAAACTTCGTTTCTCTAATGTACGGAGAGTGAACGGACTGAGTGGTTTTCGTCAAGGCCTTTACTCTGGGCAACACCTCTCATGGATATGTTGCATGGTTCATTCAATAATAAATGGCAATATTGCTATATATATAACAACCAGACATTAATTCACTTTGGAAGGGATAAAGTAGAAGAGACTGTATTGATGGCTTCACTATCAAAGAGTCAACGTTAAAATGCAGGAAAGGGTGGATAGGGGCGATTGAATTTACGATGCAGCAACTCCAACAGCATTTCACTAATCTGTATGCACCTCGCGCCTCCGCGCTTTTCGTTTCATCATTTCATATAGAAATTATTTATTGAATTATCAATCAAAGTGTTCCTAGCTCGCGAGACCTAAAAAGCCATTGGAATAATCGATTTAACAGCGATGTGCCATATCGAAAATTTTAGGATCGACCTCTTGCGCCTTGCGATAAACCTACCAAAGGTAAAGAATACCCAATTTTTTCTGCAATATATCACATCAAATACCAAAAGACAAAATTTATTCGAAAAATATCCGAATCCTCTTTTTATCAATTATATCTCGCGATTGTAATATTTAATTTTTTCGAAATTCATCCATTCATAATATTTCACAGTTAAAAAATAATTTCCAATTTTTTGTACATATTTGGAATTTTATTTCATTGCAAAAAATTCGATTTTGTAACGATAATTTTTCAATCATAATTCTAATAATAATAATAATAATCTTCGTGTATTTTGCAGCATTTGTGAATAATCACATTGAAAACTCGATCGATTCTTCGAGTAACTTTTAAAACCATGGATACAACTTGAAGAATAATCTGACAATCTAACAAAAAAATAAAGATATAAAATTTTTAGAGTTATATCACGAAATGTAATGATTTTTCTATACAGTTGCCTATAAGAACGCGTGCAAAACTGTGACATCTTTGATTGTAAATATCTCGAATACAAAAGATCGAATCATTTTAAAAAATTTCACTCGGTTTCTTTATTGCGTCTTTATTATGTTTAAAAAATGGAAAAATGGAAGAATCGTGTAAAAAAAACATTTTTCGCGAGACACTAGAGTATTTTAATGGGAATATATATTTTTGGTTGGATCGACGAGTTAAGCGAGTGAGGTCAAGTTTTAGAAAGTTTGAAAAAGCACGCGTGTTTCACCGGTAGAAAAAGCTTGTCTCTCGTGTCAACTGAAAAGTTTGAAACAAAAGATTTCTCATACTCGAGTTGAGGGTGGTATAAGAAAACGTATCCGTTATCAACATGTTCCGGAGGGATTTACGCAACCGACATATTTATTGCTTCGTGCTGCATTCGCGTCTCGCCCCCTTAAGCCTTCTAAATTCAGGCGACACAGTCGAGCAACTCTTGGAGAAGGCTTTCTTCCTCGCACATATTTCGGGCTGTATGCACGAGGTTATAAACTTCTGCACTACTGTTGGAACGAGCTCACATATGGCCTCTTTCGGCTCTACTTATAATTTCCATTTGACCTTACGACCTGCCGAGCCAAAACCACATGCTTTTCTCTTTCTTTCTCTTCACTTTTCTCGCTGGACCAAAACTTGTCAACTTTGCTAGACTTAAACTTTTTTTCCTTTTATTTTTTCTCTATGAATTTCACCTTTTCGAGACAGCACCGCACATAAATCTTCAACTACCATCGCGAAACCACTTCAATCTTCTCCATCCATTTTTGCATGTTATTATCATTATTATTATTTATTTATTTACTCTTCATTTGAAGAGCTATGAAATTATTTCTCATTATTGACTTTTTTCGATCACGTTTTATGAATATTTCGGTCGAGGAACTAAACAGATTAGTTTGTTTCCCTGGTGACAATTTATACATGATTTTTCGAGCCAACCAATCTGTGTGATTTCACAATAGAAAGATTTTCATTTTTCACTTACATTTTTAACGATAACGTCCAAAAAACCAACGACTTGTTGTATTATTTATAAAAATTCAATAAGTTTTTGCGTGCATACTGTTTTTTTTTTAATACTCGCAGGAACAAGTGTCGGAGAATATAGTCGGTGATTAATCATTAATTACTGCCAAACTATACAGTAAATAACGTTCAAATTTCAGATATGGATTTATGACTACAAAAATATTGGACTCTTCATCTTTGAAAACTTAAATTATTCACCGATTAACCTCCATTTCATTTAATTAAAAAATCATCTTCCCTACGCCGTCCCATCAACATATTTTTGTCTGAAAACACAATTTTCGGTTTGTCGCACTAAATTGGGATTGGAAATTTTCTATTATTTTTCTTGGTCCTTGTAATAAAAGACATCTCCCGACACATAAATCATATTCGAAAGACGCTAAAACCTTGAACCAGAAAAATACATATATATATACATGAATATGGTTTTGTTCTCACACCGAACTTTGAGATCGAGGGTTGAAGTAGCCATTGGCTTTATCAATAACCAATTTACCATGAAAAGAGAGAGTTTCAATGCCTTTTCGGAGAATCGATTTCCTCATCTCGTTCGCCTCCTTCTTTCGCCATCTTTTTCTTTCCTATACTTTTCTGACGTCAATTTGATTTCTCCCTTTCACTTTTATCCCTGACTTTTGTGACTCACGAAAAATCTAATCCTCCCTATTTTTTCTCCATTCAAGATCTTCAATGAAATCTTCTGTGGACCGCATTACTCCCGAAAATAAAAAATAAAAAACCTCAATTCTCTATTCATCATGTATTCCATTGAGATACAATGTTTCTTATCTTCGTGTCACTTTATGGAAAAAGCATATTCTGTTCAAAAGCTTGAAACTCTCGCAAACTTTGAGTTTTTTTCGAATTACTTTCTTTAAACTTTCTTCGTACGAATGACTCCTTAATAACAATAATAAATAACTTCAAAACTGAGCAAATCGAGTTTTACTAAATTACTAACGAATTCAGGATGTGTAAAACGATTATTTGTCATGAATAATTCAGTCCTTCGTAATTTTTGCGTTAATTAACGATTTAGAAAACAATTATTTTTTTTTTCTTCATTCATCCAATATGTATAAATCCTTTGAGTAATTGTCAATTGACTCGAAAAAATCGTGAGATTTTGAAAACCTTTTTTATAATAAGTAACGAACATTTGCAAAAAAATAAATAAAAAGAAGCTGCCTCATTATTCGTACGAATGTGTTTACAAAAACTCACATGAAGCAAAATATTCTCGTATCCCTGACGCAGGCTAAAATGATACGAAAAACGCATGCAAGCACCTATTTTTTATTTACGTGCTTTTCCACACGGTATACGTATTTTCTGCTTGTAAAATGAACGAGAATTTCACGCCGAGCGCGTGAAAATTATGCCTGTGACCTACCTTTCAACGATTCTGCTTTTGATCATAACACAGCAAACAAAGGCCCTTAAAAAAATTCACGAGTTTGCTCGTAAAAAATCTCTTTCTAGAATGTTTATTCCGAATTCGAGCTCGAGCATTTTTTTTTTTTTTTCAATTTTCTTCCTATTTGGTCTCTGCTCAAAAAATTCGTTAGTATTCAATTAAATATGTAAATTTATAAATTTCACATCAAATAGTACTTTACTTTCGGAATAAAAAATTTGCATTTTCTGACAGAAATTCGATTTTGTAGAATATTTGAAAAAGAAAAGTTCGTAATAACTATTTCATCTTCATTCCCGTTAAATAAACGCGGACGATAACGTAATAGAAATGCAAATTTAATGAGTATATTTAAGGTTAGAGAATCGGTTATCGATTACAAAAATATCCCGGAATGTTTATGTCCAGTTTTTTCAATATTTTTTCAATGAAATATGAAAAGTATGAGGAAAAAGTAAGCAACACGTTTAGAAATGAATGGATGCAAGTCAACAGTAAAAAAGAATTATTTTTATTCGATTTGATGTGAAAATAAATCTGAATCTAAAATTTAGGAAAAAGTGTGCGAATTGTATAATTCTCAATCCCTCTGGAAACGAAGTGAGTGTCAAAGAAATTTTTCCATCGTGTCAAGATCGATTTTTCTTTGCCTGAATGCTGACGATCTTTTTTGTGCATTGAACATTTGACGAAACGATGACTCAGTGATTTTCGTATGGTCTTAAATGTGAAAAAACTTATAAATTTCTTCATTTAATCACCGTTTATTTGGTCTCTTCGTACTTATGATTGATCCATGCTCATTCCACCGTTCGCAATGTCTTCTAAAAGGCTTTGGTAATCATACTTTTTATAAATCCGAATAGTCGCTTGATTGCAAAGGTCATTAAAGAACGATGAGAAATAATAATAGTAAGTGGATAGTAAACGAAAAGTTAATTCCAAATGGAAAGGTGGATGAGGAAGAATAAGGGATGAAATATTAGATTGCGGTATTGAGAGGGTTTCGTGACGATGAGACCAAGAGATTCGTGCTCTTTCCACGGATAGAAGACAATTATGACTATTTAATTCGATGAATTTGACTAGACGAGAGAAGGCTGGAAACACCAGGACCAATTTAATTTTCACCGATTCGTTCTGACGCTCTGGCGAACGATGAGAAAGTCAGCTGATGGTGACGACGACGACGACGACGACGACGATGTTAAGGAACTAACTGGATTTCGAAAGGACAAAGTACCTGGGGCTACGCAATGCAATTATTTTCGACGACGATCATTCCGGCTATCACAGACATGGCTAAGCGAGAAAAAAAAAACAGAGAGAGAGAGAGGGAGAAAAGACAGGAGAACATTTAGCGATACTACAAAGTGACACAGTCACTAATCTTTTAATAAAAATCTTCATGAATCTTCATTCAATTATTTTATTTCAAGTCGTTTCATTATTTTATCACTCAAATTTATTTTTCATCAACACAACTCTCGTTTCGTTTGTGTATATTTGTTCATAAATATTCATTCTTTACACATTTTCATTCACTAATAATTCAAATTGTCAGGATTGAATTAGTGTTGTGAAAATATTATTATTAGAATTTTCTCGTATATTTTGCCTCTACTAATGTTGGTTCTTTATAAATTTCAACAAATTGTTACAAATCGAAACTATGGCGATGATTATTTATTGAATCTCGCTTCCTCCGGTAAAAACAGCTGACAACTGCCATCCGTCGTCGAGGCCATTGATGAGAAAATATTGAATATTCATTAACGTGAATTATTTTTCCGGAATAGGACATGCAATTATCGAATGAAAAAGCAACAAAAAGCATTTCCAGCTCGAAACTGCGATACCAAAAATAGACAAAATTCTTGAAAACACGAATGGCGATCATGAATCGAAGATTTTTACTGATTTTTCCAGCGTCATTTTATTGTTGATCCAGTCGCATGGGATGTGAAACGTTGCTTTTCAATCGTTGCTTAAAAGCATTTTCCGATAATTGGTGTCATACAGAAAGAAAAAAAAACATTGATTTTCATTGTTACAGAAAACACACATTGAACTGTCATTGCAAAATTGCATTTTTTTTTGCCTGAAAGAAGAGCCATAGAATAAAAGTTGACGCAACATTCGATGCTGACACATCGAAAATATGAAAATTGATTTTTCATAGCCGATGTACAGCGTGGAGCTTTTTTCACATCATCATCAACATTAGGACGAAAAAAACTATGAAATATATGTCAACAATGAATTAAAAGAAAGAAAAAAACGTTCTCAAAGTACCAAAGCGCTTAAATATCAGTAAATTAAGAGATATCTTTCGGGTTTGTAGAACAATAATGTAATCCTTTGAACAAAATTAAAAAAAAGGACGAAAAGGTCGAACGATAAAAGTCACCCCGTAGATAAAGAATGGTCCATGCGCGTATCGTCGAGATATTTGCATTGGGCTATAACGAAAATGCATTTCCGAGTACAATGGAGAAAAATTATTGGCGCGTAGTGCGTATATCTGTTTCCTCGTCGATGTCGAACAATCGGATGTAGTTTTTTCGGTATTTTGCTAAGTCCGATACATCATTCGATTCGAGAGCTTTTGTTTTCAATTTTATTTTTTATTATCTCCATGTTCACATTGACGCTGTCCATGCAAAATTTGCATCCGTGTTCTGGTCCATTGTTCACTAGATTTTTAAATCACTTGGCCATTTTTTTACTGCTTCCCATCATCATCATGATATACATTGTGAGGAAGCTCCATTTTTTTGGCGCTTTTGCGTAAACAAGACATTTAAAAAAAAAAAAAAAAAAAAAAAAAAAAGACGAATTTAAAAATCGTTCGATTGGAGAGAAAAAAAAAGTTTGACCCTTTAATCTCAAGTTTACGAACGAACGATGTTTTTATTTTACAAATTCTAAAAAATGTGCCTTAAGAAAACTCTCTGACTGACCCAACAATAAATATATAGACCTTTCCTAATTTTTGCTATTTTCAAAAGCACGTGAATTTACTTCCAATATTCCACATCGAGCTCACGTGAATAAAAATGAAAGTGTGCTTGTGGTGTTGGTGGTGGACCACCATTTGAAAGAAATGAGAGCTAAGCCCCTGCGAAATGGGAGTGTAAAAGAAAGGGGTCGAACCCGCGAGGATTTTCGCTCGGGTTCTCGACCTCATATTTTATGCATCCCTGAGAGCAACTCCTGGGGGAATCTGCGAAGGAGAGTGAGGCGTGCGAGTTCAATCAGTCGAATGTCAATTTAAAAAATAAAACTTAATCGAATTCAACTCACTAAACATGGAATAATAAGTCATAATTTTTAATAATTGCTGCCTCACAATGACAATTGAAGGACAAAAGAAAGATGTGGTATCCGCGAACAAAAAAGATTCCTCTTGTAACGTTTTCTTTTGTATCATAGAAATATCGTGTTAGAGTGAACGCTAAAGAAAATTGTACATGAAGTGGCACATATCGTTAGTTTTTTCATTTTTTTGTTGTTGTTGTTGTTGTTTTTTTTTTTTTTTTTTTTTTTTTTTCATTTCGAAACGGCGTGTTGTGTCAACACGAAGTAACCCACCATTGAGAGCATAGATGCGGAAATAGAAACTCAAGCATTGTTGCATTGTTGGACTCAAAAGGCTGCGCAATGCGGTTATAATAAGAGCTGTGAAAAACGAGAAGAAAATTCCTTTGTGATAAAAGACAGGGAACGCTCATCATCTCACGAAAGCGGATGCCCCCCCTTCCAACCCCTTTCGCTATATTTCGCCTGCCTAACTATTAAAGTATATATCTATGTATTTTTCCCGGAAAAAATAAGTGGAACGAAAGGGCTGCCCTGGTGTCCGTTCAACCCTGATGTGGCTACAAATTCTCGAGACTTCTTTGCTCAACGTGAAATACATTTTCTCTTTAATTATTATCAAATATGAACATTTTATGAAACACTTTGTAAGCGTTATAATGAAATTTGAAAAACATCGTTCAAAGATCCAGCATCATCGATCGTCCTTAGAAATTTGCCAGAATCAATAAATAAATAAAAAGTAATTTGACTGGCAGAATATCTGAACAAAAGTAGTTTTTTTTCAGCAGTAAAATTTGAGTTATTTTGTTTATTTTATGTTCAATTCTCACAGTATAAAATGTGACTTGACATGTTATGGTGGAAAAAAATAAACATAAGCATCTGCATAATAGATAAAATAAGAAAAGTCCTCGCTGGGGATCTTAAGTTCGTCATGATTTTCTCTCTCGATTCTGTTTCAAGCTTGACGATGTTTCAAGCCCTGCAGACGGTAACGACTCACGACAAATACTGAAGCGAGAGCGAGAGAGAGAGAGAGAGAGAGAGAGAGGAAGTGTATAATCCAGCGGGACAAAGCACATCGACCTGGACAACGTACATAAAGCTCGTAAACGCGGAAACGACCGTTACGAATTGATGCCAACGATCCCGCAGAGAGCTCACCGCTACCACGCTTTTTACCCCCATCAATCGTTACGGTTTACAGTTTTTCAGCAGTTATATTACTCTCGGTGTAACAGGGTGACAACATTTTTTTTAGCAATAAAAATAGCAAGTCGGAATGTGTGCTTTAACGACGGGACATTTTCTTGTTTGTTTGATCTAAAACGTGACATTTTGACTCCACAACTGCCACCATCTTCATTCAGTTCTTGAGCAAACAATAAAGATTTGATATTATTGCTGTTTAGGTTGAAAACATGGTGTTTAAAATCGATACTTGTTTCAAATAGGGTTACATTCACAAGGGAATGCCACAAAGATTACAAGCTGGAAGCTAACGTAGGATAATTGTACAAAAGACAGCCGTAAACAATACAGGGAGCAGCTGGTTAAACCAAAGAGTTCTCCGTAGCAAAGTCCGCGAGCTTTGGCTCACTCGCCAGACTTTATTTAGTAAATACGTTCAGGGCTTTTAAGCCCATAGGCGAAGAAGGAGAATGCGAAGAGAATAGAAAGAGTGAGAGAGAATAGAGAGCAGAATTGGTGGTGTTGGAGCTTGGTAGAAGGTCGAGGCGTTAGCAAACGCGGGGACCAGAAGGCATCCCTAATCCTGAGAAGCGATAAGTTACGTACTCAAGTAGCCGGGGCTTTGGCCTTACCAGTTGGTTAGGTAACGATGGCAAAGGTAGAAAGTAGCCGTAGGTCGAGAATGAGGAAGAGGACAAGGTAAAGAGAGAGAGAGAGCGAGAGAGAGAGAGAGAGAGAGAGAGAGAGAGAGACTACACTTTGGTTCGCCCAACTACCGGACTTTACCTTCAACTTAGTAAGCTCGGTGCTTGGAAAGGTCTTGTTGCCCGTCCGTGGTCGCTTATCCAGCGAAGGAAGCTTCACCCGTCGACCAGCATGGACCAAGAACAAGGTACCACCCAGCGAAGGTGTTCCCGAGAAAGCCATTCCACACTCTTGCGCTTTAATGACAGTCTTATACGCCGACCTCTTCAAATCCCTTCATGCTCTCTTCACTACCATTGTTCTTTCCGAGCCCATGCAATCCTAGTAAATATAAATCGTAAACTAATGATGGGATTGACCGAAATATTCTATCCAAACAGCTCGAATATGTGTGTCACTAAAGTTAATGGACTTGTAATAAAAGAAGAGAGTTTTTGACGTTCCAGCTTCATTTTTCTTCAGACACCCCATCCTTTCAAGATTGCGTACGTCCAGCGGAAACAGCTGGAAGTCTGCAGGGGTTCAGATATAAAATGTCGGGTGCGCATCTATCTTGGTGTCCTCCCTAACCCAAGTGAACCTTTGCATAGCATTTTCTTTGTTAAAAAAATATGTGGACAGCTCTGATTGTCGAGGTTGGCAAAGAGTTTGCATTTCAGTACCACGCACCACGGACATATGGGCACAGAGGACACACGTGAAAGAGGCAGAGCAAAGATAGACTCGGTGCATAATGGCCGGTAGTACGTTGTCTGCATGCCAGGTCAAAAGTTCAAAGTGTGTGTCACGTTGCAACGTATATTTCAGGATTCCTATTGATCCTCTTTTCCCCGAGCGATCCTCTATCTGCTCACACATCTACAGGAGCTTCGTTGCTTCCACTTAGAGCGCCGACCAAAACTTCTTGCAGATTTAACGAATCCTAACCATTCATTGCTTCTGAACAGGAATACCTGAGAGTTCCTTTCAACGCTTGCAAGATAATGGACCCGTAAAATCGAGAGAGGAAATTCGGTCTTCACTCGGTGGTATTGATCAAGAGGAAATTAAATTCAGAAAATCGCGTCTAAAAATAACAAAGAAACGATGCATCTTTTAAATTTATCTGGTAGCGATTCGAGCTGGTTCTTTTATTGTGACGTTTGCTAAAATCAATGCTGGCTGACCCTACAACATTTCCTTAACCTCTTATTCTTTCTTCCTCTTTTTTTACCACGTATTTTTTTATTCTGCTTTATCGATGTGGATACTTTTAAGTTGACAGTTCGATGTGGGACAGAATTGCTAAAAAAAGAAGAGCCAAAAGAGTATACATTCGTTTCAAGTCACAGTCACATCTTCATCCACCATTTCTTTCGTTCCTTTTTTTTTCTAACCAACGCCGCCTGTCTCCATTACCTTTGTGGTCCTTTTTTATTCTCGCCAAATCACCGATACCGACAAATGGGTGTTAGGGATCGTCCCTTTCTTCCCCTTGCAAAAACGTCAGTGGCAAAGCCTCTCGTATTCCTGACTCAAGAAACGAGCATAAAACGGAATTTCCATTTTAGCCGAAGGCTCTTTCTTCCTCCTCGTTTATTCCTTGCATTTCGTGCGTTTCGTACTCCCGTTTACCCCCCTTCGTGCCAGAGCCAATATCCCGCTTAAAGACAAAGAAGGAGACAGGAAAGAAGGAGAAAAAAAAACGTCAAAGCTCCGAGTTGTGGTTGAGGGGTAAAAAGAAGGCGAGTTAGAAGCTTGGAAAAAAAAAAAAAACTGTGTGGCCAAGGAAGAAAAAGTCATCTACAAGGATTACCATCGGTCTCCTATTTCCTGATTCCTCGGATATTCTACACATTCAGTTTTCTCTTTTTCCCACTCTTACTTTTTCGTACTACTCTCTCTCGTTCTTTTAAAGTATAAAAAATGTATTAAAATGACGACAGGGTTCAACTGATGCTTGGTCGAAAATAATGATTTCATTTTTTTTGCAACACAAATTTCAAAACGTTGAAAATCAACTTTTTCAAAATATTTTTAATCAAATGCGATCGATATATTTTTCAGCATAAAAATATCTAATTATTAAAATTGAATAATTCATCCGATCGAATGTATATTGAAAAATTTGTATGAAAATCATAATCTAACAGGAATTTTGAGTATGCGGAATGAATTAGCACTTGATGATAAAAAAATTACTTAAAAAAGAGGACATTCATCCATCTCAGGAATGGGAACTTGGCTGAATAAGAGGATAGTTTCCCGAGCTTATACTTTCGCTGTTCGCCATTAGTAATAGCGGAAAGGGAGGTTGAGAAGAGGAGGAGGAGGAGGAGGAAGGACCAAGAGAATATCTACGCGAGAACGTACAGTGGGAGTGAAACAATTTATCATTCTAAGATTATCTCATACTCCCTTGAATTTCCAAGTTCTCTGACCTCATCTCTGTCTCCCCATTTATCCGGAACTTCAACGCATTTCCTGTATGCCTTAACTTGCTGACTACGGTTTGCAATCACTCCAAACAGGTATAAAATAAGCTTTAGACTAAAACCAGACTCAACACTTCCAATTTCAAACATTTGCAAAAGGAAAATAAAGCCTGCAACCCTGGAGCACGTGGATCGTTTACTTCTTTTCCATATTACAACAACTTTCTCCATACGTTTTTTTTTCTTTTTCCAACGATTAAATTAACAATTCCAAAATGAATTTTCTCTGCACATTATTAATTATTGTAACTTTACGTTGAAACGATAAATTTTTCATTGCCAATAGCTCGATCACGAGACAGATGAATCCTTTTGAAACTTTGCACATAGTTTCACAACAGTCCTCCAGAGAGGTGTCTTTAACATTTTGAAAAATACTGTTACAAAAATGCTTTCAGGAGACTACGGCGTTAATTGAAAAAAAAAAAAAAAAAAAACTACCTTAAGCATAATTCCTATACCGTGAAAATTAATTGGAGTTGAGAAAGCGAAATGAAGAAGCTAAAAAGTATTGACACATTTGGTATATGTATATATATATAGGTGAAATCGATTGTGAAAGTTAGAGCACGGTTCAATGAAGAAATATTCGGAGGGATGATGTTGGGAGTAGGGTAGGGATGAGCTATTATGCCGGATAGTCAAATAACGGATGGAGAGCGCGATGTTATAAAGCCGCAGAAGCAGCCACAAATTCAAACTATTATTTCCGCTGAGTTAGTCATTCTCTCGTTCGATACACTCGAATCGGACGATAATCCGGAATACGGTCAGCCACGTACAACAAAAACATGTCGTGTAAACGTTCTACGTTTATCAAATGAGATATAACATCGTAACCGCTTGAATCCCTCCATATTTTGTTCATCCAAGCGTTAAAACATTCATCGAAAATCATTTCAATCCCTCATCAGAGGGATCGAAAGAAAATTGATACATTCTTCGATATCGATGATATATCAAGTCAGCCGATTAATTGATTGGAACTTTTCATTTTACAAACAATATTCGCGATCCACTCGAAGTAGTGGTCTCACTACTGAGTTTTTTCTTATAGATTATTTTTTTTAATCCAAATACACATTCAGGACACTATGACAAATCTACGCGAACAATTAAAAAATGATTCACAGTTTTATGTTTATCGGAAGTTTATGGGAAGCGGTAAAAAAATTCACATTATACGAAATAGCTCCGAAATTTTCTTCTTTTTTTCGAATTAAAGAGAAACTTATATATATAACGAAGTTCGTTTTAAAAAATCAACAATTTCGACCGTTCAGTTTCGAAGATACGCGGCGATGATATAAAATATAAGCTTTGTGTATTACGGAAAAGATCGTTGATTAGCAAACTTTAAACTTCATAATATTACACATTGTTTTCAAAAGTTCTTCAAAATGTTCAAAAGTTCAAAAGTTTTCAAAATTTAACTAAAACGTTAACTATCGAACGTGACTATAACAAGACTGATATATATATATATATACACGTTAATGGTGAGATATTGTTTATAAAAGATGATAATTGAATCGAATAATGATCGTCAAGTGTCAAGTGTCAAGTGTTTCCAACCAGAATATCAAAAGTTTTAAAAAAGTACCCCAAGATACCGTTCGGTTAAATTTTTCTCGCAAGAGGTTGTGTCCCGTTCTGAATTCCATAACACGATGATAACATAAACGTTTATAAAATAACCAGCATCCCCAGGAAACGTCAATAAATCTAAAATAAAAAATAACTAAAACATGTAACAAAACGATACTTAAGAAGAGAACAAATCGACAAACGTGTTCGCACAAATAAACGGATAGGTTCTAACGAAAGATAAAAAAAAAAAAAAAGAAGCAAAAGAGGATAAAAAGAATGTGCAGGATGGAAGATTGGTCGAGATGGCGATACCGAATGGTCCGAGCTACCTATAAGGTACTTCCATAAATCAGGCGGGCGTCTATCCGTTTCTTTTTCAGCTCGTCCTATTCGCTCTTCTTCTTTCTATATATATATATATATCCACATACATACATATCTAATTGTTCAAACGAAACCCATACGAAATTGGGACACGATTCTCTCAACTTGATCGTGTAGTTTGGTTTGTAGCTCTGTACAGATGGGGCTAAATTCGATGCACGAATATAAAGGGTGTCCTAAAAGTCACATTATGTCAATTTAGAGCTCGATACATCATCATATTCTGAAGTGAAAAATCCTTTTGCCATTTTCTTCTCCAATGCAGGGTTTTTGAGAAAATTAATTGTTTCATAGGGTCTGATCATTTCTACTCAATTGACCAGGTACTCAATGATCAATCGAAAATATAATTAAAAAAAAAAAAAGGACGTTTTCATTGTTGGAATATTAAATCAATGTGACAGCTCGAACATAAGAACTACTTTTCGAATTTTTTCTGTACAGTATCAAGGAGCAGGCAACAGGAAGTGTAACTTCCGAATAACCCTGTCGTGGATGGACGTTACAAGGCATCCATTGTTACAGGACAGTGTGGTCCTTTTACGAGAACGATTCGAGATAGAGAAAAATAGAAGGAATGGCACGAGAAATAAAACAAACAAAAAACAGTAGAGTGCAGTCAGGCAGGCACTGTTTTATCCCGATGGACAATGGAAGTGAATGGGTAAAAAAAAGGTCGTCGTAGCCGCGTCACCATTATCGGCGTATCCTCGTAACTCACGCTGAAAAACTTTCTTTTGTTTTTTCATCCAGTCCATTTTTTTTTTTTTTTTTTCATTTTGTTGAGTTTGTTTCCGCGTTTCTCGTATTTCGCGTGTACTTTCAGTATCATCCATTATGGATCAATGCAATTCGAGACGTTGCTGTCAACATTTTTTCAGATGTTTTATGATTTTTCGTATCAATTTTCCAATTCATCGAACTTGTTCCATTGACGAATATTTACGCAAAGTTTAATATGATCTCTTCGCATAAAAAAAAACATCGAGGAATATATTGACTTTGTCATTAATTAATGTAGCGAAAAAAAAAAAACATGGAAAAAACCGTACAAGTGTTAAATAAAAGACAGCTACTGGGCGTTTGCCTAGTTACGAAAATGATCGAAGCCTTAGAAAAAACTTGAACTCCCACGAAGCAGGCCTGCATTTTACGTCAGTATCTAACAAAAGCAGGTGTCCACCTATGGTTGCTGGCTCTAATGTCGAGGGAGCTTAATTGGATTTTATGGGCCAAGCTGTCGTCGCCTCTGACACCGCTATTTCCACCCCGTTCGATCTTTCAGCACTGCGAGTATAAGAAGTTAAAAGAAACAAGTTTTTTTTTAATAAATAAAAAGGATAACGGATTCCTTAAGTTGCGAGACTTTTTTATTCCTTTGTATCATCGCGTTGACTATCATTTTCATGAAGAATTAAAAAAAAACAAAAAAAAAAACACCTCACACCACTTTACGAAAATTCCTAAAACAATTGTCAAAGTAATAGAAAAGATTGTGACTCTTTATAAATGAAAGTTGAAATTTTAAACGATTTAAAAACAAACAAAAAAAGAGTGTGAATATTCTATAAAAATAAATGAGCCAATTAACACGTCGCACATTATTACTTTCACAGTTCATTTCTATGCTAAATCTTTTATCGTAAAATAATAAAAACCACGAGAAAAAGATTGCAGCACAAAGTCGACATTTATATTTTGTTTTTTTTTTTTTAATTTTCAACCATTTACCGTTTTTTTTTCAACTTCATCTTCTCACACAATATTCCTGTCACACCGTCCGCACGTGTCTGTTTAATTCTCAAACGAACTCGACTTCATAACGCGCGTCGCAAACATTATTTTTAGTTTTTTTTTTTTTTTGTTTTAGCCCATTTATATGAACTTGACAATTGACCGAACTTCCGAACAATGCACGCTCGTTTCACCAAACAATCGAACAAACATTGTTTCTTGTGTTCACATGGACAGGTTATAATTTCTATGGAAATTTGTACATCGTTACATTGATTGAAAAATTTTATGTTTATTTTTCTTATCCTCCGACCGTCCAAATGATTATTTTTCATTCTAATTGAAAGCACATACGTTTTTTTGTCACACAAATAAGGAAAAATGAACATTTGTCATAATTATTGAGCAGTCAGACATTTGTTGTCAGAAAACACTGCAGACTTCGTGTTTCGTCAGTTTTTCATGTTTTTTTTTCTCTCTCTATCGTGATTTTCAACACCGGACATACAACACGAAAACAAATTTACAAATGCGTTTGAACGATCGACCTTTGCACCAAACAACGTGACTATAAACCCGTATATTTCTCAATGAAACGAAGAGAAAACCTACGGAATAATGCTATTCGATGTGCCACTTTGTTGGCACGAATTAAATAACGAAGCCATTGAGTTCAAACGGAATACGAGTCACTTGGAACGATCCGGGTTAAAAAGGGGTAAATGTGGCGATTGATGTGGCTCTCGCGCTCTGCAGGCTACCCTCACGATATATACCAACTTTCTTCTTTTTTAATATATCTATACATTAAGCCTTATTGCCTTAAGCCTTAACGCACGATCGATTATTGTTTAATCAATGGATTAGTCATGGACGGAATTGATTTTACGATCAAATTAATGCAAAAGTAAAATTTATGTCAAGTTAATAAAATTTCAATTTTTCCAAGTGTTCATCTCGTTTCGCTAAAAACCCATAAAAATTTGTGAAATAAGATTGAAAAATGTCTCAATGTCTCTTCATCTCAAAGAAAAAGAAGAAGAAGAAGAAAAAACTAAACACATTCTTAATCCTTTATCAATATTTGTAAAAAATTATATCAGAATGAAACAAAAAAATGATTTTTTTTCCTAAAATGGTGACACGATGATTATAAATTATTGTTTTTTTTTCAATACTCTTCCATTAGCATTACAGCTTATATAACTAAACATTATAATTATTTCATGTCATCGATATATTTGGGACACCAATTTGATAAGCACAAACTTTTCAGAAAAACCTCTCTGACGTTGATAACCATTCGTTTCTCATGCTCTCGAAACAAAATAGTCCATCATTTTGTAGAATCGATAAATATTTGTACAAATTTTCAAAAAAATATAATCAAGCAGTTCCATCCAATTAAATTTATACTGAAAAAATTCTACGAAAAGAGGCAATCATGGATGTTCGGATAAATAAACAATAAGTGCTTTAAAGTCTACTATTTGATCTCCATGATGAAGCGTTATAAAAAATAATAAAAATAAAAATTTATCTTTCATCTTGTCGTGTAATTATAATCTTAAATAAATGTCGAATTAAATAAAAGTTCTCTCTCTGTGTTTGTGATTTTATTTCTACGGTTGTGTATATATATTTGCAAACTTCAGTAAATATTTCTGTACGAGATTACAAAGAGAAAAGTTTGGAAAATTCGTCGACCGAATTCTCGAGTTATCTCTATACTCGAGGATACGATATTAATCCACAAGAAAGTTGGCTAAACAATGAAGAAAAGTTTAACGCTCGTAGTCAGTTTATAATGAAAAAGCTTATCATCATTCTTCGAAAACGAAGTCTCGCGTTGAAAAAAAAACAAACATTGGCCTTCGTCTCCTTCAAACGACGAAAGAAAATAGTACAAAATTGTTGGCTCGTGTCAGCAATTTTCCTTACAACTTACAAATTTATGTCAATACTTCGAGTTCATTTTCAAACTCTTTTCTTCTATCCTATAGTGACAATATTTTTGACGAATTAAACAACCAAAGTCTGTGAGAGAACGAATAGAAACTTAAAAAAAAAAAAAAAAAAAAAAAAAAGTATGAGAATACAATTGCTTGTCGATGATGAAACCCAAAAAACTAACATTTTCAAGTATGCTTTCGATTATTTTTTCAATAAAAAATTGTTAGGAAAACTAGGAATACAGTTTTTTCCAGTTCACATTAATGACATTTAAGTTTTTGATAAGAAATATCAAAACAATGATTAAAGATCGAGATTGTATGGATGAAACAATATATTTAATGATTGTTGCCTATGCAGGATTCACTTATGCACTCAATATTGACGATAACGAAGTTAAAATTATGAGAATAATTGTAACAAATAGTAAAAAAAAGTGTTAATACATAAATAGATGAAAAAAAGGAGGAAAAAATAAAAAGCTTAGCGAGAGACCTCTGACCTTTTCGATATATTGCGTCTACCTACAGCTGTCGACCTCTCCCTAGCCTGATTCTGTCACCGACGGATATCCCACTCACGGACAGACAACAGAGGGTTGCTACTGGCCTCGTGTCAAATCCAATACTGTACGTTATGCGTCAATAATAACGTAGCAACCTCTGAGGAGTCACCCAACAACTGAACATCTAAGAAAATCTAAAACCATTTTACTCAATCAGTTATCGTACATTTGCAAGTAAAATGATCTGCCATCACTTATATTTTTTTGTGTCTATTAAATATGTTAATTAACATTTGTGAATGAAATGAAATAATTAGAAGACTTGATTATTGAGAAATTAATAGAAAATGAAATAATAAGCAATCTATACGTTGAATCATTTGATTAACTTCTCTCGTATTTTCGAAGGTCAATTACGATAAGCAATATTTCAACCAACATCAACCATCCCTCATATATTTGTATTAAATTAATGCAAACTGTACTCATTAGCGATCGATGTAGTCGCTGGTAAATTCGAATGAAAAAAACAACAAATGCCACGTGTTCGTAGAGGGCTTTTAATGGAAATAAAAATCAATGTGAAACTAGCTCTTGAGTAACTTCTGGAACTTGCAATTAGTTGAGGAATATGAAAACTATGAATTACTTGATTTCTTTAAGAAAATAAATAATATACATAATTATATATTTATTCCAAGAACATTTTTCAAAGTGTAAATATTTTTTTTTTTTTAAATCGAAATAAACTTCTACGAGACTTGGCAAGTAACATATAGATTTCAGGAAGAAGATGAAAAAAAAAACCTAGCATTTCCCATTCGTTCAATAAAATAATTACTTGCAAAAAAAACTGTATCGACATTTTTGAATCAAATGTTGACCTGAATTCGCTAAGGAAAAAATCATAATTGCATGAATAATTGATCATTCGTTCAATTATTCATTTTGTAATTAAATATTAATTAGAAGAACGATTTTTCGCAGTATTTTTCGGAAATGTTTGTACATTTTTTTTTTTTTTTTAATCCAAATGACCTTTTACGAGACCTGTCAAATAACCTAGACGTTTGAGGAACAAAGTGAATAAAACAGTTCATCGTTTTTCATGCGTTCCATAAAACAATTAATTAAAAAACATAATGAACTAATTAAAATCTGTATAGAAAATGAAATTTGGTGAAAAGCACAAAACAAATATTATCTTCAGTTGCTGCTATGACGATGTTTATATAAGGAGATATAAAGAGCCTGATATATGTCGATGAAAAGAGAGACAACATTAACTTAGCAGGTTGGATGAATGTTGAGTTTATAGTAATAAGAAGAAATTGAGGGGCGTTAATGATATTTCGTGCATACAATGATTGCACGCGCGAAGAGAATAAAATCTAAGAAAGTTAAACATTCCGATAGCGTAACTTTTGGGGGGTTGGAGGTTACTTGTTTCCAAGTTACGTAAAACATGGAAAAGCTCTGTGTCGTTGAGTTACAAATGTACAGAGTGTTTCAAAAGAGTTGTGTCGCTCATTTGACGTCAAAATTTTTTCATCAAAAATTTTCTCTCCTCATATATTTCATGTTCACGAATTTTTTGACCTTTCGCATTTTTCACACAACGACGTCGTCGTCTCATTGACACGAGCTTTGACTCGACCTCTACATTCTTGAGAATACCAGCAGCTCTTTTGTGTTACGACTACGTATAACCTCGCAGTCGCGAGACTCCGATTCCAAACCCAAAGTCTCGAAAAGCAAACAGCATTTCCCTTAAATTCATTCATTCCCTGCTGGCCTGTACTATTTGCGGTGCAAACGAATGGTTTATTTGCCGTGCACCTTCGTCATACGTGCTGGGAATACTTTCCATCTATAACTATATATATACTCTCACCATACCTGCACAGATAGCATTATCGATTTTTTTACCTAACGTATTTAAAGCTTCATTTATTAACAAAAAAATTTGCTGTTCTGATTCATCCTACACGACAATCTTTATTTTTCTTTAACCCTTTCATTTTACATTTTTTTAACAATAAATATTTTTTACCAATTTTTTTACCAATTTATTTTTTTGCCAATTACATTTTTTTACCAATAAAAATTTTCATTTGTCGACCATCCTTCATTCGTTTAAACAAAGTTACCAATTACTCCAATTTATTACACACTAATTTTTATTCTCAATTATATAATTAATACAAAACGACGAAAAAAAAAAAAAACTATTGAAAATAGAATAAAAACTACGCCAAGCACTCGGAAAATGGTTATGGAAAAAGTGTGGCATTCCCTAATCTCATCGTGCTTAAAAAGGTTAAGCTTGAAATGTAAATTTGTAAGAAAATTAACAGGTCGTACGATCACTAGTTGATGAAGAAAAAAAAAAAAAAAGTTCGAAAAAAGAGATTACGGAAAAAAATAGCCCAGGGAAAAACCCCAAAAAATAGCTTTGGTGTAAAAATACAAAATAAATAAAACACACGTTGCATTTTTGATAACACGATACGTTGGCTTTTTTTTTTTTTTATACCGATACCATAGTAGTTCATACAACATCATGAATATAAATTCTTCGTAAGCGATCCGTCAGTTGTTCAGTTTATAAAAATTCTGCAACATATTTTTCTCCGAAACAATTGAGTCGTCGGAGAAAAAATGTTTCAAAATTATGAGCACGTTTCGTTCTTCTCTGTTCGACGTTTAATATGTAACTTTTATTTTTCTCGAAATATATATGAAAAGACTTCTAGAAAAAATAAAAATCCGCTGTTGAAATGTCTCCTTCGTACTTGAAAAGAAAAAAAAAACAAAACAAAAAAAACTCATAAAACGTCTTCACGATAATGTTCGATTAATTAATTAATTCGCTCGATATAAAAATCGATTAATATGAAAATTTGAAGTTTCATTAAAAAAAAAACATGTTTTTTTTTAAACATTGAGAAGAACATAATGAACGTTTAAGCGAGAATGAGCTGCTGATCGACGCGGTTATGTCGCCGCGGTCATCCAGCGTTAAGTGAAAAGTGTCAGTTTGGTCAGACCAGTCGCTACAACGAGGCAAAGCCTAGCCAGTCACTCGCTGACTGATGCTTCGCCTAGTTGGCTGACGCTACCGCTAGATTTCGCACGGTTTACTGTTACGCACACATACGTGCGTAAACACATGAAATCGTCCGAGATTTCGAACCAGCGGGGCAAGCATATGAAACCAGTACATCAAGCTCTATATACACCAATACACGTCCGTCAAACCCTACTCAACGATGCAATTCAACCTGACATGGCAAGTTTCCAAATAGCAAGTTTCACATTTTCAACTGAATCACCATTCAATTATTCGTCAAATAATAAAATTTCACGAAATTTCCCAAATTCGTGATAAACTCGTTGAAAGTTGTATATTGTTGTTTCAATTTTTTATTTCGAACAACATTTCACGCTACAATTCATTCCAAAGGGTTGAATCGTTTTTTTTTTTAATTTTTTTCAAGGAGAATTAAAAAAATAATAAACATTTTCAGTTGAATATTTTTTGTCAATGGTATCAAAATCAAGTTGAAATCATTTTTATGTTTATTTCTGTTATTTTTTTTTTTTTTTTTTTTAGTAGAAAGTCAAAAAATCAAATCAACAAATTTTGTAAAAAAATTATGTTTCTTTCTAACCAATCAAAAGTTTTTTTTTTCCCCAAACAATTTCAATGAATCGTGTGAAACTGTGAGAAAACATTTTCTTCGTTTTATTTTTTCACTAATTTTCGTGTGCATCCGAATCAACGATAAACACGTGGATGAGATTTTAAAACGAATCGAATATTCGTCAAATTTCACTGAGTCAAGTCACAGCAGTAAATCACAATAATGATCAAAATATTTTTCACATAAATTACGAATAATTAACTGTAAACTAATTGCAACTGTTAATTAATTCGATAATTGCGGATTCGTTAATATTTAACGGAGAAATAAATGATCGTTGTCAACTCAAAGTTCGAAATTTTCGAAATACATAAACGATCGATCGGTTGTGTCGTTTGAACTGTTTTTTGGATTCCAGAGCATGGTTTTGTGTAAACATTTCAAACTGCACGTGCTTTTAACAGAGAGAGAGAAGAGACGGATTATTTAGTTATATCTGTAAACATGCATTACGAAGCACTCGGATATTTGGAAATATTTGATAACTGACCAATAGTTAAAAAAAAAACAGGATTTCTTTCGAAAAAAGGTGAACTCGATCTCCAAATATTTGACTCGATATTTCCATGCAGTTGACAAATATTGACTGAGCATTAAAAAAAAACAAAACAAAACAAAAAATTATCATCGATTCATGGGTTGATTTGAAATTCAGGGTCTTATTTATTCAAGAAGGATAAGGGATGAGACGTTGGTAGTAAAATAGTGTGAATTAATTACAAAGTTTCACTTGGTCGAGCAAAACGTAGAGAGTTTCTGTCGGAATATTCAACACTCGTGTCAATGTACAATCAGAAAATGCATAGTGATATGATACATGTAAATTTGTCAACAGAATCTTCATCAAGAGATCCAATTCTTATAAAAAAAATATTATTTGTACCTTTTTATTTCAATTACGAATAAAAAAAAAAAAAGAAATAAAAAATCATAAGATGTGAATACACATCGTCAGTTTCAACAACGCGATAATGTTGTTTACTTCGAATCGAGAATCTTTTTCAATCATAATGACTATCAGCACTTTGGTTTTGTTTCGTGATTTAATTAGATCGTTGAGACAAATTGAGTTGTATTATAACGAGGATACAGCGAGTGTGTCAGAAAATGTAAAACGTGGAGGACGAGGAGTATCATTTGCAATTGGAATTCGTCCCTTGGTCCATCCAACTTGTAATTAACCGAGTCTATTAATTATTTTTAGTACATTTGAACCGAGAATTATTTGAACGACGAGAGGAGTGTCTGGCTCGAGTAATAATTAAACTGACCATTCCGAAAAACACTGTGGTCGAGGGTCAATCCTCTCGGGGACATTTTTTAATAAAAAGGTCATTTGTACATCGAAATTAAACCGGATGCTATGAATACAAGAGAGAAAATAAAACAGCAAAGAATTTTTGTCATTCGTTGTACTCACCGTTGAGTAGTCCGAGCGAATCGTTCTATTCCAATCCCGACTGCCAGACCCTCGCGTTACGTTGCAGCTCCTTTCTCTCGTTATTAATAAATATAACTATTTTTCCTTTTTCTCTAAATTCACAGATTAAAAAAAAATGTATCAACCACCAGATCACTTCTCACACACTGATCATTCGAATAGAACAATTAATATTTTTAATATCTCCGGGTTTTAAACGAAAAATTGAAAAATTTTCGACATTAACGGAACTTATGACGAGACAAATGATTTTGTTTTAATATCGAAATACTATAACGACCAGAAACAACGCTCTCTCACGTGATAAACGTGAATACTGGATAATAGTGAGAGGGTGTACTCCCTGTTGGAGCGCGTACGCGGAACTGCGGACTACGGAGACATCGCGAGCTTGTACCAGCGCTTGCAGCGTCGCTTCGTTGCCCCTCCCCCCCTCCCCGACCCTTTTATCCGCGTGGGGGTTGATAACTACCCCTGCTCGCGTTGCCCAACCCGCCATCCCTACTCCCTCCACCCTCATCGGAATAGCGCAGCGCTCGCTCGTCCCGAACACCTCTTCGCGGTCGTCTCAACAGATACAGACATAGCTCACGGACGCGTCCAAAACCGTGTTTACATTTTTTTGTGTGTTTTTTGTTGATAATGTCGATAGATCCATGATACACAACGTACTCTTATTCTCAGAATTGAAAAATCCATAACACTTATTAGAGTTAATATTTCGCTCTCTTAACTCTTCTTCCAGTAAAAACAACACCGCGAAAACAATAAAATACTCGAAAGAAAGGATAAACAATAATAATTTTAACAAGATGAAAAGAAAAAAATACAAGTGCTTGACGCGGTCACCTTGGTACGCCATCTTACTTTTCACTCCTTTTTCGCGCTCTTTCCGTTCGTTCGACGTCGGAGAGAACGGTGCTGCCATCACTCCCTCTCACGTTCGATAAATTTTCTAAGCTTACTACTTTTTAGTCCGTGAATATGGTTCACGAGGACGAATTTTGATCAACGAATTCATCGATGAGAAATGTTCGTGTCGATTTATAATGGTTGGGAAATCGAGCATCATCGGTTTGTGTGATACGAGAGACGATTGAAGCTGATAGGCAAAGCTGTAAGGGTACTCGATATCCTTGTTGATTTGCTATCGCTCTCTGTACGCAAATATCTATACACATGTAATAATACATATATATATAACAACACCTACCAGCTCAGTTTGACAATAAAGTGGATTCTCATGAGACAATTCTACCGGTTGTCATGGAGGATGAAAGTCTAGTGTTCGATATAGCCACTGGATCAAATTTGAAGAGGTGCGAGACAGGTACAAATCTGTCATTGACATTCAAAGCTCTCGAGCTTCGTTTGCTCCTCCTAGCATATGGATCGTTGTTATCGCTGAGTGTTTTTGATAGTGCGAACGACAACGCGTTTCGGTATAATTATAACTAGACCGGAAATACCTTTCTTAAACCTTACAGAGCATTTTTTAATCATTCGTGTTCCAATTCCCTTGTTTCATCAAAAATATATATTCTAATGTACAAATAAACTCAGAATAAAGAAATTTTTCAAATTTGTTATCTATTGATATATCTGTAGGGATTTAAATTCTATTATTTTTGCAAACATCGATAATTTTTTAAAACAACGTTCTTGCTAATCGATTTTTAATTCTCAATAACTGCTTTATTTCATTTTTAGAATGACTAACGTGTTAAATCATCGAATTGCTAAAGGATTTATGTAAAGTTACGCGAATAGTTTCTCATTAAAAACTAAATCAAAATACACAAGTATAGAAACAATCAGTCGCTCGTATTAATTCGTCAGCAAACTACGTTTTCTCGAAATTCTGTTAAAATTATGATTATTCCATTTCTATTCTACGAATTTGTTCTTCTGTATCATCAAATAGAAAACGAGCAGAATCCGAAAACAAGAAAGAATAAATTTATTTAAAAAACGATAAAAATGTTGAAAAAATATTTACTTGTTTTTCTTTCTTCACTTTTTATTTTTATATATTATTAAATATCGTTATATACACTTATAGTTTCGTAGAAATGCAAATGTTTGGAAACCACAATCTTGAGGCAAAACTTTTTTCAAATTTCTCATCATCATATTAGACGAAATTTTTCATCAGTCAACGAACGTTTAGAGAGTAATTAGCACGACCATCGATGGGTCATTCCACTAGAGATCGGAGGAAAAATGTAGTATCGATGTTAGGAAACATTTATTTTACTTCTGTCAAATATCGATTTATATAAATTATCAACAGCACAAATAACGACAAGAATATTTCTCGACCTGGAACAAAGGGACGGCGTTAATTTACGACGAAATATTCGAAAGCAACGAATTCGTCGATTGACATTCAGACGATTTCGATAATCCGAAGAAATCGTCAAATTATTTTCATTATTGGAGAAAAGGGATCTGACGAGTTGGATTTGATTTTGCTGGCAATAATCATCGATTGGAAAATCTTTAAGGATCAAAATCGCATCGTTTTTCGTTAATAGTTCAACAATGTTGCTACGCTCAAAAGCAATTTTGTGAGTTTCTCCATAGGAGGCTTTTCCAATGAAACAAACTGCCCCATCGGTCGTCACAGCGGTAACAAATTTAACGCAGCGTTTATGTAAACTTGTGGAGGATTTTCGTGTAGCGAATTCAATGCGATTGACGATGCATTGAAATTTCGATGTTTTTCGGAAATCTTCTTCGCTGCAATGAGTTTCGAGCTTGTGCGGAGGTGGCCAGTGAATAAAACAGCCCAAACAGTCATTCAAAACATCCAAAGTTCTTAAAACAATTTTTTTGCAGGCTTTCTTCGAAGAGCAGCCAAAAAAAATTGCCAGGACTGCGTAACTCAAGCCTTGCTTCAATTTCGTAAAAGTCATGATTACTCTATCGACGATGGTCAATTTGAGACCTTGAACTTTGGTGAAACGAGGCGAAATGGATTTTACTCTTTCGATTATTATATTCAGTACTTCGTGACTAGGAATTCCACTCATGACGTATAAATCTCTGTCGCTTTTCAACATGTTGATAAATTTGGTATCCCAGTTTGCCGTCTGACTTTCATTTGAATCTTCGTGGTAAATCCTTTCGCTAAGATTCTCTCTTTCCTCGGAGTTCGACTTTTGCCAAATTTCTTCAAGATTGCCTTTCAGATCTAAGTCCGGAATATCTATGCTTTCCGTCTCTATTTTAACTTGCTCTGGCTCTTCTTTTAGTGTCAAAGCTTCCAAGCTCGTCGTTGGTTCCGCATAATCATAAGATTTCGTGTCGGGCGGTTCAATTTTTACTAACGACGATTCTTTTGGCTCCTCTTTTACAGCAAATCTTTCATGTTGCGGTTTCACTAAAGTTGAGATTGTGTAACAGTGATCCAACTCTACGATCGCCTCTAAACCCAAAGCCTCTGTTTTCGTCTCAAAATCCATTACTTCGCTTTTCACAGCTACAGGATAATAAGGCTCTGCCATTTTCAACATTCCTTTTAAGTTTTTTGCTATTTTTATATCGTTTGCCACTACTTCTTCGGTTGAGCTTTTGGCATGGACCAACGGCAAATTACACGATGGTACTGCGTCTCTTTTCAAATATCTTTTCTGTGTCGGTGCATCTGTAAACCGTATATTTATGTTTACATTCGACTTTCGTTCAATCGAGAGACCTTCACAACATATTGAGGTTATGTCAATGTTTTTTTTTTCTTTTTCACTCAGAACTCAACATTTTACGAACAGTTTAGGCGTTAATTTTAAAAAGTCGATTCGAAGAGAGGTTTCGCAATAAAATAAACCTGATTTTTCTTAAAGAATTTTTTATTTGCTTCATTCAAAAAGGAAACTGTAGGTCATTGGATATAACCTCAAAAAACAATAAAATTGCGGTAAAAATTATTTTTTGACGCTTGATAACATTTTTTTAGTTAATGATCGATTTATAAATGACACTGAAATCGTGTTTTGAGGATATGTGGATAGAGATTGCAATAGTTTCTCACCCGGTAAGATATAATCACTTCGTCGAAAATGCAATGAACAAACGCGAGTATTATTGGTAATTTTTGTTTTCTTCATCAACGTTTGTTGCCATGCATCACGTCGACAAATTCTCGTGTTAATTCCGTAATCGTCTATAATATTTACAAAATCGATGCCCGATTTTGGAAAACTATGGAATCGTACGGTGAAATCTCGCGATGCTTTGCTCTTACAACCTTGCACGCAACAATTAATTTTATTTTTTGTTGGTTGAGGTGAAAATCTTGCACCTTCTTCCGCAACCATACTAATTTTATGACTATAATTAATTAATAATTCGTCATCTGTACGATGTCGTGTCTAAGAAGCATCGAAAATGCATATTTGTTTTCAACTTTACATTTTACTTTGTAATGACATTTTGCCCAGAGATAACCGAGTGTAGGTTGCGTACGCAGGTGGTCAGGGCTAGTCTGACGGAGTGAAAAAGGGAAAAAGGGAGACTAGCCAAACTGAAGAAGGATAGTGTATTCCGTGTAATTGAAAATAGGGATAGCTTGCTCCAGTGAGCAAAGCATCTAATCAGCTGTCTCCTGTGCAGTTATTAAATATTTGCATCGTCGTCGGTCGGTAGCAGTAGTGCTGCGGCCTGCGTATTTTCGATGCGCCATGACGAAATAGTGTGTTGTGTTAGGCTTGAATTTGTAGATAAAGAAAGGTGAAAAGTCAAAGAACAAGTGTATAAAAGAATGGCGGAGAAACGTAAGCAGATACCGCCAAGATATTGTGACGAGATGTTTTTTCGATTGTTATTATCGTCTTCTCTATTTCTCGGCGTACTATAGGCTAGTAAAATATAAAAATCCCTCTTATATACGATGGTTATCTTTGCCACCCACGCGGAAAGTGTATAAATAAAAGTGTGTGTGCGTGATAAATGTGTGTTATATAGTGATCTGCGGTCGTATCCAAACTTAAGGAAAAAAAGCGTTGGTCTCGCGTCATCGGAAACGTCACTTTTATTTATATTAGAAAGAAAAAGTTATAAATCAAACATGCGTTTCAACAAACAAGAATTGATGACATTGGCCACTCAGCCGTCACAAAAATTCGAAAAGGAAGGAACTTTGTACGTGCGTGAAAGACAGGAAGGTTTCTTTCGACGAACAGACAGTAAGTACCTTTCTGTCAACGTCTCGAAATTTTTTGTATCACTTGTACTTATTCCTATTATACATATACATATATATATATTTTTTTTTTTCCGATCGATATAAGAATGTCAGAATGTTGTTTAAAAAATCTACAGTGGGTGGGTGCCCTGGAGAATGACCGTTTTTAACGAAGATAATAACAAACATTAAAACACTCAATTCCTCGAAAAATTCGCTCGAATTTTTTCAATTATCATATAATTCAATAAAATCCTCTTTATAGCTCATTCACTGTTGCACCAACTGTACTAATTTACTCTCGATTTGTTGCTGCTCCCCACCCCTCTTGTATATTTATTTTACAATGGAAAATACACACTTGTAAAAAGTTGTACATTAGTCCCTTTTTCATGTTGACAGATAAAAATTTGATATTTTTTTTGTTCGAAATATTCATTAGATGGCATGCATCGACAGATCAGAACATTATAATATCTCCGCATTCTTGTTTTGTGGAAATTAAGCTAAGATTTAGCAACTTTAATGCTCCGTTGTGCTACATTTACGCATGACATTCTTATTGTAAAATTTTACATTGCGTCATAGAATTAGTTATGAAAATGTCATGTTATGTCGCTAGATCCTAAAAATGAAAACGATTTTTAGGAAACTATTCCAAGTGCTTGTAATTCTTTGTTAGAATCGAAAAAGGAATTTCGAATGTTTTAATGTTTAAATAAAGCTTCTAAATGTATTGATATTTTTATTGACAAATTTTGAGTTCCCAATCCAATTAAGAATCAATGTTTTCAAGTACATAGTTATTAAATTTTTTTTTTTCAATTTTAATAATAATCATTGCATCCTATTGATTTGTAGAATTTGGCTGCAAATCTTCTGTAAAGTGTTTCATTAAAAATACATTCAACGCAAAGACATTAAACAGCGGAGAAAAGTCTATGATTTCTCGACACAATCTTGGTTGCTCTGCCGATAAAACGTATTTACAACAATGATTGTAAATGGAAAATGTTTGGTGATGAAGAAATGATGAAAATATAAAAGATAATCGTATCGGTGCATTGTACAATTTTACAGGTAGTACAAGTGAAAAGATTGAGATCAAAAGAGAATACGGAAAGAGACACAAGTCTTTGAGAGACTTGAGTTGCGTCTCAGCAGGCACAAGTAACAAAGGTACATAATCAGCAGCCGACGAGAGTTTCTATTTAACACTCAAGTATCAAATTCTTTCATTGTACCCTGAACTAACGCAATTTCACACGACTCACACTGTCAGCAAATTTTGTTTATTTTTGTGTTTTTTTTTTTCCTTACTAATGCTTCAGTTCAGCGGGCAGGGGGTGTACCGAGCACCAGAACATAGGTATACAAATATTGTACGCAATGCGCATAAGCAACTCACACATGCATTGATCGACAAAGTAAAATTTTCAAAGTTCTTTCAACTGCGAAGCCCAATGTGGGTCTTTTTTTACTTTGGATTTAAAAAATATTTGATTTTTCAATGTTCTCTGATTTTCACAGCCTGAAAATATCACGCACTTCTATTCAATTTCAGCATTTGTATTTAAAATACTTTGCATTGGCATGATTTTAGTTTGGTGCACGTTTGTAAAATTCCGACCACTGATTAGTGTTATTATTGTGCGATTGGGCACAGTTATATTTGCACGTGGACAATTTTTGGTAAAGCAATTTTGTGTTTACACCCTCCTCATTTGTATGTTTCACTGAACAGATCTCATTCCGTCTTTATGTAAATTTGGTTTTGGGAAAGTTCGATAATCAAATTAAGTTGGAACAAACCACAAATTATCATCAATCATTTTTGTTTTTCATTTCTTTCTCCCTCTTATTTCAATAGCGAGCTCTGAACGATGGTGCCGTCTACGCGGCAATCTTTTATTTTACTTCAAATCGAGAGAACAATGGTCAGAACCTCTCGGCGTTATAATTTTGGAGCATTGCACATTCAGGCTGGATGAAACGAGTCAAGATATTTATTTTGGCTTCAGCATCGGTAAGCCCATAGTTTATTTCACACTACCATCAATTTTTGTCCATAATTAATCGACCACTTTTTTTAAACGAAATTTCGAAAATTATAAACGTGCCATAAGAGAATTATTATTTATAAAAATGTATATCAAAGTAATTTAGTGTTTCAATAACTGAGGAAATTTATATTTTTTATCATTGATTTCTGAAATTTATTGCGCAAATAAATTTTTTGATTTTTGTCTCTATGCCTCTGTCGCACTCACAATTAACATGTTTTTTATGTTAATTTTTGTTTTTCTTGGAAATAAGTTTTCGACGGAGGCCTTTTACAACAATTGGGTGCAAGTTCTTCGGAAGATCGAGATACCTGGTTGCAAGCATTGCAATTAGCCAGTTACGAGTGTATGAGAAGTCAATTGTTAGCACTGCGTCAACGCATCGAAGCTTGCAGTGGTCACAAACATGACACGGACATCCATATGCTGCGGCTTCAACGTGGCATCGTTACGGGTCTCGTATCGTCACCTTCTACTACATTATAACGTCTAGTATCTTATTTCGTTGAGTTTTTATTATCATTAGATCCTCGAATATAATATTTTCATGTTTTCTCATTTTTATTTCCATTACAGATCCGGCAGAAATTCCAGTGTGCGAGATATCGGTCGCTTGTGACAATTTATTGTGCGATGGACACGGTCGACCGCCTAATCCTGTTTTGGAAATTGATGTTCAAACTGTCCGCCGGAGAACTTGGATCAAATATGCTAAAACAGAAATCGTTGAGGTTCGATTATTTAATGTTCCGTTAGACAACATTTTTCTCTTTTAATTCCATTTGACAATTAAATCAAAAATACAAAAATCAAAAACTGATTGAGAAACCGTTGAAAAAAATATTTCAAATGAAAGATTGAACTTTTTCTGGAGGAGAATTTATTCGCTAAATGCTTTTAAAATTTTCCAATTATGATGTACTGAATCCTTTTACGAAAAATGTCTTCCAAGCTCGTGATTTTTTTCAAGCTTTAAAAAAATCTTTAAAAAAGTATTCAAAGAAATCTCAAATGTGTTTAAAATAATGATCGATGCGATTTCACGCAACGAAGAAAAATTGTCTCGTTAGTTGTCAAAGAATATCAAAATATTCTCAATAATATCCTGAGATTATTTGAAGAAATCGAAAAGCAACAATTGCAAAGTTAGAAGGATCGATTTTTCCCGATTTCTTGTGAAATTCTAAAGCTTTCAAATTCCCATTCTATGAAATATTAAATACAATTTGATTACAAATTAAATAAAAATTAATTCCCAGTTTAACGTTTTTGTTGGTGTTGTATTATTTAATTTTTATAATTTCTTTTTTCCTTCCAGCGAAGTAGCAATCCAAGTTTTCTGACGACAGTCAGCTTCAGAGCGAGTGACGGTTTAACGATCGACAGTAAAGTTCGAATAACTGCTTACGACGTACGAGAACGAGTCAGTCAAACGGCAACACCGATTGGCAGTGCGATTGTAACATTTGGTGCTGTTCAAGATACTCCGAGATTGAGAATACCATTGAAATCTCCAAAATCTACAACAGTCGGTTTTTTAACGATCAATGTATGGAATTTGGAAGCCGAAGACAAAGGGAACAGTACAGAAAGTACACCGTCTCGTAACGTGCTTCCTTCAACCACTTCCACGAATGGCGAGCAGGTCATTGTTTCCTCTTATTTATTTTAATTTTTTTATTTTACTGTTTCCTTCTTCATCTGATCTGTTTTTTTTTTTTTTTCACAGATTTTCACACACAGGCGATCGCATTCTTTGCCACCGAGACTTGGAACAAAAATCAAACTTCCTCACCAGGGACAACTCAAGTTTTTATTCGCGAATCCCTACGTTCAGACTTACAGGTAAATTATTAAGAAAAATAAATGAATGATTTACGAAATAATTTTTTTTGAGATTTTCTTTTTTGTATCGATTGAACTTTTTGCTCGCAGGTTTCATTCTGGTCTCGGAGGCGATATTTGCGTTCATGAAATCATGGCTGAGAGCAAACTCTGCTTCCAATTTCCTCAACAGCTTTTGTAAGTCACTTTTGTAAATTATTATTATTTTCTTTATTGTTCCGAATCGCCGTTTTTATAATTAAGGAAGTAAGACGAGTTCCCTGGGCTCAAGTAACAAATGCCCTGAGATATTCTATTCAAATTCACATTTTTTTTCATTGTGAATTTCGCTATTAGTCGTACGGTAAACAAAAATCCTGCCACGAATTTTTTTTTCGAAGAAACTCACATTTCCAGAGAATATTTCCAGAGAATAAAAAATTACACTCTGTCCTTTTTATTTCGTCTGAGAATAAAGTGAAACTTTTTTTTTCTCGTAATATCAAGCGTGGCCAAGAATAAAATGTATTTGCTTTTCACTCGTTTTTCTTGTACTCGCGGTACTGAGACACTCGTTTTTATGGGAAGCAGTAGAAAAATTCACATTCGCGGTATAAATCGCGATCTTTTCTGCAAATTTTGAACTTTTTTCTGAAAAAAATTCAAGAATTTTGACTGTAAGTTTTGAGATACAGCGATATAAAGGTAAAACTTTGTGTATTAAATATGGAAACGGTGGTTATTTCTCAAAATCTAAAAATTATTAAATTATTCCGCCATTCGAAGTAAAAGAAATTTCGCAATTGAAATTTTTAAAAAAGTTTTAAGGAGGTTGGTTCACGAAACCAAAATAATCAGAATTTGATAAAATTTGGTGATAACATTTTTTGGCATCAAGTATAGAAACACAATTTTTTTCCAATTTTTTTACCACATCATTATCGAATAATTGAGAGTCAAATCGAAATTCATATGTACGAGATGTATATCTATATATATGTAAACTGTATGCTTATACACGTGAACTTTAGTGTTCGATTACTCGAGTACTACGTGGTGGAAAAATATTTAAAAAATTGTATTGTCATATATATTATTGAAGAATATATTTACCAAATTTTATTAAATTTTTATCTTTTTGAAATTTTTTATATTTTCATCATGGTTTAGCATGGCAACATTGTATTGTCGTGATCCAACCTCCTTAATCGTCCAGAAAATGGCAAAAAATTTGTAACGACGCTTTCAAAGTTACGATCGTTCGAACGGTATGCAAGATTTTTGCTTCTGAAATTTGCAGCAATTTCTTTATCGCTTACTTGCGGATGTTGACCGATTGGTAACACGATCGCATTGCAGAGCGTTTCTTATATCATACGGTCACTCTTTTTTTTCTCTCGTACTCAAAGGCATATTTATGCGGCCGTTTTTCGTTCATTAGTATTGACGGGGATCTCGGTGTTTTAACAACAGCCTCTCCGTTAAAACGATCCTTAAAACCGGGCTTTGGTCGTGATTTCAAACCCCAAATGATTCGGTGGTTTTATAACAAGTCGAATTGATATATCGGCCAAGTTCCAAAATTAAAAAGTGAAATTCACACAAGTGCGAGCGCTCACGTTCGAGCCTTAAAATTTCGTATCAGTACACGTGCACTCAGATTTTCGGACAAATTTCTCAAATAATCGAAGAAATCTCACGTGTTTGTGAAATTCGCTCGAATTTGTTTGTGTTTTCTGGACTATTGACTCGATAGAAAGTGAAAAACTCAAACTCAATGAACGATGTCAAACGGCGATAATAATGGCGGACAAAATCGAACGCTCGGTACAACTTTGGACCCAGAATCAATAAATAACACTTTGGAACTTATGTTACGTACCCAGATGGTACGAGCCAAGATAATTGAACATGCGTCCCGAACTGCTTATACTACAAAAGAAGGAATGCATTTCGTCGCTGGTATCGATTTGAAAATCCAGCTTCTGGAAAGCCACTACAACGAGTTCTTACGAGCCCATGAAAAGATGGAGCAACTTTGTACTCGGGAATTCTTAAATCATCTATATGTGCAAGATGGCGTTTTCGAACGCGTTTGCAAAGATCGCGACTACGCTCGGGCAGTATACGAACAGCGACGCAATGATTTCATTAAAGAAAGCTGTTAGTGTTTATCACGAGGGCCATCGACCACCAATTAACTCAAGAAATCGCAACCCGGATTCTAGTATTCTGTAGAAAACAATATATCGTAGTTCGAGCTCTAACGAAGAAGACATAGATGGCGCAACAAGAAAAAGTCGCGTGGAGACGCGTTGGGTATCCGCCATTTTTCCTAATTTAACCGGCGTCTGGTCGCCAGGAATAAGACGGAAATAAGAGCGTGAGGTCGCGGCTCTTTCCCCTCTCATCATCGTGGCAAATGTATAATAAATCGATAAATTCGAAATCGAGGCCTTCCGCCACCCTGCCCCATTATATCAACTGCTTTTCTTCTAATAAAATATAAAAGTCCTCAAGACCATTTCTATATAAGTTACGTGTCGAATTTCTTTCTCCCAATCATCTAATCCTGACCGAGTAAAAACTTTACCATATTTTCTGCTTCAAAATGAAATTTATCACGCTGCATCGATTGGACAAAAGAAAAAGGCACTTAGCCGATGATTTGAAAGAAATATTTAAGAATTAAAGCCTCATTCAACTCCGTATTTTTTGTATCGGAAGTTTACAAAACCAAACTGAAATGATGAAAAAGCATATGTCCTGTAGTCAATGGACGGCCAAAAAAAGAATTTTCAGAAACTTCATGCATTTTTTAATTTTTTCACGAAATGAAAATTACTGTTCCCGATGTCGTTGTGAAGATACTCGTGGTTTAATTTGTGAATTGCTGTTCAATTTAGTACGTCCACCATATTAAGGTAACTACTGTACTGCATACTAGTCAAATGAGTGCTAAATTTTCAAAACGCTTTTAGACCAAGCTTGACGTATCAATTAAGTGTATTGCTAGTGGACTTATATTACAACGTGTCTTATTAACGTGGAAAAATATTAAAAACGATAGTTTTGCTAAACCATCGACTGACAAATGCTAATTTCCATGATGACACAATTTCATTGGGATTTTTCAAAGAGTAACCTGTATTTTTCAACCGATTTTAATGCACCTGGTCTTATTTTGTTCCTTAACTGATCCTCTACGAATCCACCGCGTAGATTTTGTTTAAAACTTAATCGTTTCACTGTTGCAGTCAATTTTTTATTAAGCAAAAAAACTTTTTCGTAAATAATTTCTAAACGAATGAATTTGAAAAAAATTTACGTGGTGGGTTCGTAGAGAATCAGTAAAGGAACAAAATGACACCAGGTGCATTAAAATCGGTTCTAAAATACAAGTTATTCTTTGAAAAGTCCCAGTGAAAATGTGTCATCATGGAAATTTACATTTGTCAGTTGATGGTTTTGCAAAACTATCGTTTTTAATATTTTTCCACTTTAATAAGACATGTTGTAATATAAATCCCATGATTAAACGTTTAATTGATAAGTTAAACGTGGTCTAAAAGTGTTTTGAAAATTTAACACTCATTTGACTAGTACACGTAGATGTGGCAACGCAGCACGCTTCGACCGCCAATTTCGAAATAATTAGCAGCAGCTGACTGTCATGGCTGATGGCTGTGCCTTGGTGCCACATTTTCTCGGAACAGAAATGAAATTTTATTCAAAATCGTAAATCATTATACAAAATGACATAATTTTGTCATTCGACATTATAAAATGTAAAAGAAATTATTCGGCATTGATATTTCGACATAAAAGTTGATCTGAAGAATAAATAGTTATATTGCGGACTTGACCTGAGAAATATCCTTTTATGGCAGCTTCGTCTTAAGGGTTTTTCCTTAATCTTAGGGGGTAGCTTTAATCTTAAAGGGTGGGGAGAAACTACTTACTTTTGGGGTCCTAAATCCCCTCCACCTTGAACTCGGTGCGTTATGCGCAGACGCGAGGACGCTGATGAGGCGTCGCTCTCATGGCATCATGGTTAGTTCGCATTCTCTACAGTTCCGCGCTTGTACACGTACTCTTCCGCTCTTCGTGCAACAGAACATTACGACAGTGCCATCCGATCTTTACGTCTTTTATTTCTAAAATTCTCACAAGCGGACTTTTTGAAAAATAAGACAAACGTAACGTCGTCTAACGTTTGTATTGACGTGAAGAATAGAATTCTCGAAGTTCTGTTTCACACTCGGTAGCCTCTTCGAAAAAAATTCTAAGCTCAAAGTGCAAGACAGTGGAAGAGCAGTGCGGACGCTCACGTTAGAACCTTACAACTTCGTATTTGTTCACGCGAACTTTGAATTCCAACTAGTTTTTCGAATAATCAACGTAAGCCACGTGTTTGTGGTAATCGTTGGAATTTTTGTGTTTTCTGAACTTGATAAAAACCTCAAAACTCATCTCATCATGATGATCGAAAGCTATAATGACGAGGAAACTACACCAGTTCGCTCCAATTGCGAATCTTTTCGACCTTTTGACCTCATTAGAGGAAATCGACACCCGAGCACGATATCGAACCCGCATATCATTCGGCCCACGACTGTTCGTCACTATTCAAATATAAATTCGGACGATGAATCGAAAACTATTTATTTAGAATGTCTGGCAGATATTCAGAAGGCACGACTCAATATAATGAACAACATACGCGAAGAAGGTGTCAACTGGCTTAACAGAAGTTTTGATGACATTTACACCGTCGATTATATCGGAAGGCGAATCAAGCATTTGGAACACCATTTCAAGCGGTTCTCGAAAACCCATGAAGCTATGGAGCCACTTTTTACCCTGGAATTCAAAAAACAACCATATGTACTGGACAGCTTTTACGATCGTGCTTGCCAGGCCCGTGATCATATTTGGGATGCGTACTACCTAAGATGCCTCCATGATGAATAAGCAAATGAAAAGTTCAGAGGCCCGTCAATTATCGCTATCCCGGATTCTACGATTTTTTGCTTTATTCGCCCCGTGCACCCCATACACATTCACCAAATAGCGAATGTATAGTCAAATAGCTTATTAAGTTACGTTTAAGAAATCCACGAGAATATGAGCAGCGAGAAGAAGTTTGCTAGGCTAAAGAATCGACTCGTGGACGAACAAGACATCTCGCTAAATTGTTGACTTTTCACAAGTTGACAGCTTGTTCGTTTCATTGAGTTGTCACGTTGCTGAAAAAACTCCTGTAAATTAAACTCAAGCACGTGGTTTGTTCGTACGCAATGAAGTGCGTCGACATTAAATACGAGACTACTCTTGTCTAAAAATAAAACAATTGAACAATGAAGCACGAACCGTCGTCGTCTGTTCTTTGTTTTTTTTTTTTTGTTTCTTTCAGATATTTACTTGTTATATTATATACACAGTTAGGCGCTTGTACACGCGTCTTTTCATGTAATAAATTATTATGACATTGCAATCCAATCTTTACGTGTTTTATTTATAAAATCCTAGCAACCACTCCTTAAATAACAAAACAAACGATGTTTGTTGCCGCGAAGGATACAATTCTCACAGTTACGTCTCGCATTCAGTAATAGTTCGCAAACAAATTCTAACCTCAAAGTGCAACGCAGTGAACGATAAGTGCGGGCGGCCACGTTCGAGCTTTCTTTACAACTTCGTATTAGTCCCGTGCACTCTAATCTTTCTAACTAATTTCTCATATAATCGACGTTATTTATTTATTTATTTATTTATTCCTGTGTTATCCGGACTTGATAAAAACCCGAAAACTCAACGCATCATGTCAAACGGCAACAATAATGGCGGGCAAAATGAACCAGTTTCCCCGGATTCAAAATCCTTGCTACCTTTTGGCGGCATTAATGGAGATCGAACGCTGACCTCAACATCGCACCCGGGTTTCGTTCCTCGCTCTTCGACTCTAACAACAGACTCAAAAACGACAAATCATTATTTAGAATTTCTGGCACACACCCAGGAGTCACGAGTCGAAATAATCGAAAGTATATACGCCGAATCCACTAAATGGTTTTCAAGAAAACAATTTTACAGCGTCGCTAATATGGAAAGACGAATGAAGCATTTAGAAGACCATTACGAGCAGTTCTTACGAACCCATGAAAAGATGGCGCAACTTTGCACTCGGGAGTTCTTTAGTCATTCATATATGCTGAACAACCATTTCAAACGCACTTGCATAGCCCGTGACAATGCTTGGGATGAATATCACAGAACATGCATGAACCAATAAACAAATAAAAAGTCCAGAGGGCCATCAATTAGCAAATAATTCAACAAATCGCAACCCCGGATTCTACGATTTTTGGCTTTATATCCCGTATGGAAATTCGTCTCCAATCGCTTATTGAGTTGCATATAAAAAAACTCACGAGGATATGAGCATCGTCGAGAATTCGTCGCGACGCTGAAGGATGGACTCGTGGACGAAAAAGACGCCTCGCTACATCGTTGTTTTTGTTCTTGCCTTCTTGCGAGTTTACAATTCGTTTATCGTATATCTGAACTAACTTTGTATCTCTAATTCTTATGCTCATTTGGTTTTGTGTCATCGGTTGCGATCTAAAATATATTTATTTTGTGTTTTATTCACATATTTTCACGATCTCGTTTCTTCTGTCATTCCCTTAACCAACAATTTTTTTATTTTTTAAACTTTTCTACGCAGAAACATTTTTCTTCGCCAATCAAAGTTTGTACATCGAACTCTTGTCAGTGAAGTCAGTCACCATCGAATACGAGACTTCTCGTCTGCTTTTTTTTTCTATCGATTGATGCTCTTATGTTTTTTTCGATACGATTGTTTTTTTTTTCGCTGATGCTCATCGGTTACACAGTTACGCTTGTGCACGCGTCTCTTCATGTAATCGATCGTTCTCGTATTGCAATCCGAGCTTAACCAGAAATAACCATATTAACTTTCGCGAACGATAGAATACTCGCTCTCAGTTACTTCTTCGAAACAAAGTTTACCTCGAAGTGCAACGCAGTGAAAAATACGTGCGGACGCTCAGTCGTACAACTTCGTATTAGTTCGAGCGCACTCAAATAATCGACGTAATCTCACGTGTTTGTGAATTTGGCTCGAATTTTCGTGTTTTCTGGACATATCGACGTTACAAAAACAAAGACACTCACTCATAATGTGCAACCTCTGTAGTAATTGCGGAATAAATCAATCAGCTTCCCCGGATTCCAAATGTTCGCGATCTTCTCAAACCATCGAAGAAGATCAAAAGCAAAATAAAACTCCGGACCCAAAATCAGCGAATAACATTTTGGAATGTATGTCACGTACCCAGATGGCACGAGCCGCAATGATCAAATTTATAAACGAAAATATTAGTGCACTATGGTGCCGTGTAGTTTCCGTCGCTTATATTAATGTGCAAATAGAGATTCTGGAAGACTATTACAAGCAGTTCGTACGAACCCATGAAAAAATGGAGGAACTTTGTACTCAGGAATTTCTAAAACATCCATATATGCAGGATGACGTTTACCAAAAAGTTTGCAACGCCCGCAGCGAGGCTCGGTCATCATGCGCTCACCAATACGGTGCTATAATCCGTGAAGGGCGTTAACGATCACGAGGACCATCGACTACCAATTTATTTAAGAAATCGTAACCCCGAATTCTACTATATTTGGCTTCATATGCTGTATGGAAATTCTTCTGCAATCGTTTTTTGAGTTACGTATACGAATTCACGAGGATATCAACAGCGTGGAGAAGTTTGCGAGACTGAAGGACGGACTCGTGGACGAATAAGACGTCCTAACTTGTTATTTTGATTTTCATGTTGTATCTCTAATTCTTGTACTGGTTCAGCTTTGTATCATGGGTGCCGATATAAAATACATTATTTCTGATTTTTTTGTAAGAAATTTTTTGTAATTTTTTTCATCGGTAATTTCCTTATTTTTGTAACTTTGGTTCACAGAAACATGTCCCCTCGACTGGTTTACACATCGAACATTTATCGTACGTAGAACTTATCGATGTATATTTAAAAAAAAAAGTTGTCCGGGATCGAAATTCCCTAAAGTTGATTTGACACGATCTCGATTTGTGACATCACACACGCACGCGTGATTATTCATTTGTTTAAAAATAAACAAAAATGTGAAACGTGTTGAGGAAAAAAATAATAATTTGTGACCCGAAGGGTTATCAGAAAAAAAGAAAAAACAGTCGAATTTGCGAAGTAGAAACTTTACGACATCGTTTGTTTATTTTTAACTCATAAAACCTCAACCACGTAAAAAAAAAGATCAAAATGAAGTCGAGATTTTTGAAAATTTCAATCGTTTTGAACGATTGGACAAATTTTAACGGTTCATATTTGCCGCTAACTCTTTCACACTCTTCGCAACTTGGTCGGTATTTGACACCTAATCTGTTCACTGACGCCCGGTACGCGTCGAACATAGTTAGCTTATCACTTCTTACGCTCACAGCGCTGACGGCATTTTCAAAAATATTTAGCTATGACCGTATCAAACATGTGCTCAAGTCTCTCATCTCTGTCGTTCACTCATTCTTAAACAGTGTTGACAAAAGGATTTCTGTGTATTTACCACGACTACGGGTTCTCGATCAAAACGATTTTTCAATCATTGATTTTTAATCGAAAATCCTCGAAATATATTTCCATTTTCTATCTCAGAGAACTATTGAAAACACATTGATTCTGGAATTTTACAACGACTTAGAATTCGCGCGAAGTTATTCGTTCCGTCGAGCCTCGCCGTTCAGACTGATTTCTTTCAAGCATAATCGAGTCCGAAAGTTTTTTCTATCTCTCTCTCAACAAACAAAGAAATTCGAGCGTAAAAATGAAAACAAAGTTGGCCTCTGAGTGCCGGACAGTGCAACAACGGGCTCTACAGATTTCTTTCGTGTCTTCCTATTACGAACGAGTGCACGTGCACTCGGCAGTTAATCGGCAAAACAGTGCATGGAGCTCTCGGTCCGAATTTCTTTAACCAGCAATCGGTAACTCGTGAAATTTGTCTGAATTGTTGACTCGTGAATTCTCTTATGATTGATCAAAGTTTTTAAAGTTTCTTTCGAACTATTTTGTTGAATGAAACGGAAGTATGAAATCTAAAATGTCAGACGACAATGAGAAAAAGTTGAAAAAAGAAACAAATTCTCCGACTTCGGAGGAAAAATTGAATTTTGTGAACGTCAAAGAAGGTGAAATACGAGAGGCAATCCAATAAATGGATTGCCAATCTGGTTCTCTTCCTTATTATGTATCTCAAATTTTTATATCCACTTGGCTTTTATGTATCACATGAATATCGATATTAAATATATTGAAATATTTTGTAACATATTTGCATTCGTTTAGACTTATTCAGTCATTCCTTCCTTGACCAATAACTTTTTAAATCTTATTACTTTGCCACAAAGCATTTCGTTGCTCGAAATCATTGTCATTCTTTAAACTTTTGGAATAATTGAATCATTTTGGTTTTTATATTTTATAGGAATTTTCAAACCCCTAAATTTTAGGGAAAAATGTGTAAAGAAACTAAACATTAAAAAATTTTCATTTTTACAGTAAAACTTTGTCAAATGTTTCTTTCGAATTGAGAACAAATAAATAAAACAATATTTAGAAAAGTTTTAGAGCTATTTTGTAAAATGTAAATTTTTCTACCACGCCCCATAAGAGCGCTTGTAAAACTTTTTTATCTTTGATGGCAAATATCTCGAATATGCGAAGGTAAACTCTTTTGGAATTTTTTACATATTTGCATAAAAGTGCTCCGGATTTGTCCTGACACTTTAAGAAAGAAAAAAAAATGAATAAAACGGGTGTACAAAAAAATGGGCGTAAAGTTAAATCGTCATTAAAATTATTCAGATTATGTTTACTTTGAATTCTAGGGCTATTTGGATTCACGAAGAAAAAGAATTGCTGCAAGAAGTAGCTGGCATGGGAGAGCTTCGAGAACCTTGGCACAATAAACAGGTGCAATTGCTCGATCGTCATTTGCATCTGTTACATCTTTATTCTCAAGCCCGTGAGAATTTATGCTCGTTCAAAGGTTCGATATGACAATATTTGTTTTCAATAATTTTGAAGAATAATAAAATTGATGAAAAATAATAAAATATTTGTTTCTTACAGGGAGTTACTTCAAGCGATCTTCGCGAAAAACAGACAGAACGCTCGAATTCGCTCCGGTTAATTTACACCTTCAGAGAATGTGGGTTCACAACGATACTTTGAACAAATGTGGATTTTATGACTTTATCAGCGTCGGAGCATTTGCAGCTCATTCGCACAAGAGTAAAAATGGTGGTCTTATAAGGTAAAACCATAAAAATCATAAAAACATGAAAAATTCACAAAATTACCAAACCCTTTTTATTGTAACAGGCATAAAATTTGACATTTTTTATGGTTTTTTTTTTCTTCAATTTATTAATATTTCAGATTGGTTCAAGCCTTGAAAGAATCACCAGTTCGTCACGCGAATCTTTATCAAGGATCGTCAAAAATAATAATGGCTCACGATGCGATACAAGCGATAAAACAGTTGCGAAGAGACGTCGTCGAGGCGATGCGTTCGTTGATGAAATTAGCAAGAGATAAACAGACGAGTGGAATGTTACCAATTTGTGAGGACATGATTTCAAAAACGAGGATATTATTGAGTCTCTGGGATCCTGGTTTGGTCGAGGAAGCGTTGACTTTTCTGGAAGAGCACAAAGTAGCAAAAATTCCTGAAGAAGATCAGCCCGAACGTGGATTCAGTGATTCGACAACGTCAATCGCGAATCAATCTCTTTCGCCATTTAAACGAATAACCCAGAGGCTCAATTTCGATTTGAAAAATTCGGATTTTGATGATTTCATTTCCCCCGACACGCCTGACTGCGTTCAAGATCTTTGGGTCGAAGGAACCGAGGCAACGAACAAATACACGAGTTTGTCTTGCGACTGCGAGATCAACAGTAATTTGTGTATAAATAAACACGAGAATTTCGTTATTTTTCCGGACGTCGACGACGAGACGGAATCAACGAATCAAAGTAGCAGTAAAGAAAATAATAACGAAACGTCAAACGATGATCGAACGAACGAGGAAGATGAGGACGAGGACGAAGACGAAGACGACAAAGTTCGAGCTAAATTTGACCTTGGAAAACGCTTCTTAGACACTCAAAAAATGTGCAATTCTCCCTCTGCCAATTATTACAAACCCACCGACGAACCCGAACCTTGGGATTTAACGCAATTAAATATCGAAGCCAGCGTCATGTGCTTAGTTTCTAAAGTCAAATTTCTTTGCGGACGATGTAGCAGCCCAGCTGTTCGATTACGCAATAAAAATTCAATTGGAAGATCACAGAGCCTCAAATGCTATTTTGTCAATGAACGTGGAAATAATACTGTTCCTCCTGTTGTTACAATTCAACCGAAAAATGATACCATTATTTCGGACGAGTCCAGCAAATTGTTGCTGAAAAGGAGCAACGATAGTCAAATCTCTTGGAAACAACAACAAGAACAACAACAACAACATGTAGCCAGCCCTGTTCGTAGTGATAATCCGACTACTGCTATGACCAAAGCCAAGGAAGGTGAGCAAATTTCATAATTTATCAAAAATAATCAAGAATTTTCACAATTTATATATAATTAATATCGATAAAAATTATTGAAAATTTTGACTCACTGCGTAATTAAAAAATCGTCAGTAGCAAGTTTTCAAGATTTTTTGAAATAATCAATTCATTTCATAATTTAAATTCACATTTTAATAAATGGTTACCAAAATATATATTTTTTTTTACAATTTGCTAAGAAAAAATGTAAAAATTTCAGTGTGCCAAGCCGTGGATACGATGACGCGTGTCATCAAGAACAATTCTACGGTACAAAGAAACAAATTCACCGAAGGATTGGATTTTGCATCGATCGTTGATTGGACGTGCGAGCTGAGGCCTAGTATGAAAAAGCTGCGACAAGCGATGGACGGTCTTTTGAAAACTGCAAGACTTACACATTCGGTATTTCGAGTGCAAGAAGATGCCAAGAGAGCTCAACGTGCTTGTAACGTCAGATACAGGCGTGACGTTTGTTTCAGTCAAGCAGTGAGTTTTAAACATCTGCTCAATAATTATTGAACATTTCATTATTTTCTAAAATTTCATTCAATTACAATGAGTTAACATATCAAATAAATGGATAATAAATAACAATGAATCATTTGAATGGGAAAAATTCTGTTCTATTCAACGTTTAAGCCACTTGCAATTAAAAATATTTTGTTAAAATATAAATGCTTTTGTATTGTATCCTTCCAAATTCATACATTTGTGGTTTAAGAGTCCAATTTTAGTGGCGGAAAAGTACAAAATATGAAACAAAGGGGTATGAGAAATACACTCGTATTTGACTGTTCATAGCTGACCGCACTGGTATCCGCTCTCATGGCAAAATTATGGTGCCAGCGTCCAGATCCGCTATTTCTCCTTATATTAACGACACTCGGACCTCTGGCATCGTTTGAGAGTCTTCTTAGTTATTATGGAAACGAAATAGACATGTGGGGTGACATGGCTGTTGCCGTTGAGGATATGCACACTGTTACATTCACTCTTTCTCGTTGTGGCATCAATTCAAGGTTCGTACACGAATCAAATTAATACATTATTTTCCAATACTTTTTTTTTTTTCTTCGAGCACCATATTCGAGGAGTACTTTCTGCAAATTTTACTCGAATACATAAAAAATTGAAATTATGCTGATTTTTTCAGTTTAAACACGTTTTATTTTTTGGCAAATTGTATTTTTAACAAAGTTTTTTGTTTTCATCAATATACTGTCATTTTATTTTGAATTGTATTTTTTTTTTTAAAGACAATTTTTTCATTTAATAGAATCCACGAGGGAAAAGATGGGAATGTAATCGCCTCGCAAATTCCACTTCCACGAGTTGTAGGATCTCGTGCTGCTTTGACAGTAATGCTTCCAGTACCTGACGCCATTTATTCGTTACTTCCGCTCGTTCCTGCCTCTCGGCAGACCCTTTCATTCAACATAACTCCAGTATTTTTCAATATTGGTATCAACGAAAAAGCCACATTGGCTGAAAGCCTCGGAACTACCGGTCCTCAGGAAAAAAGCAATGTTGACAATTTTGATCGACTGAACGAGTATTATTTGCGGTTTAAAAAACTCAATTTACCAACCGAAACAGGAACCACGAGACGTGAGTATTTTTTCAACCAGCCATACTCTGTCGATGTAGTGGGAAAAAATTTCGTTTTAAAAACTCGTCAAAATCATGACAACATAATTTTCAACATTATTATCGAAGTAAACGTCAATATTTTGATTTTTTATCTCATTTTTTGCCATATTTAATAAAATGAAATCTTAAATCAATTATTTCTTGAATTGCAGTTGGTGCTAGATCGCCCATCAACCGAACTCTCGTCGAAATGATAAATGATCTGAGGTCTCAGGTTCACGCTAAAGTACCAAAAAATACAAGCGTATTACAATTATCCTCACAAATATGTCGTAGAATGAAAGGTTTGAGGTTCACCAGTTGCAAAAGTGCCAAAGACCGAACGGCCATGTCATTGACCCTCGAGCAAGTTAATATTCTGGCATCGGAGTATCATCTCTCGGAGCATGAATTCTTGCGTGCTTTGGATTGTATGCGCAGGTGAGTTAGCCAATTTAACCCATGAACGCTGCATTATATCAGCTCATTGAGTTGAAACCGAAAACCCGACACATTTTTCGTTGACTGATCATCGACAAATTATACGTCAAATTTAACTTTTTCTATATAACAATACGCCAGATGCCAAAGACGAAGAATTTTTGTCAGGTTGACCATTCATCTACGGGTTTTTTAGACATTGAAAAAAAAAAAAAAAAAAACAGACAAGACTCTTCAAAACTTGTCATGTTTGGCCAATTTTTTTTCTTCAAATTTATGCATTTTTTTCTTAACTCTTTTCTGAGTCTCAAAAAACTATACCTGAGTACTGTAGTCCAAAATTCGTTGCATTCCGAGTTTAAAAATGATTTTCAACAATATTATAAAAGAAGGATTTTCGTATTTAGAATGCCAAAATTTATAAAAATCTTGAAAAACTAATTTTTCAAATCTTTAACGTTTTATATTTCAACCGTTTGAATCAGAATCGTTTGAACTTTAATTTGAGAAAAAGATCTCGCTGTATTTAATGGAAATCGAAATATTTGAAATCTCAACTGAAGACTTGGAAAAAGTGGAAATTTCATGGGTGAAAAAGTTTATGACGAATGAATAATCTACAATGTATTTGTTGTTTTGTTTTCAGTGAGGGTTGCAGACGTGAAAATACATGGAAGAACATAGGAGTTCGAAAGTACACGTTCAAGAGTTCGATTTCGTCGATGCCAAAACTATATCGTCCGCCAACAGGGACTTATGGATAAAAAGATTCATAAGGAAAGGATAGAGTGGCGAAAAAGTGAAAAAAAAAAAAAAAAAATAGAGTAACGAAACGACCAAGTACAATATCCATGAGTATACAGGAGACATAAAATTCTTTAAGTAGATCGGGGGATTCCCCTTTGAAGTGAAAAGAGGTCAAGCGTAATGGACTTTTTTCATGAATTAAGTTTGTTCTTCCATTTAGATTAAAAAAAAAAGGTCGAGGGTTGTCGCCTCGTAAGTGATGAGATTCCTATTGTTTTATTTTTCTTCTTCGAATAAATTATTGATACACGATTTAAAAAATGTTGAACAACTGTCCCGGGAGGAGTATCGAGTTTGATCAGAAGAACGGCTGATTCTTCGCTATGCAGTTACAGCTGCGGAAGGTACGAAGGAGCAGAGAGAGAGAGAGAGGGAAAAAAAACGAGTTTTGTCAAAACGTAGTTGGGCTTGAGAGGGACAGAGAAAGTGGAGGAAAAAAAAGAGGACCGTGTGGTAAGCAGTAACGCACTGACGCACCCACACGCACAGAGAGAGGCTAAAAAGAAACAGCCGGCTGCGTGTGCCGGCTGCCGTCAAGAATATAGAGGCTCGAGCGCGAGATATTATACCCGATGGCAGGAGAGCGAGGCCCGGTGCTGAAAACACCTGTCCACCCTCCATACACACCGGAGTCTCGCCTCTTTGCCTCGCCAGTTGGTCGTTATTTTTTTCTCCCTCTCTCCGCTCCCCCGCGCGCGCGCCACGACCCTTTGTCCAAAACGTTCATAAAAGCCTGTACTTGCTTTTCACGAGCATCATTTTAAACCTGAGAGTCTTACAGTGCAGAACGTCAACAAAATCAATCGATAAAAACATCATTTTTCTCCAATAATCCTATTTTTATTTAAATATATTATTACGAAACACATTTTATAATCGTTCGTAGATGCCATTATGAATAGGCCAGTTGTTGTGATGGTGGTGATTCAGTGTTTCGCGTTCGTGTTTATCCTCGTTGCTGCTTCCCCAAGCCATGCAATTAATCCTGAGGATCTTACAACTGCCAACGAACCTGCACTTCTTGAATTAAAAAATTCTATACAACTTGTGCGCGAACAATTGACCGCGATGATCGATCATCGACAACAGGATTATAACGCACTCGAGGAAAGCCTCAAACGATCAATGGAAAAAAATACCGAACTCCCTGTGCTTAGGAACCAAGTCAAACAACTAAGGTATTTATTTTTATTTTTACTTATCTTCCCTTTCTTTTTTCCTCTTCATTTATTTTATTTTATTCATTGGCACTCGTAAAAATCTAAATAACACGCCTCTTTTCCTCTTGGCTTACCCAGGAAAGAGGTAAACTCCCTTCGCGGCACCGGAACCGGAAACGAGGCTAAGAACGAACGACTCAAAGTCAAATGGCTCGCGAGTGCGGTTACCGAGCTCAAAGCCGAGGTCGCCGAAGTTCTTGGAGCGAGAAACGCCAGCGAAGAATTTGCTCAACGTTCCAGAATGCTAAGTGAAATTGAACTTCTTCGCGGTGATGTCGCTCAGGTTGGAAGAGGAATAAGAGATCTTGGTGGACGATTAGCCAAAATCGAAGCATCACTCGGTACCATTCGGCTTGATATTTTCGCCGTTAAAGAACGAGCTGGACAGTTGACTAGAATTTGTGCCGATGTTACGAGTCAGGTAATTATTCACATTTTACATCATTTTATTTCCTACTATTCATTTTCCATCCCTCTATTATTTTATATCATCCTTTCACCTAATTTTCAATCCACCAAAACAAGCATCATGGTAAAAATATATTTGTTCAGCAATTATCACATACTTCAATTCCCTCCATAATTCTCGAACCAAATTTTCTTGTATTCAATTTTCAATCAAAGTTTTAATGCTTCAGTAATCAAAGCTTAATATTTCATTAATTCTCTTTATCTCAAATCGAATCGATTAACAACCATTTAATTTTCAATAAATTAATTTCATTCACAAATTCTCATTATTTCGTAAGACATTTTCGTCTCCCCTTCGCAATCTTGTATTAAAAATTTCAAACTTTCTTCTATACGTATAATTCAGCAATAATTTCCAAAACATGAGATTGTATCAAAAATGTTTACGTCTCTAATTTTAAGCCGAAACGTTGCTACCGATGTTTTGAACTCTTCTAAAATTAAATTCATTAAATTGATTGAAATATCTAAATTTCGGAATTTTTTGTCTCGCAAATTACTGTAAAAAAAAAAAAAAAAAAAAAAAACGAAACTAAATGGTTTTACGAATAGTGTATAAATTACGAAAAAAAAAAAATGAAATTCAAGAGGGGTCAAGCGTAGAGATTACAAAGTTGGCGTGGAATGCCTCATGTGTCTATATACACGCAAAAGAGTTGCTGTTTTATGCCCATATCGTTGTGTATGTGTGAGGGCATGGCAAGGGGATCGAGAGAGAGGATGGAGCGCGCACCTGCGGTCAGCCAGGTACTTGAGTGCCGGCAGCCGGCCTGCGGTGCACGTCCTTTTTTTCCTTTTCTTTACTTTTTTCTCAATTCTTCTTTTTTTTGTTCTTTTTATTCGTTCTTTTTCTCTTTCGGTTTTGGTGGCTAGCAGCTGCCACCCCGACCTCGAGTTGTCGTCCCCCTTATACAACCAGGACCGTTGATGCGCTCGAACGTTATACTTTCCATCTTATTTCCCAACACCACAAACGTTATTTCATTCCATTAATTCCGTATCCAATTTACTTTTATTCGTCAAGTACAACAATCATTTCCTGCAACATTTATTTCTTCTTTTTTTTTTCATTTTTATGCTCAAATATTTCGTTATGCAAATAAAAATTTTCATTCAGTTACGCAACTGAAACTTTCCAACAATAATTTCTTATTTTTTCATTTCTTCTTTTCGAGGACAAATTATTTCTCAACTTATTCATGTAACAATAATTTTGAGAGAAACCAAAGTTGTATCTCTCACTTTTTGGACTCATTTTTATTTTAATATTCATTTATTTGAGTTGGTCAAAAATTATTTACAATTAATATTCCAAAAGAAGAAGAAATTGAAACGTTTATATATTTTTCTCATTATTTTTCATTGACAGTTTGACTAAAGTTTTTATTAAATTTGATATTTCAGCTGAGTACCGTACAAATTGAGATGAAATCTTTCAAGTGTCAAAATTCGGAGACCTCGTCACCGGAGAACAACAATCGTGTAACGGAGAGCGGTAACGATAGGAGTGAGAATAATGATCACCGTCAAAGACACGCCGGACACCGAGTAGACGAACGTTTGGCGAGTCTGGAGCGTAAAATATCGATAGTCGCTCGTAAGCGTGGAATTGTTGAGAAGAGAGTAGTGTACGAGAACCAGGATGAATTGAAGCTGAAAATATTGAATTTGGAGAAGAGCCAATCGATGATGGAGAATCGAGTTGAAAACGTGAGCAAAGAGGCGGAAGAAAAAGTGAGAAAAGTTGAGGAATCGATAATTCGATTGTACGAGTCAGTGGAGAATATTGAGGAAAAAATTGAGAACAACAAGTCCGAGGAGAAGCGAGAGCTTGCAAAGTTGGAGGTAAACGCTGCTAAGAAATACGCAGAGTTATCGTTGACGAGGGAGGAGCTCGTGAATTTGCGGCGTACAGTACAAGCTCTTAGCGTGAGTGCATCGAAATTACAAGAGAAAAGTGATCTTCAGAGGGACAGTATAACGAGGCTGAAGTCTTCTTTGGTAAACGTAACGAGAAGGAGAGATTCCGAAGTATCTTCATCGGTGATTGGTCTCGAAGGAGCGAGTGGAATAACGAAAGAATTGGAACGAGCGGAGGATGATTACAGAACGATGATCGAGTCGTTGCCAGCGAATTGCGAGGAGCATCACGACGGTCTGACGATGCTTGCACCGGGAGGTCAAGCTTTGCCACTTTTGGTTTCTTGTCATCGTGGTTGGATCGTAATTGGTCGTCGCATCGATGGCACAGTAGATTTCGATAGAAAATGGAACGAGTATGCGGAAGGATTTGGTTCACCGCTGAACGAGCTTTGGCTTGGAAACGAAGCGATTCATAGACTGACTCGAGATAATTGCTCGAGACTCGGTATCGATCTTGTTGATATTTATGGCAATCATTGGCGAGCGGAGTATCAAAACTTCCGTGTCGATTCCGACGAAACTGGATATCGAATGAGCGTTTCTGGATATTCCGGAAATGCAACTGATGCCTTTTCTTATCAAAATGGAATGTCTTTCAGCGCCAAAGACAAAGATATGGATACGAGCAGCTCCGATTGTGCAGCTAATTATCGAGGTGGATGGTGGTTCAGTCATTGCCAACATGCCAATCTCAACGGACGCTATTCCCTCGGTCTCGCTTGGTACAGAGCAGATACCAATCAATGGATGGCGGTCGTATCTGCTGTCATGTCAATTCAACGTAAACAACAGTGTTGATCGTCGTTCCTACAACGTGGCACCCTGAAAAACGTTGAAAATCAATCTCACCAGGAAAAATCTACTTCAAAGCAGTTCTATTAGTCGAAACGACTCTACACTGGTCAAAACCACAACCAACTATGAACCCATTAGTCAAAACCCAATATTCAAACGAGTAGAAACCAAGAAACACTTTTTCCCGATATTAATCTTCCAGAAAGTTGTTTCTATTTGTATAGAAAAAAATCACAGGCACTAAACAAAAACAATTTTCTGTTTTTGCACGTGCGAAATTTCAATGATACTCGTTTTCACTAAAATCTATCAGTTAATTCTAGTTTTTATCAACTAAACATCAATATTTATTTAAATATTTGTCAAAACTTGTTTTCAACTGTGCGAACGACTCTTAACTCAACAATGCTAGAGTTAAATTTTCGTCCACTGAAAAATTCAGTTAATACTTCTTTTCAATAAGAATAGGTTTTAACGATATTCACGTTTTACCTTAACTACATATATATATTTATATTTCGCACATTAATATATAGATGAAACTAAAATTGTTAACGCTCGTCCAAGCTGAACCAAAGAATTAACATATCGCCGCTCTCCAAGGATACTTAGTCTCCTCTCTTGTACATAAAAACCTGAATTTTTCTAGATTGCGGCTTATATATACTTGTATAAATATTATTATAAATGTATTATATGAAAAATGATAAAATAATACTCGCAAAATATTGAGAAAATGGCCTTTTTTTTTGCCACATTTATTATTCCTTTTCACACCCGTACAACTCTCGAACTTAGAAGATTCCTAAGGCCAATCGGCGTATCGTCAGTCTGCTAATTCATGTTATATTTTTTATTTTCAATCTTTTTATTTCTCTTTAGTAAAAAACATGATTTTTAGGACATTTGTGTATTACTCGTAGATCCATTTCTCCGCCCACAAAGACCAGTCGAAAAGTTCTTTCTGCTCCTTGTCGCCGAACCACAAACTTATTTCCTTGTTCGCCGCTTCTACTGAATCCGAACCGTGGATAATGTTGCGACCAATCTGGACACAGTAGTCTCCGCGGATGGTACCTGGCTTCGAATCCTTTGGGTCTGTCTCACCCAACATGACACGACCAGTTTTTACCGCGTTCAAACCTTCCCAGACCTAATTATAATAAAAAAAACATGTTTTTACTAATAATTGAACATCTAAATTCAACGAAATCGATTGATGAATCATTCGAAAAATTTAATAAATGTTAATATCGAAATTTGATACAATTTTGTTTTGAAATCAAGGGAAAATGTGAAGTGTGAAAAAAATAAAGTGATCAATTTGTTTCTCGGTTCATTATATTTATTTAACGATCAATGTTTTGTATTAAAAAATCGATGATTTGTGCTGTTTCGTATTTTTGAGATTTTGATAAATACGCGATTGAAGTATGAACAGGAATTTGGAAAATGAGGATTTTTCGTAATTCCTTAAGGTTTCAAAACAAGTGATAGATTGTGAATTTCAGATTTTTGCGTTATTGTGAAACAAATGCAAGAATTTTTGGTGTAGAGTGATTTTGTTTTGTTTTTTATTGTTGTTATTGCGATCGTACTCACCATTGGAACGACTGGGCCGGTACTCATGTATTTAACGAGACCAGGGAAGAACGGACGAGATGACAAATCGGCGTAATGTTTTTTCAGCAACTCTTCTGAAGCCTGTGAGAATGAATGAAAAAAATGATAGATGAAAAAGTGAAAAATAAGAGCGTGTAATTCAATGTATCTGAATTTTGTAGCCTGACGAGATCGAAAATCTCGTTATCTTACCACAGTCATTTTCATGGCGACGAGCTTGAATCCTTTTTCCTCAAAACGTTGGATTATTTTACCAACAAGCCCGCGTTGAACGCCATCGGGCTTGATCATAATAAAAGTACGTTCGGTGTTCGACATATTGTATTAAAAATTCTAACGAATTAACAATGTAATACAAAAGTGTAAAGACGAGCCGGTGGCAGCTGCGAGAGACTTTACAGGACTCGAAGGAATGAGACGGAAACGGCGAGGCACGAGTCGTGGAGTGAGCGCGTCGGTCACGCGCATACGTGTCTACATACGTATATATATGTACAGAAACAAGCGAAGGGCAATCCGTTCTCAATGAGAAGGGACGTAAGCTCTTGGCGATCCAATAAAAGAGATTTATTTTCTCTACCCAATTAACTAGACCACCAAGGTCTCTATTTATCGATATATGAGATTAGAAATTATATTTCATTGTAATAAGACTTATTTCATAACCGGTCAATTCAAATCGCCCGCACTTTCTCGGGGGAGATAATCTCGAACCCAAATTTACAAAAGCTGCTATTACGAGCGTATCGTCAAAAATACTTGGCAAATAAATTCTATTCTGTCCTGTGCATAAAAATAACCCTCAGTGTCTTGCTTATTTGACTTTTTGTATCCCCATAAATAAAATCTCTCCCATAAGCGTTACGTGACGAGTGACTTTTGCCTGCAAAAAGTACATTGTTACAAAAAAAAAGATCGCGCGCATCGAGCGTCGAAAAAGGCAAGGGGGAGGGGGTCGAAAAGAGAAGGGGTGGATGATCTTCCGTCTCTCGCGATTACTGATCGTCACTTCAAAATGGCGCTGCCTGAGACATTGTGTTCCTCCAGTTTGAGGTGAAAATAAAATTGACGAAAAGACGCGCTTCGATCTCGAAGTATTTAAAGTGATTAATAACGCAGTTTAAATTATTTTTCGTGTCTTTAATAATAATTGATAAGTGTGGAGTGAAAATAATATCGATTGGGGTATATTGACGATTTTTTCGGACTGGAAGTTTCCGCATTGAATATATATATATATACATCTATATCTATATATAACGCATGTATATGCATAGAGCTCTTTTGCGCATATATATACAAAAGTGTGCGTGTGTGTTTGGTCGCGTCATCGTCGTCCATCGTTCACGCGATAACAGACAAAATTTGGTGTCGCGAAAAAAACAGTGAATAAACAAATTCTCGATGATGCAGTCGTCGCAGCCGCAAGGACATCAACAAATCGCCACAGCCGCAGCCGGTGGTGCAGCCGCGGCTGCTGGTGTTATTCTCAAAATGAACGAGATACAGCAGCTGTCCAGCGTGTCCACCGTTGGTACGCATATTCACAAATCTTTATACAACTATATATATTTTAATATGTACCTTCGACACTCGATAATTCGATCGTGTTCTCGCAAATTCCAGGACTTTTGGAACTGGCTCACAGAGAATACCAAGCAGGCGATTACGAAAATGCAGAACGCCATTGTATGCAATTATGGAGGCAGGAAACAAACAACACCGGAGTTTTATTACTTCTATCTTCTATACATTTTCAATGCCGCAGACTCGAAAAGTAAGTTCATCACACATTGAATTTTATTCTCTTTTCAATCAAATTAAATTTCCTTATCAGTATTTTGAGGTAATAAATTTTCTAAATGTCTTCTTTAACTGATTAGAGTTCAAAAATTTGCTTTTTTGTTGTTTGGCTTCAGATAAAATTTGCTTTTTCTTTGTTCATCATGAAATCATTTTTTCAGTCTGTCCTTTTTCTTGCTTTGTTCAAATACAATGTATGTGTCAATATAACTAAAAATACCTGCTTCCACTATTCGCAATTGAAAAAAATTGCTGCTCTTTGGCCCCACAGCAAGAAATTTATCAAAGATTCTCAATTTAACGATTTTTTAATGGAAAAACTTTGATTTTTCAATTAATGCTGAAAATCTGGTATTGATGATATAATCAGGGGTCAAGTTCATGTAATTAATAGTTCTAAAAAAATTATTATTATTATTATTTTTTTCAACGTATCTGCTCACTCGATTAATTTTTGAAAATTCAATTCAGTCAATAATGTTAGTTTTCACATGTTATAAAAATGTTAAATCAAACAAACTTTTGAGAAAATGTTTAATATGAAATTAAAAATTTGAGAATATATTTTTGGCTTTTCGTTAGGAATCTAAAAAACATGAATTCACAACTGTGAGAATGACAAAAGAAAAAATCAAAATAATGAGAAAACTGTAAATAGATTCAATTAAAAAATGTGAAACCAGAATGATGTTGAAAAATTTGTAAATCCAAAACAATTTTATTCGGAAGTCTTGTTGCTGGGTTGAAAGTTGAATTCAACAATTTTTCTTTCCTACGCAGATCTGCTCACTACAGCGGATTGGCGATAAAACAAAATCCTCTGTTGGCCGAGGCGTACAGTAACTTGGGCAACGTTTATAAGGAGCGAGGACAGCTCCAAGAAGCCCTGGAGAATTATCGACACGCAGTCAGGCTGAAACCTGATTTCATCGATGGATACATAAATTTGGCAGCTGCTCTCGTAGCTGCTGGCGACATGGAGCAGGCCGTTCAGGCTTACGTCACAGCTCTTCAATATAATCCTGCAAGTTTTTGAAAACTCGACTTTTTTCTACTCGAAGAACTATAATTTGGCGTAACCATTCAGTCGACAATTCATTAATTCCCAATTGATTGATCTAATTAGCAATTTTTGTAGATGTTGATCAACTTGGTCAATTAATTTGATGACAAATGGTGTTTCTAGCAATTCTCGAACATTTTGAACAATTTTATTGAGAACAATATTTAATGAATTAATTAATTTCCAACATTTTAATGCGAATAGGTGAGAAATTTTGAAACAACTGATAAAATTAACAACGTTCTGAATTTTTGATCAATTAAATTACCAAATATTGTATTAATCGGTCTAATGAATAATTTTCGTTGTTTATTTGTTATCAGGATCTCTATTGCGTGAGGAGCGATTTGGGTAATCTTCTGAAAGCACTGGCAAGATTGGACGAAGCAAAGGTACGAGCGAAAAAGCGACAGAGGTTGTAGTAAAGTTTCGCGGCGTGAAATTCACTGCGAGATTATTACGAATAATCGCATAGTACATTATGGATTAATAAATACGAGACGCGCCGAATTACGTCAACGATTTACAGTTGGGCGGGCAAAAAAAAAAAAAAAGATAAATAAGAATACAAAAAAAAAAACAGTCGAAGGAGACGGAAAGTTTTATAATTACGCGAAGACGTCTGTCGTTGGTAATTACTAATCCAAATACGTACCGTCGTGCTTATCACAAGCGCGAGGCGTCGGTCCGGGGGAATTCATTGCGCGAATCTCATTAATCGCGCATGCACGAAAAAGCTGTCCCCTTCTTTTTATCGCGCGATCCTTACACACTTCTTCCCTCTTTTTCACTTTCTGTCTCTCTTCTCTCTTATTTTTTATCTTTTACAATTGTTTTATGATATTGAAGTGTTGATTGTTGGAAATTTTCTAATTTTTAATGTAAACTCATGGCTCTTATTTGTACCAGAACTCATTTTTTTAAACGTTGATCCGACGAAATGCTCTGCATAAGGCTTTTAATACCATTTTCACCAATTTCCATTATTTAAATGTACAAAAATTCAGACGTTCGTTGAAACTGAAAAAAAAAAACAACCAGGAAGTTGTTTTAATCCAACGTGCCCACTACAACATCATTTTTATTTCTCTTTCTCACTTTTTATCCCCAAAACACGTTTTTGTGTAAATAAAACTCGTGTGAACGAGTAGCAGCGCGTTTTCCGCGGCGATTGATCCTTTTCGATCCTACAACTTGAATATTCTTCTCTTGTTTTTCCCCTCGTTTCTCATTTTGTTTTTCACTGTAGATCCGGACAATGGAACAACTCTCAAGATCTGTGTATATTTTTTACTATTCCGTTAGAATCCTCGTAGGAAATATCAGGATCAACGCCGCGGAATTAGAAAAGGATATGGAGCCGTCGCAGCCACTGGAGCAACATCAACAAGCGCGCGCGCGCGAAAGCACATTTTTTACCTCTTAAGTCTCTCTTAGGATGTAAAAAATACTTTCCTACAACTCCTTCTTGTCGATCGAGAGGCTCTCGCATTCCAAAATACTCTTTTTACGTTTTACCATTTTTTTTGGTTCGAAATTGAAAAAATTCTTTTTCTTTACTATTATTTTCGTCTTAAATATTTACCGAAAATCCCATTTTTTTTAACGCAAATTTTTGAACACATTTTCTAATGATGTGCAAAATAGAAAAATCGATTTTTTTTTCTATTAAATACCGTTACAATTTTGTGGCCAAAAAGTGGATTAACCAGAATTTGTATTTTTTCAAGCGAGATTCTCTGTCCCTTCCACAAATCCCACTTCGTTTTGTTCGAACGAGCAAAACGTGCGCGAGATTTCTTGACCATGAAATCGATATCTTAACCTTTCTTTTCTTCTAACAAAAAAAATCGATGAGAGGTCAAGAATTCTTCTCTGCAGCGCGGCGCTGGCGATCGCAAGGCAATCACAGTCGATCATAAATTTCGTAATAAAATGTCATGTCAAATAATTTCATATGTGAGAGTAAATTTGTTGAATTAATAGTAAAAGAAAGGAAAGAAAAAGAAAAATGCTTCGATTGAATCGACGGTGATTGCGCTGTTTTCTTTGTTTATTTATTTGTTTGTTTGTAACAAGTATTCCATTGAGGCAAGGGGGGACAGCTTTTTGCAAACTTTTTTCAAGACCTCATTCCCAAGGACCTTCGGCCTGATTAACCAAACGTTTTCCAATTTCCAACTCGCTCAGCCACGCCTCTCAAATTTCCTACGTTCTTTTCAATTTTTTTTTCTTTCATTCACTAAGAAGAAGTAAGAAGAATAATTCTTTTCAATCTACAAAAAAAAAGGAAACAAATGGTTTTAATCAAAAGGTGAAAAAACAGAAGAAAAAGAAAATCATTGACAGTGCGGAGGAAACTATATCTTTTTGCAAAAACTGTACAAAAATAATTCAAACGAAAACGAATAAATATCGAGGTTTATTTTGTGTTTGGATATTTGAAAATCTTCAACTAATTAATTTGATTTTACGTTTAAAAGGATAATTGAAACAGTTATGAAAAAAAGTAAAACTGCAAATATAAAAATAAAATAAAAAAAAATAGGATAGTTGAGAAGAATACAGACAGAGAGTGGCTGACGAGTGTGGTAATTTGTAAGCAAATGATAAAACGTTTATGACGTGAATATTGATGAATTTGTGTATTTGCGCGAAATATAAAATGAAACGCGGATCATTAGGTAAAAGTTTGAATAGAGAGAAAAGTTTGGTGGGTTTGGAAAATGGTATATTTGAAAAGAAAAAAAAAACGATTAACGCAGCTATCTTATTGTTGTGGATGGAATGATCGTCTCTAGGAGGGGAACTCGGAGCTATGCACAATTGCTGATCAGTTTCCGCCGGTTCCTACGTCAATGCGGTGAAATTCTGAATCTGGTTATTCAGTAACACACACACACACTCTCTGTCTCTCAGTCTCTCTAAAATCTTTAGTACGAGAGAATTAATCGAGAGCCGGTTCTAATCGTCAACTTCTTATCCAAGGGTTAATCGCAGGTAATGTAACTCCCGTGGCCGGTCTCGTTTTTTATCATTTCCATCATTCCTCATTTCCATATTAACCAATTTTTACCAAATTATTCATTCATAAGTTTTTCATTTTTCAGGAATTTTATATTAAAGCTGCTTTGTTAATTATTTTTTATTTATAATCCCGCAGTAATTTATATATAAATATATGTAGTTTGCAACGAATCCTCAAACCCTAAACCCGTTTTGAGACCGGCCGAACGTTATGAAAACAAAAAAGAAAAAAAAATCTATAAATATCTGTTTTATTTAATTTTTAGGTATGGATTTTACCATCGCAACTGCGGCCCTCCTCTCGAAACGCGCGATCACTGGTTCATGTTTTTTTTTGTTTTTTTTGTTTGTTTGGGTTGTTTATTCCTTTTCGTGTTCATCTCTCGCTCTCTCTCTCTCTCTCTCTCTCTCTCGTCCCTCTCATTCTCTTTCTTTCTGTTACAGGAGCGTCACGCAGTTACATTATTAAAGAAGATTAAACAGTATAAATGAATGCAATATCGTGATAAATTGTCCAGTTATTGTGAAGGGTCGGCCAATGAGATTGGACGCATTCCAATCGATCGTCGACCCTTCTATCGTGACGCTTCTTGCGCGTATCGTTTGATTTAATCCTCGCTCGCACATCCTATGCCTTGCGTCAAAAAAAGTATGAAATTACGTTGATTTCTCGAAATAATAGATTTTTGACGAAAAAATGTCAAATTACAATTGAGCTCTCGATACTTTTTTTTTTACGCGAGGCATTTTTTTTCTTGTCAATGTCATCCGAAGCACTATAATGTGAAAAAAAATATGTTCCTTGACTCAGGAGAGTACGAGGAGCAAAATAATATGAAAAAAAACGGTATTGAACTTCGTGTCGTTGAAATACAACGAAAAAAACAAAACGATTAAGACTGCTTACAACGTAAATTGTTTACAATTGCGAATATTTTTCCGAAAGTCTTTTATTCGAAAATGATCCCAGGAAAGTTGAATTAATATTAAAAAAAAAAAACACACACACAAAGAATGTTGACTGGAATGTAAAAAAAAGAAATTTCGTTGTATTTTGATAATGCAAACTTCAAAATCGTAACAAAAATGTATTTGTCTCACTTTGCTTGTCATCGGAGAGTTCTGCAGGCTCAAAAAAAGTGGTACTTATTTTTTTTGAGCCGAAATCGTGTCTCGAGACACGAATGCGAGATTCTTCGGTCGACGAGCAGGTGGCTAAAGGCAAAAAGAGGAGAAAAAAAAATGAAAATAAAACTGTGCGCGTTGCGGCGCGACAGAGCAAAATGGAGAGAGAAGGAGGGCCAATCTGCGCGGCGCGAGCGCGAGCGCGTGCGTTATAATGTTTCCATTTCTTTCTTTCTCTCTCTCTCTCTCTTTCTATCTCTCTCTCTCTCTATCCCCTTTTTTATCTCGTGGTTCGCGAACAATCCTTGATTTTAATGAAATGTATCTTTAATTTGGACTCTCTTAGGCTTGCTATCTGAAGGCCATTGAAACACGACCGGATTTTGCCGTCGCATGGAGCAATCTCGGATGCGTATTTAACGCCCAGGGTGAAATATGGCTTGCGATTCATCATTTTGAAAAAGCTGTCGCCCTAGATCCCAATTTCCTTGATGCTTACATCAATCTTGGCAATGTTCTCAAAGAGGCTCGCATCTTTGATCGGTAAGTTGACCTTGCTCTTTATCGATTTATTTTTATACATTTTATTTTTTTATTTTTTGTACGCCTACTCTCACATTATGAGTGGGATTCGGCGCGTATTAGTCCTCTCGAGACTACGCCCTTTCGTTATCTTATTGATCTCTTGTCCGAAACATCGTAGGACCAAAATATCGTCTTGACGACAACGCTCTTTTAATCTTCCTCCAAAATTGCACTCGGTCTTTTCACTTCCTGGGCCTTACGAATAATCAATATTGAAGAAAAAAAAACTGGTAAAATTAATTTTTTAGACGAATCATAGTGTTTTTCTAACAATTTATATCCCTATTTTTTATCTCAAAATATTCTAAAGTCAAAATTTTTTCAAATTCAAAAAATATATTTGTAGTAGTAGAAATTGTTGATTTTTTTCATTTTCAAAATATGGAAAAATGTCCTTTCGATTTGCTTAGATCCGAAATAAAATATTTGATACATCAACAAAACATATTTTTTACATAAATTCTATTTGAATGAAAATTTAATTAAAAAGTGAAAAGTGTGAATTTATTGTCAATAGTTACCAGATGGATCTCAAATCCTGATAGGAAAAAATCCAGGATTTATCGAAAGACATTGAAATTTGTTAAATTTGTATCTTATTTTAATCATCGTCGAGGTTGAAACAGTTCCAAACCCGATTTATTTTCATTTTCGTCGAAATTTTGGGTCTAAACTCTTATCTATACAAAAAATAATAATCCGTAAATCACTTCATTTAAAATGAGAAGTAATAAAAATTTAAATGTCCCGGAATGGTTATCGGTAATGAACGTTTGCCTCTCAAGTCCTGATGGATAACGATCATCGTTCCCCTTGATATATTTTTTTCCGGACGATCCACTGATGATAAGTTTGATGAATTGCGTATACGATGAAAATTGGCAAAATTGGTGAATGCGCGTGCGAAATGAGCGAGAGAGAAAGAGAGCTCGAGTCCTGGCCATAGCAGAGGGAATGAACAAGAGGGTACAGCGTCGGCGCCTGTGCAATAAAAGGGTGGCCACTGTCGTCGCTACTGCCGCGGGGGGACAGTCCCCGGTGCCGAACGAGCCAGTAGTTTAGTTCGTAGCCTCAGGAACACCTCGTCCATTCTTCTAACTTTCCACGATTCGTCCTTCCAAACCTTCTGTCTCTCTCTAATTTCTCTCTCTCTCTCTCTCTCTCTCTTTTCATTCACTTTATCGAATCTCTATCTTTTTTTAATCTCGTCCTTCCTGATCTTTCAAAACTCTTGCAGTCTCATTTATCTAGAGTAGGTGTGGTAAAGGTGGCCCGAAAGGGTAGACCAATAATTTCGCGAACGATCGCTCAATCATTTATCTTTTATTTCAATTTCGACGAAATTTATAAAATTATCAAATAATTACATTTTTCTGTGAAAGAAAAAAAAACGAATAATAAACTAAAAGTCAATGAATAAAGTCAATTATGGCGAATGGGAAGATAAGTTATTTCTCAAGGGAATTAAGGAGCAACGAGTGCGTCGTTATTGATGACGTCCATGCGATTATTGCACTCGAGTAATTGCGTCGTTGAGCCCAGAAAAAACGACACGCAATCCAGCCGTTTGAGACCTTGAACGTGTAATATCTCGTGTTTTTATCTCGCACGTTTTATCATATCGTCGTATATACCTTCGTCCTATTACAATAAATCCTTCCACGCTAATTGTCGAAGGAAAATAATAAATATTGATTATTTCGTAAATTGATGAAAATATCGTTGCGTTGAATTTCGTGCGTTGATCTCCGGGGTGGGGGTCTTTGCCAAGCATGGATAAGGAGGAATGGAGTACCAATGCGTTATCGTTTACACCGTGATATCACCCTCCAGCACTGTCGCACCTTCCTTTCGACTCCAGTTAGAAAGTACCATAGCTCGACCCGCACCACCCGGATGTGTCGCCTGGATTATATCGTGGATTAAAAGGTTTATCCTTTGATAAAAAAAACATCACTTTATCAGGAGATACCATGTACACGTTATAAATATTGACATACATATATTTTTTACTGTAAATTATCTCGCAGTTTAAATTTTTCCCCAAGGCCCTCCCAATGAATCAAATTATTGTACGTCAATTTCAACAGTTGTTTATTTATTTACATTTCTAATAATATATTTTATCATTACAGAGCTGTTGCAGCTTATCTCAGAGCTCTTAATCTCAGCCCCAACAATGCAGTCGTTCACGGAAATTTGGCTTGCGTATATTACGAACAAGGGTTGGTATTATGCGTTTATTTAATCCTAAAAGTTACAAATCGTACAACCATCACATTTTTATTTACGTATTTACATTAAGACACTTTCGTACTCAAATATTTACACGATAAGTTGTGAATAGAACGAAAATTTTGAAAATATCTCACCAAACCTCGTACACGATTCTTTTCATACCATTCGGATTATGTTTCCGTTTTTTTTTTTAATTAAAAAAAAAATTTCTTTCTCGAATTTCAACCAGCTTCACTTCTTAATTACAATGAAACCAATTAAAAATGATAATATTGTTTGTAAAGGCTCATCGATTTGGCGATTGATACGTATCGTCGAGCGATCGAACTACAGCCCAACTTTCCTGATGCCTATTGCAATTTGGCGAACGCGCTCAAGGAAAAGGGTCAGGTGGTGGAAGCCGAAGAGTGTTACAACACCGCTCTTCGGCTGTGCCCGACTCATGCCGATTCACTCAACAATCTCGTAAGTACAGTAACAAAAACAACAACAACAACAACAAACACGCCCTAAAATTACACATTTTTTAATATTGGATCAATCACACTGGGTCTTGAAGACCCAGGGAGCTTGTAAATTCGTCAAAATTTTCGTGTAGTCCATATTTTCTGTCAGGAATGTTACACCGATACAAAACCATGAATTTTGCACTTTTCTTCCGGGTTTTTAAGACCCAAAAGTCCCCTCCCACGAAGCAAGTCGCGAGTACATTAATATTAAGGATTTAATAATAAAGGATTAAATATTTCACAGGCAAATATAAAGCGGGAACAAGGTTACATCGAGGAAGCGACGAGACTTTATTTGAAAGCGTTGGAAGTGTTCCCGGAATTTGCAGCTGCGCACAGTAATCTTGCGTCGGTATTACAACAACAAGGAAAACTCAACGAAGCACTGATGCATTACAAAGAGGCGATAAGAATTCAGCCAACGTTTGCTGATGCGTATTCAAATATGGGCAACACCCTTAAAGAGATGCAGGACATTCAGGGCGCTTTGCAATGTTATACTAGAGCGATTCAGATAAATCCAGCATTCGCTGATGCTCATTCCAATCTTGCTTCGATCCACAAAGATTCGGGAAACATTCCCGAGGCCATACAATCTTACAGAACGGCCCTTAAACTCAAACCCGATTTTCCAGACGCATATTGCAATCTCGCACACTGCCTCCAAATCGCCTGCGATTGGACCGACTATGAGGCTCGCATGAAAAAACTTGTTTCTATCGTTGCTGAACAATTGGACAAAAACAGATTACCCAGCGTTCATCCTCATCATTCGATGCTGTATCCGCTGTCGCACGATTTTCGTAAAGCGATTGCTGCACGCCATGCCAATCTCTGTATCGAAAAGGTGAGAAAATCCCAGTAGACATGTCGATCTTTTTTTTTTTCTGCATACTGAATATTTTTCTTCATTGGATTTAATATTGATAATATTTTATATATTTAGTTTTTGACATGATTCGTAATGTATATTTAGGAATGATAAAATTCCAGAAAATCATTAAATTCAAAAGAATTGCAAAAGAAATCCAAGACTATGTGAGATCGGATTGACAAATCTCGCGAAACTTTCTACATTATTCCACAATAATGTAAAACAGACCAAAATATTAACAGACAAATTCTAAGTTATTTGAAATCTTTGAAATTCAAAAAAAAAAAAATTCTAGCTATTGTTCGATAACTGAAGAGTTTCTTTATAAAATAGAAAATTATATGAAACTTTTACAGATTTTACACGGATTACGAAGTATGCTGAGAGTTTGATAAAATTTTGAAGAATATTCATATTTTCTAAATCAAATTTGGTGCAATTTTCATTGATTCAATATTCATTTTTTTTTTTCACTATATTTTGATTTGTTAAAATGTAAATTGCAGTGTAATTATTTTTTAATTGATATTTTGTTTTTAATCTACCATTAAAAATGTATTTTTCTTGTTATTTGTTCGCAGATTCACGTATTGCACAAACAACCGTACAAATATCCTCGAGAAATCGGCGCAAGACTAAAAATCGGTTACGTATCATCCGATTTTGGAAACCATCCTACGAGTCATCTCATGCAATCGATTCCTGGTCTTCACGAGAAGAGCAACGTCGAAATTTTTTGTTACGCTCTTAGTACGGACGACGGTACGAATTTCCGGTCTAAAATAGCTCGCGAGGCCGAACACTTTATCGATCTATCGCAAATACCTTGTAATGGAAAAGCCGCTGATCGTATTAATTCCGACGGTATTCACATATTGGTTAACATGAACGGTTACACGAAGGGAGCGAGGAACGAAATATTTGCTCTTAGGCCCGCGCCAGTACAGGTCATGTGGCTCGGCTATCCTGGCACTTCCGGCGCCAGTTTCATGGATTATCTTATTACTGACGAGGTCACTTCGCCTCTCGAATTAGCACCGCAATACAGCGAGAAACTCGCTTATATGCCAAACACATATTTCATCGGTGATCATCGGTACGTTTCTCTCATTTTCTCTTTTTATTACATTTTTTCATATCGTTTATTGAATGTTCATACAATTTACAATTTCTATTGTCTTTTTTTGAAATCGAGAATAGTTTTTTCTCGTCAAACTTTCTTGTTGTATCGCATTTGCACGAAAACCCAGAAAAAAATGTGCAAAATCTGTGTCAATATAGTCAGATTTATTTTTATACAGTTTTAGTTTGACAAACACGATCACAGATTCAGAAAAACTGCTTTCCGCTAACCGTGTGCGTGTATTATTATTTTTTTTTTATTAATCTAACACTTTGGCATCGTTTTGCTTGTTTCATATTTCTACATTATTGTCTATAATTGACTCGCTTATAAGTTTAATTGCGTGAATATACGTGAGACAATTGATCATTATTTCGTAAAATGGCGCTAATTTTGTCTATTCTTTTTTTATTCAACAGGCAAATGTTTCCACATTTAAAAGAACGCCTTATTCTCACGGACAAACTAAGCATTAAGGGCAAAGTTGCGGACAACGTCGCCGTTATAAACGCGACCGATCTTTCGCCGATGATAGAAAACACGATGGTCAAGGAGATTCGCGAGATCGTCGTTGCCGATTCGAAGAACAAACCGGTCGAGATTTCTCTCAAAGTTGCCGAACTACCAACCACCACACCCATCGAAACTATGATCGCTTCCGGTCAATGTCAAATGTCGGTAAATGGCGTTGTCGTACAAAATGGTATGGCCTCGACTCCCGTCAATACGAAAACTGCTACCGGCGAGGAAGTCCCACAAAATATTGTCATCACTACGAGACAACAATACGGCTTACCCGAGGATGCAGTCGTATATTGCAATTTCAATCAATTGTACAAAATCGATCCTCTCACTCTGCACATGTGGGCACATGTGAGTTAATAATTTTTTTCAAAAAATTAACTTTTTTTTATAAAATATTAGGCACATCATTGAGAAAATTCATTAAAATTCTCTCTATTCGTCTAAGTTTTTCCATTATAATCATTTACACCAGCATTTAAGGTAAAATTATTGATACTATTGGAATTTTGTTACCGAAAGACTTGAGAAAAGTGTCAAAACAAATTCCAAAATTTTCACTTATCTCGAATTTTCGTAGTAGAAAATTACAATTTTTGAATCTTTTCCGATATGCTTTTGAATATTATTCAAAAAAATCAAAAATACTTAGATTTTCAAAATCAATCAAAGAAATTATATTTCTTGACGCAGAAAATGGATTTTTGTTGCCATTATAAAATAAAAAAATGTTCGTAACTGGAATGAAATAATTTTGAATAAGTTTATCGTAGAGAAATTTACAAATTTGGGTCTTTCGTAACTTGGTTATTTGCAATAAAAAAAAAAAAAAACATTCGAAATAATAAAGTTTTTGTTTTATAAACTTCAGATTCTCAAACACGTTCCCAACTCGGTTTTATGGCTGTTGAGATTTCCGGCAGTCGGTGAACCAAATTTACAAGCAACCGCACAACAACTCGGACTTTCACCAGGTCGAATTTTGTTCAGCAACGTTGCAGCGAAAGAAGAACACGTTAGACGCGGTCAACTTGCTGACGTTTGCTTGGACACTCCATTGTGCAACGGTCACACAACGAGCATGGATGTGCTATGGACCGGTACACCGGTCGTTACTTTACCCGGTGAAACTCTCGCTTCTCGGGTCGCTGCTAGTCAGCTCAATACTCTTGGTTGCCCGGAACTGGTCGCTCGTACTCGTCATGAATACCAAGACATTGCCGTCCGTCTCGGCACTGACCGAGAATAGTACGTTACTTAATTATCTTCATTAATTCCTCCAAATTTTATGAAAATCCTATTTATTCGAATTTTTTCTAATTCTTTTCGCCATTCGTTTCAAAAAATTCATTTCTATGAGTCTGTAGTAACCGTGAACGAATCTGAGGGCATTTTATTTTCAACAATTTACTTTTTCTGATTAAAATTGACAGTTGTGATCTAATGAAACATCAGATGATGAAATTCCCAAAAAAAACTAGCCCTTTTCTCAATTGAATTTGGCTATAAAGAGTAAACTCGAATACCTTCGAGTCAAATTAATGCGAAGCTTCAAAATCTACCAACATCTTGCTAATTTATTGCAAAATATTGATGAATAATTCAATTAATTACGTTTTCGATATTCTTCACGTCCAAATTTCTTTTTTATTTAACGATCCACTATAACAGTTATATGCTTGATTGATTTGTAATTATTTATTAACCTAATGACCTCAAAGAGATATTTCGAAGTCAAATTGTTTAGAAATACTCAGAAAAATGGTTGATTATTCCGGGAAGAATTTCCCTGATTGAAAATTAGTGTATTTATTGTTTAAAAAACAGGAATACTGAATTGATTGATTAATTTTTTGCTCTATTTTGAATTACAGTCTCAAAGCAATCCGCGCCAAGGTTTGGGAAGCTCGTTCGAACAGTCCACTGTTCAATTGTAAGATGTACGCAGCAGGAATGGAAATGTTGTACAAGAAGATGTGGGAGCGTTTTGCGCGAGGTGAAAAGCCGGATCATTTGGCAGCGGTTGACAAGCCGATGATTCTCGAATCTCAGAAGCAGGCGACAACGACGGCGCCTTAAAGATAAACGAAGGAAAAAAATAGTGATTGAAAAAAAAAAAAACAAAAACAAAAAGAAGAAAAAGAAAGCGCGTCACTACGGGACGAATAAATAAATATATATGTGCGTTTGACTATACATATATGTTTATGATCTCGAGGGAGGAAAACAAAAAATTGCAATTATGATGAGAAAATTGTTCCTAGCCTCTAGACGCGGATGTCGGATACCGTTTTTTTTCTCTATCGTTTTTTCTTCTATTTTCCACGACTTATTCTAAATATTTCCTATCGTAGATATTAGTTGGCCCTTTTCTCTTTCTCTTTTTCCCTCTCTGTCTCGATTTCCTCGAAGGATGTCTCATTCGAACGTTAAAAACACTACAATTGTAAATAAGTAAAAAAAAAAAATACAAAAACAAACATGGAAAATAACTCGGTTAAATTATTACTTATACGATTAAGACGATTCGCGGTATAATTTAATGAAAAAAAAAAGAAAAAATAACACATGTGTAGCATACTAGTTTACTTTTGCTCGTATAGTGCGATATCGATTGACGTATTGAGAGAAACAACAAAAACAAAGGAAAATAAAGGACGAATATGTATAAATATTGTTTTTTGGGGGTGGGGGGAATTATGCTATTGACGTTCGGCGCTTGCGCATCCCCATCAAAACCTCCTCCTCGACGCTGGAAATACTATCGATTCAACAGTCTAATGAGAAACTGGGTCGGTACTGCTTTTTTCATCCCCTACTCTCTCGCTCTTTTCTTAGCCCCTGGGAGGACTCGTCAAAGTTTTATACACAATTTTTCTATAACCCGCCGCCTCCTTAAGACCCTCGGATAAAAATACATTTTTTTCCACTTTCAACGAATCCTAAAGAAATTTAATTTTCCCATAAAAATCAACTACATATTATCCCAATTGTGAATTATTACCGAAAATCACGAAACCTTCATTCTGTACACGAGAAATTAAATTAGTCCGGAAAATCGATGTTTGTAGGCTAAGGCAATTAGTCAAATTCGATGAGGCTGAGATGTGCTTGGAAAGAGGTTCGTCACGAGACCCATATTTCGAAATTACTCTTTGCTCTCGAGACTCGTTAACAAAAAAAAAAAAAAGAAAGACGTGTATACAGGCCGATGGAATATTTGGAAAATGCGTTTTGACAAATTATTTTTTATTTTTCTTTCATTCTTCACACAATGTCTCTGAAATATTTTCTTTAAAACTACAGGAATTTTTTAAGCACACAATTTGGAACGCACGAAAAATCTATCAGCTACAAACAATTATTTGGGTCAAATTTTCGACTGAAAACTCATCAGTTTACTTATTAATTGAAATGATCATTTCGTGGCTCATCTCCCGAGATGAATAAGAAAACAAAAATAATTTTTTTCATTTTTTAAATATTCGAACATTAATAATCGAGCACGTTCTCAAGAGAAATGCTATTTTACCAAGAAGTCATACCGCGATTACGAGATTAAAAAAAAAAGGACATTTTTAAACTCAGTTCATTTTTGTAGTGAGCAAATTAGTATTTTTTGTCAAAAAAGTGGATTTCAATAATAATTCTGTGATCGGGATCACGATAACTGAAAAATTTGTCCGGGTCAAAATGACCCAGTATGTCAACGAAGGGTTTAAGTCACCGGAGAAAATAGGTGTGCAGCCGAAAGGTTAACATGAAATAAATGATCGATTGTACTTTTATAACGCAATTTATCATATTTGTTTTATTACGAAATTTCAGGATTTTCAAATTTCTTAAGTAACAATCGACTTCATAATATATAAAGCAAATCAACATTTGATATAAAAAACGAAAACAAAAGACATAAATGAATTAAAATGAAACAAAAAGAAGACTGAAATGATGGATTTTTGTTGTTGTTTTTCTACAAATAAAAAGATAGACTTGTTGAAACTTTAGAAAGTTAGTACGCATGCATATCTATGTATGCAAAAATCACATAGAGCGAGTGGGGCTCGCACAAGAACTGTGAATGCCTCAGATCCTTGACACGAATAATACAAGTACTCTACCCCATTGGCGTGGTGTTTGGTGCTTAAAATGTATAGATATATCTATATATAAAGGCGTCAACGGTGGTGTAACCATGACGACGACGTATCGATTCTAGGGTGGCTCACAGCGAGTATTCTGTGCTCTGTTTTTTTGTTTTCTCTTTCTTCTCTTCCGGCTCGACCGTTTGCTCTTTTTATTCCGTCCGTTGCCTACTGCTCTACTTTGCAAGGTTCACACATTTCCTCATTCGGGACAGATCTCGGATTTTCATCACACCTCTGACCGGAAGCGTCCTTGTCCAGCGAACGAGGAAAGAGAGAGCGAGAGTGTCCTGTTATTCTTCATTATATCATTACATTTTTACGCTCGTTCCTCTCTTTCATCCCGCTTTACAGCAATAGTAAATTCGTTGGTTCGACAAGCGCCACTCGCGCGGCTAAGCCTCAAGGCTGAAGGAATAATCTTTTTTTCCTTTGTTCCTTTGTGTTACGTAACAATGCGTTGGGACAATATCGCGAATGGAACGAAGCAGGAAGAAGAAACACAGCTATTAGCCCGATGCATGATTTTTATTTCTTATCCATGGATATTATCGTCTATAGTAATTTCAGGTTTTTTCTTTGCCAATGTATCTACAGGCTTTTACGCATACTCGTTAATGTGTACATATGTATAACTGTATACACGCAAGCCCGGAACTTGGCTCGGCTGGGCTACTCATCGTGAGACTAGTCAAAACTTGGCCTCGAGAAAAAAGGCCTTGGCAACAAGAGAGCCCTCAAAAATATATATAAATATGTATGTTTGTATATTAGAATGTCTTCTTCTCTATAAAGGTGTACATTATAATCCAGCCTTTCGCCGAATCAGTGTCTAAAGATGTATATTTCGAAATAGATATTAGCAACATAAGAAACAAGACGATGGAGCATTGATAGAGGTGTGATGAACACATCGAGAACCTGAATCGTTCAGACGGTAAGTAGTAGTGGCTTTACAGTTTGTGGCAAAGGCGGGAGAGAGAGAGCGAGAGAGACAGAAAGAAAGACGAGACCTCGTGGCATGTCCACGTGATGATGGTCCGTGAGCGTACGTTAGTGACGTCACTGAGCCACCTGAAAAGTGGGGACAGGGGAGAGGTCGGTACGTTTGGCTTACGCGAAGAAAATCTTGGAATCGAATACGAAAAAAAAGCAAATTTTTGGACAAATGAAAAATGATTTTCCATGATAGAAATGCGCGTATGATTCTGTCGGTTGTAGTAGATACGTTTGTACATAGTTAATGACCGGATGCACACGGCGGGGGCGCTTACGTAAGCGAGAAGCGTCGCGAGTCTCTCTCGCTATGTGGATCCGAGGGATCAAGGCTAAACGCCGTTGGCGGTTGGATGATGTACATGGGTTTTTTCTTCATGATTTTTTTCTCATTTTTTCCTTACTTTTTCTGCCTCTATTACACCGCAGTAGTAAATGCACACACGCATCACTTCAAGGTTAAACCGTAAGTAACCGCGAAGAAGGAAGGGAAGTTGTTATATGTATGTAGCAGCGATTCGTGGCTGCTTTTTTTTTTCTCTTATTATTTCTCGGGAAGAACAAGGCGTGTTCGATGAGCAGGCGTCGCGCAGAGTGATGTCATTCTCATCGTGCGCTGTTCCGCAATTCGAGCTCTTCTCATACACGCATATATATTATAACACGAACACATACATACTTCAAGTTATGCCGCGTTGAGAATGAATAAATAAGCAGTATGGGTAACCACACTAGTATGTGCATACCAACGGACATTCATTTTATGTATGCGTGTCTTTTTTTTGTCTTGTGTGCAATATACATGTGTGTGTTCATGTATAAAATATGCCGTTAGGTATAGTGTATCCTTCGCGATAATATATATTTCGGCCTCTAGCGCATGCGAGAACTCTGCTCGTTCTCGTTGGTTCTCTCGCGAATCCCGAGAAAAGATGGCTGCCGTGCCAACACACTACTGCCTCTAATAAATGGATAAAATTGCTCGTGTTCTTTATTCCCCGGTGTGTTCCAATGATATCGTTATATTATACACACAAGTGTATATTAGAATGTTGCCAAATGTATATGTATCTATGGAATTATGACATAGATTTGAGGCTAATTATCCGCGAAGAAAAATGTTTTCTCGGCAGGGAGAGAAAAACGCCTGAGGGGAAATGGGCGGGAGGAGGGGGAAGTGGCACCAATAAACTCTTTGCGTAGATGTTGTATTGCGATATAGGCAAAAGTAGTCTTGTCGCACACGACAGAGCGATTACGAAAGTAAATGAATTTAGAAAGTCGGTGTGTTTGGTGAAGGGGCTTTATTTTACCGCGCGAAGAGATCGGCCCTGCTTTATAGAGTGCTTGGCAGGCAAATCTATATACGGCAAGGCAAGCTTCGTCGTCATAGAGAGAGAGAGAGAGAGAGAGAGGTTGGCGCATCAACTTTTTATGTACATTTATTCGCATACATGATTTATTATTCTTTTTTTTTTTTTTTTTTAATACAAAAAATATATGTATCTGCGTGTATGCGTGTTTAGGCACGACGTAAGCGCGCGATGTAAGGAAAGAATAGTTACGCAACGAGATACCCTCGAGCGTAATTACAGGTATTAAAATATTTGTGCGCCAGTGAAAATCGCGTTAATTGCCGTCAACCCAGAGTCAATCGTTCCCACTAACTAATCTCCTCATATACACATAAATATGTACATGCGGATTAGTTGAAGCAGTTGAAAGAACACAGTTTTCACCGTAGTCCTGGCATTCGTGTACATGCAAGTACATATTTTCTATATGTATACGTATGTACGATGTCGTATGTACAACGTTGGCTTGTTAATCGATGATCCCGCGCGCAAGGTGTATTGTCACAGAGTCAATAGGAGAGAGAAAAAGACTGACTGTTTTAAAAAATTGAGCCAAGCCAGTTTCTCACCCCCAATGACCGAGCGACGTTCTTTTCATAATCCTCGATGAGTTTGTGTATCGCAAAGATTGAAAAAAAAAAAAAAAAAAAAGAATAAAGATAGAAAACAAAGTTGGAGAATAGGTGGGTTATTAATTTCTTGAGGTTCGTCGTAAACATTGAAAAAAAAATGAAAACGGGGTATAATAAACGCGTTCGAAATCTCTGTCCGCGTGAAGGCGAAAAAATCGTAGAGAGAAAGAGACGCAAGCGCCGCATGAGAACTTCCGCGTCTCAGCTCAGCAGCAGTTGCCAACCAACTGGTGTGGAGAACGTTAGATCACACACTGCCCCAGCTAGAAGCTAGTCACGGCTGTGTCACGTGACGATTGCGTCACAGTAACCCCACACCGCACGAGCACACCAGCCCGCTCGAGCGCGCGCACGCTCTTTCCTCTCTGTCTGACCGCGGGTTTCTCTCGCTCTCTCTCTCTCTCTCTATCTTGCTCGTATGTCCTCTGGCCCCCATCGTTTCCCCAGCGCGCCGCCATCTTTACCCACTCTGTACACGCGCAATGTTCCTTTTTTCGCTTTTCTTTCTTTCTTTTTTCTTTTCGATTCTACAATCGACCTACAATGCGTACGTGTGTGTGTGTGTGTGAGTGTGTGTTTGCGTGCGTGTTTCAACACGCACGAGGGCACAACGAGAGACGCGCGTGAATTAATCGCGATAAGAGAGAATATATAAATGTTAAAAAATCACAATGACGGTGTTACTTAGAATTTTTTTGTTTCCTTTTTTTATTTTGTTAATTCACTGATTATACAAGTACCAACGCGATTTTCAATATCCTCGTATCCAATGCACCGAAAGTTTTGTTTCCGTTATTTTGTGTTTTTTTTTTCTTCGTTCTTATTTCAATATGGTAACAATGTAACGCGCGAATAGTCCCGTATTTCTTTGTTGGCAGGCGTACACGCGACAGTTTTCCTTTTTTTGTCTTTGCGTTCGAGCGGGATTATATATATATTATTATTCTTTCGTTTTTTTTTCTTTTTTTTTTCACTGTTTTCGAATGGAACTTAGATCGCGAATTAAAGCATTTTTTTGTTGAACTTGTCAATATTGCGAGAGTCTTTGTAAAACAGAGAACGAACGAGCAAGAGGCAGAGAAACGAAAGTGCTAGTCGAACTAGAGAAGGGCGAGGAGACGAGTCTCGGAGCACAGAACCAACTGCCAAGACGGGCTGCGACGAACGAGAATGTGTTCCTCTTCCTCGGCATATCCGTCGCTTGCATTCACCAGATACACCCCACCACATCGATTCGCGGGATAACCAGCCGCGCAATCTCGCAATAGAGAGCTTTTCATTGGTCACTTATGATTCTTTGCTCGGTGATTGGTGAGAAAGGGAACAGTCGTTGGCGACCTCGTCGTACATTACACCACCCTCCTCGCCTCCCAAGCCGCCTCCCTCTCTGCAGCCCGCGGGTCCGTTGGGTTCGTTATGAACATATACATGCTCTTTCTTGCCATCGTCGTCAACCTGTACTCGACCCCCTTGCGGCAAAAGAACCCCTTTGGATTGCGCGTGCAGCGCTTTTTTCGGATGGCAACCGTGATCGAACTATGCCCCCCCTCCCCCCTCCTTCTACGCCCCTTGTCCCCTCTATTCTTCAATCTTCAAGCAAAACGCGGAAAAAGATTTTTACACCAGCGTCTTTCTATAATATATCCATGTTGGCTTCTAACCAACTTTGCATGTATATTTTCACGCAAACATTCATGCCTATATTTATGTTTATGTGTGTGTCGTGCATATGCACTTGTATATAGAAAAATATGAGTAATGTAGCTGTTAATAGACGCCTATGTGAGAGACGGAGAGAATTGGGCGCGGTAACCTTCGACCTATTTAGTTGTATCGATTTCGTGGAGCTGTGTAACGCTGCGGACAAATAAGTGGGTCAGCAAGAACCGCAATGGATATGAAGCTACTCGAGGTGCAGCGTCACCATCACAATTTCCGCCAGTCTCTCTCTCTCTCTCTTCCTCACTTTGACTCTTTCATAATAATCCAGAACCTGCTAGAATAATAATAACGCATATAGCGTACACACATATTCGCCTCTCTCTGTACCAATCGTGTTTAGTTCGCATTATCGCGATTTTCCGTTACGTCACATCGTATTACCCAGCACTTGCATGTTATTTTTTTTTCTTTTTTCTTTTTCCTTTTTTTTTTCACGATCAAAACGTATTCGTTCGTTCAAACTTCGAAATATATGTTCGTCACTTAAAAATAACGTGAAAACGTTCTATTTTCGTAACTATATACACAAAGTGGTGATTCGGTGGCTCGTAATGTACGAGATAGATTATCCTCGTTTGCGACGACCCTACAGTCGCGCGCCTTCATATTAATGTTATTTAAGTATATCTCTACTACACAAATACATACTCAAGTAAACGAATATCTATATATATATATATATATATACACGAGATAGTTTCGTAGTGGATATTGCCGCTGCGTCCTATTTCTACTAGGCTCGTGAAAGTTCGGAGATTCGACCGATTTCGTCCGAAGCACGAGAATGTAAGTAGGTCGAGTCGAGCCGCACGTGTCGTCCTTGACTGACATAGCGCGGTGCGCATGCGCCGGTATACTCATCCCGTGTAGCTTGCCGCATTGACGCTCGGCCAAGGAACAGAGAGTTGGATTCGTGAGATTTTCTTAATTCTTTGTTCGTTCTATGCGAGCACACGTTTACATACTCACATATATGTTCAAATGATCGAATGAAGAAACACCATAATGTGTTGTTGGTTAGGCGTGTGTGTTCTCGCACTCGTACGCGTATACAAATATATATATATATATATATATAAACAAATGCGTGCTATTTCTTGCGTAAGCGCGTGCAGGAAATTCTATAGCAGTTTTGGCGGAGTATACATGGTGAGCGTTGAGCGAGAGAGGGAGACCTTTGAAACTTTCTAATCGTGTAAGATCGTTCGAGCTACGGTTTGCGTATATATGAGGAAAAACTGTACTATACAGACGGGATCAATAATACGAAGCTATATGTTACTTAGACGGTATATATCTGTAGGTATGAATTTATTCGCAGAATTGTAGAAAACGAATGTGCTGCTGCTTCTGCTTCCTGCTCGGTGTGATACAGAGTCGCCCCCCATGGCAACGCGGGAGCAAAAGATACCCGCTCATTTTTCTACTTAAAGAAAATTCCGCAACGATCCCCTTTCTTTTTGGCGGGAATATTTAAAATGGCGTTGCTTACGAAACAAAAGGGACTATATTTTCTTCGCTAAGCTTATTGTTTTTTCGCTCTATCGTTGAAATGATTATGATGGGAAAATTAATTTGGCCTCGTTTTTCTCTGCGATATATGCGCTTATATGTATAGATATATACTGTTACCATGCGGTTAGAGAACAGCAGCATCAACCGTATATATAGTACCAACGACAGAAACTGACAGAGAGGATAGCTCTACATACAGTAGAGTATTGATCAAACACCGCCGCGTAGCTCCCCGTATAACGTCGCCCTGCTGTGTGTGTATGTACTAACCTCTCACGAGCGTGTCAAGCACCACCGCGATCCCCGGCCTACCGCCCAACTCTAGTCAACATTTATATGCACATATATGTACTTTTTCTATATATATATATATATATATACTATTATTACATTCCCAGCAATCGAGGACCTGAGCAGTGTGACCCATTTGGCAACATTCCCACCATTCGCGCTTTCATCCCACGAATCATGAATCTACATTTTGTTTGTTCTCTCCTATTCAGAATGACCTATTTTTAGAAGAAACTTCAAGAAATCACTAATTAAGAGAATAAAAGTGATTTTGTTAGAAAGGAACTGGGTTAGTGGGTGACACGTTTTATCGATCCGTTAATTCGTTATATATTTATCATAGTGTTTTATCTGTGTGTATACATTCTTGGTTTCTATATATATATATATATTTATAAAGTGCATATGTTTGTATTCGCATATTATGCATATATTCGTGCAACTCTGATAAACGTAATACCCGCTCTGGCCGATCTGCGCCAAGTTGGGGACCTCGCGCTCGACTAGAGAAAGGTTCGACGACCCGCGCACGTGGATTACCCACCCAAAGTAGGTCACGACGTGACACGACGCTCAATCAAAATGGCCGCTTCCCGAGCCAGCACTCGGGCGTTGCTCATAGACCTCCGCGTGTAGAGTAGACAAAATTTATTCATTTGAAAAATATAATTCATTGCTCGTTTCATTTTACTTTAGATTATTGGGCGTTTTCCCATTCTTGTTTTTGTATATGCGTTTTTTCTTCGGCTATCACACTGTCCGCTAATACGTACGCTCGAGCTCGAGGCTCTCTGAGTTTCTCGATTGCTTCACGAGAACCTTATCTTATTTCCGGGTATAAAATTATACTTCTCGCTCTCTCTCTCTCTCTTTCTCTGTCTCTCTCTTTTTCCTATCTGACTCGACCAGCTTGCTATACACGAAGCGAGGACACAGATTACTTGAGATAATAAATTGACGATATAATGAGAAAAAAATTACTTCCAATTGCGGTAAATAGACACGTGCCTTTTAGAACTGGGTAAATTATGTCTGTTTTAAAGACAAGAAGAGAAATTTTTCTTCATGATTTCACGAAAATATAACAGTTTTACATTTTTTTCGTATGTTCCGTAAAATAATAGTAAAGGCAGCAGCACCGTACAGTTTTCATTGTTGGCAATAATCAACATAACCTTTCGCGTTTTTTTATCATTGAAACGTCGACTTTGTGCAACCTTTGCAGAAAATACTTCGAGTCGAGCACTTGTGAACGAAAGAATTCCAGTTCTTCCCGGTGACTAATGCGCCAATAAAGCAAATAAATGCGGACGTGTACGTTGCTTCGGAATTCAATATTTCAAAACAATATCTCAAAGTTCCAAACAATGTTTTCTAAAAAAATATTCCATTCCAACATTTTCATTCTCTTGCCGGAGAAGAATTGTGCTTTTAGTAGAATTTCAATGATATTGTGCGGAGTTACCAAACTCCTCTCTAATATTTATCTCTTCTGTATAAAATAACAGGTTTTGCTTTTAAAAATCTTAAAATTACGAAATAATAGTATTACTTAATAATTAATGGGTAACCGTCACACATCGATCGTGTCGTGACGTTCTACCTGTCAAAAATATTTTTCCTCTGCGATAAACTCTAATATCGACCGATGGTAAGTTACCGGCCGGTGGTTCAATTTCTCTTTCGTTCTCGTATCCGTCGCCCCAGCAAACTAAATGGTCGTACAGTACCAGTACGATGTGAGTATTTCCTGGTATTTCGTACAGTGTGTACTGGTACAAAATCTACCAGGTACGTACGTACGGTAAACGTACGATCCTGATACAAGCGTATTGGTAGGCGGTATTACCAAAGTACCTTTGCTGTGTAGTGATAACACTCGGTCATAGCAGTGCGGTGTGTTCTCAAAGTATCAGAATGTATGGTGGACTTTACAATATAATATAAATAAATGTTACGTAAATAAATGCGTGATTAAAACGTTGTACTTTCATGGTATTAATACGGACCTTCTACAATACCGACGGTTCAGGACTCAATCCGGCATTCCGACCACCACCGAGTTAGCCCGGTCAAGTCAAATAAATCGACTTTTTTAAATATATAAATCATTGGTGGTCGTACAGTGGTTTTTGGTGGCGCAATTAGATTCTTCAGTGGCCTATCTATTCATTCGCTTATTTGTAAACATTTATTCTATTCCTTGTCAACGCGATTATATTTTTAATCGTATTTTTCGTAAGTGAAATTAGAATTTCACCAAAAAAATAATGTAAATACTACTATGAATTATTCTTGTGTATTATTCATGAAAATACAAATCCCTCTCTAGTCTCCCTGATTTAATCTATTATTCTAGTTGTTTCTATAAAATTACTAATTATTTTTTATTTTGTCTTATTTTCAAAGAAAGCCCTACGGTTGTATAGATATTTTTATTCATTGAAGATAAAAAAGAATTCTACTTGTACTCTATATATTTTGTTCTGTAAAATTTATCAGCATCGACGAACGATGAAGCGTAGCGTTGAATTGAACAACCGACGCTCAGACTGTGTATCGCTGGCCGGCCCCCGACTCCCGACTGACTAGCCTTATCACGCGCTCCCGCTCACCCTACTGCCCCGCGCCCGCCCCACCAATTGCGCTTTCACGCTTCTCCCCTCACGGCGCGCTGCGGCACGATGAACGCTCTCCCTGTATACAGTACGCTCTCAACCGTAGCAAGCACAAGGGACTCACGGGAGCGCGTAGAATGTAAACAAACCAAACGCATACCTCATATGTTTACTTCGAAGTCTCTCTAATTGTTTATTCCAATATACCGAAAAATAAATTTATCCAATAATAATATTCATTTCATCATTCGTCAAATATTCGATAGGAAATAACGAGGAAATAAAATTTCAATCACAGGAAATCATTTTCAACGTGTTATTTATTGCAAGCGAGCTTCAGAATGTAGCTGTCGTAATGATCTCTAATACATCGTAATTAATATTATGAGACTAAAAAAAAAAACGATGATATTTATCGCAGGGTTGACGTTATCGGCACGGATAAACGCATTATTATATGGTTACGGAGATTTTATCTTTTTGTATATCTTTTTCATCTGCAATCACGTTAAACGTAGTATCGTCATACATACGCATACTATATTTATCATAGTATCGCATATATACTATTTTAGATACTGTAATACATATATACATACAAAGAGGCGGAGGGATTCGGATCTTTTGTTTGTTTGTGGAAAGAATTATTTAAATATATATTTGAATGTTCTTAAAGAAAAAAAAACGTCAAACATCATTGATAGCCTACGGATTAACGGAACGTTTCTTCACATTGTATAAAATAAGGGTCCAGAGCACCATTTTTCTTCTTCCATTCCGAATAATAAACGTCTTTTCTTATCGGTTGTTGTTGTTATTCTTTTAATTATTTACAAATTCAAAGCCTCTTGACGAAACTCCAGAGACACGTATTTTATACGCAAGATTAATTTTTTTTTTTTTTTTTCATTTTGTTTCTTGCTTTTGCTCGCATTTTTACACGACTTGGTGTAATAATTATTGTTCTTGTTTTCGCTTTTCTTTTCTTTTTATCGTGTTTCGCAATGTTGAAACATGGGTGCTGTGGGCGAGCCACTCGTCCGGCAATTTTGCTTCTTATGATGCATCGTCGAACATGGAGAAACGAGGAACAGAAAACTGACTATTATATCGCGAAAGTTCGTGGTCAATCGATCGTTTTTTCAAATTAAAAAAAGTTGGTTAAAAAGAAAAAAAAATTGATATTACCAGAAATTCAGAAGTTTTTTTTTCGATTGTTATTTAACTTCGGAATATAAACAAATTTGAATAAAAGATTCAATGCGAAGTACAAAAAATAATGGAAAGAATTTGAAAAAAATTGAGAACAAATGAACTCGTTTTTGCTTGGGTTTCAACAACGAGTGCGAAGTTGCAACATTTTCATAATCCAAGCATTTACTTTTTGTTCCTTCTTTTCTTAATTCAATAGTATTGTTATTAACGCGCATTGAATTTTACTTCGTGTCCCGTGAACGTCCGTCGCGTGACTCTTGCAGCTGCAATAAGTCTCTCATTACTGAGCTCAAAAGTTCGGAGGACCTTGTCATTGCGGGAATAATAAATGAGGTTAGTTTTTAAGATTTGCAAAGATTTCGACAAAAGATTTGATGAAAATATAAGAAAATATATCAAAAAGGATAAGAAATGGAGAAAAAAAATGGTTTGTTAATCGAACGATCGATCGCAGCACGAAATTCCGCTTCTTTTGACCACGGAGGCACGAGAATTCACGTGTCTCTTCGAGCGTCCTTGGTCCGGTAGAGTAAGTAAGATCACAAGCGTCTTGGGGTTGTTCCCCATGAAGGGAGATCGCCCCGGGTTAGAAATAAACGTAACATAAACATTTTTTTTTTTTTCATTTTATCTCTTAATTATCTTAACGGTAAACTTAATGAATAAACAATAATCCTTGTCGTTTAGTTTCGCGCTTATTTTTCTTTTGGCTAGAACATTATCGTCATTATATTTATTTTGTTTTATTTAATCGTCTTTTCTCATCTTGTCAGCGTGTTATTTTGCACAAAAGTGTAAAATACCATTTAAAAAATTCATATTTACAACGTCGTTCCTTCCGCACTTCATCTTTCTTTATTCATTCATATTTCTTCCATGCGTTAACACACACCGTCAATTGTTTATTAATTCTCTTGCAGATGCGCCTCCCGAACATCATTTACCGTCAACGCATATCCTCCATTATCTAAATCCTTATATCACATGTATATAAGAAGGCACCACGTGGCAATGAGGCTGGATAAAAAAAAGCTCGTACGAATCCACACGAGACACAGTGCTTCCGCATTTTGGCTGTTTTGTGTATGTTTCTTTGTATCTTTCCGTAAACGCCACCAAAAATTCATGAAAAATATTCTTTTCTCAAAAAGTCAAATAAGTTTTGCGAGTCAGACGCAGAAAATATATATTTATACATTCACATATACGCTACCGAATATATTGCACCAAATTCGAGTATCGTTCATTGATTCAATTCAAATTTACAATCGATTTAAGCTCGACAAACAAACAAAAAGAATGTACAAAATAATTCATATATTAGAATTTTGATTTTCTCTTGGAAACAATTGAATAAATAATATAAATTCATCTCTTGATAAATAAACAAACTAATTTTGTTGAGCGAGCAGCCCAAAATATGGCTTGTTTTACTGCGTCAGGCTTTATTTTAATAGTTTTACTCGGTTTTTCTATGTGTCTCATTAATTGTTTGAGTTTTTTTAGTAAATATGAAGTACAAAGTGGCGCCGATCGTATTCACCGGGAAGAGGATTCGCAATGTCGTAACTTAACGACTCGAGCTTTAACAAAGACTAGGCACTTAAGGTTCTTTTTATGTTTATTTACTTTTTCAGGGAGAGGATCAGACCTGGGAGTCGTTAAGAAGAAACGGAATGACCTTTTTTTTTTCTTTTCTTCACGACCCTCACGTGGTGAGACAGACCCAAACTTTATCACTCTCACGTTTTTTTTGCTCCCTTATTCACGTTAATAACACTTACGCGATAAATACTTCTCGTAGATCGAAAAAAATATATTTTTTCACTTTTTTGTTGTTGTTTTGTTTATCTCTTCGGCGATGAATTGTTTAGCGATCGTCAAGTTTTTCAAGCTTCTCTAATCAATCGCTTCTTTAAGAGCTGCCAATTGTTCCTCACCGAGTTTCACCTTGTCCTGGATTTCACGTCCGTCCATTATTAGCTTTGCTTTCATGTTTATGAAGTGCTGATAGTCCGCGTATTCGTCGTCGTTAAGGTACTTGGAAAGTATCGCCGAGACATTTACGCTTCGCTTGTCTATGTTGCTCTTTAATATCTTTGCTTCCTCCAACTGATCCATAAGCTTGTCACGTTTCGATTCCAATATTTTCTGTCATTAAGAAAAACGTTTCAAAATAAATTACAGAGAAATTTACTAGACGATTTTTTTTTCTATTTTAACATTTTTTTGAATTAAGAAAAACCTCTGGAATCAATTGAATGAAAAATGCAAGGTTTTACATACGAATTCACTGTTTTTATGTTTGTTTAAGGGAAAATAAAGTAGAATGAAAATCAAAAAATAAAGGGAAACGAGATTAAATTTAGCATCAAATTCTCTTCGACTTACCCTCTCAGGATGATCAGCTGGCATTCCATAAAGAGCGTTTTCAGCACGAGCCAATCTTCCACTAAGTCCAAGAAGAAGACTCGTTATTTTGCCTACTTCTTCTACGTGCAAACGATATTTTGATGCCTCAGCAGGACGGGCTACTGCTGATACTCTCGACGAGACTCGAGCTCCCAACGATTCATTCAATTCACCCTCTTCTCTCACAGCTTCCTGTTCCGCCCTTAAAACTAAGACTTTTTTGTCCAACCTGAGTACGAGTTCCTCCTGAAAAATACAAGACATTATTATTACATTACATTAATATTACAGAATTTAACGATTTATTACTTATTTTTCATACGAACGTAAAATCATGAAATTTTATTCTTTTACGTAAGAATTTTATTGCAAAACGTACAAATTTAAGAACAGAAATAAATTAAAAACACTACAATTGAAAAGTAAATCTTCGAAAATGTATCGATTTTTGAAAAGTCTTAACGAAATTGACATTTTTTCTTCCCTAAACAGAGAAAATTACAACAGAAATTTCTGGTAAATTGTAAAAAATAATACAAATTTTCATGAAAACAAAATATAATATTTTGCGTAAAAATAATAAAAATAGGAAAAAACAGATGAAAGATTTTACCTTTTTCTGCCTGAGGTCGAGGCTTTCGTTGGCATTGTTCGTATTGTTCGACCGTGTCGAATTTTCCGAACTATTAGAAATATCCTCATCAGTGACATCACGGGAGTATCTAGTGAGAAATCGAGCTTTGCCTTCGGAGGTTGTAAAATAAGCCGAAGTTGGTGAGAGAGGGCTGCTGGGATCAGTGCTTGACAACGGGGTCGTAGGTGTTGAAGGCATCGTATCATTTCTGTATCGAAAAAAAAAGAAAAAAAAAACAAACCATAGATTAGAAAATATTTCTCAATTGCAGTCAAACGCAAACAGGGGTAAATTTAAAAAAAAAATCACCCGGCGTATGTCATTGAGAACGAACAATGTGTTGACGCGATTACGTCAACTCGCGACGGTGACTCATGCCACTGTGAATCAATAGGTGTACGGAACTCGATTCAAAACATTATATTTATGTACAATTTACAAAACTTCACAAAATTAAACAAGAAGAAAGCAAGAAAAAAATGAATTCAGTGATTTTAATCGAATTTTAATCGAATAGTTGACATTAAATATATTTTCGTTAACTTTAATCAAATGAAAATGCACATTTTGCGAATTTTTGTCGAGTTTATATATTTGAAAGAATTTTTATGCATTTTATCAAATTTTATCCAACAAAAATGCACTTTTATTCGTCAGAATATGAAATTGGCGTAAACGAAGCTTTTCAATTCGGCACAATGTGTTAATTATCGTAAAAGTTAATTTTTTGGATTATTATTTATTGTGACGATGAAAATATACGGTATGACTGATTAATCCGACGAATTGGTTAAAACTGAATAACGAACAAAGTCTCGGACAGGAACGTAGGACAAAAATGTAACCTCCCCACCCTTCAGAACCTCAGCCCCTCGTGCTCGTAGTGCCTACTCGCGATGACAATATCATTTATGGGTAAGTTACGCAATTTCATAGTCGTAGAGTGCACTTTCACTCGCCTTGAACGGGAGTGCGAGAAAATATCTTTCACGGTTCATTCAGTCTAAATTATGTCATAATCGAAGAAATTTCAAACGATTTAAATGTGATAACTAAACATTGTGTTAAACAAGCAAATAACTTATTTGGGGGATCGAAAGAACTGCAGGGAGTTGTGAAGATTTTTTTCAGAGGTTAAAATGCTCGAGGGACTGTTTACCCGAAAAGAATTCTCGGACTTACGAGAAGAAACGAAAAGAACGATCAAAATTCCATCACGAACGTTACTGTTTTTTTTTTTTTTTTTTTCGTAATTGTTTCTCGATCACGCGATAAATTCTATCACGTGCGTGTCCCGAAAAAGAAACGCCAGGAAAGAGATAAATCGAAAAACCGAGAGGATTTAGTGAGAAAACGAAAATAAAATTACTCGAACTTAATCGTTATCGTTACTATCCTTAATAATAATGGTAATGAAGTTTTTTTTTTCGAGTCAAGAGTTTTTAACGCGAGTTAGCACCCACGCACTTTAGAAAATCTATCCACGAATCGTCTTCCTCGTATTTGAGAACGAGTAGGGGAGAAAGGGGAAAAGAGAGAGGGAAAAACAAAAAAAAGCACTATCGTCACGCGATGTCTTCGCGGGCACGTGAGCTGGGTTAAATCCTAACGGGTTATCGGGTAAAAGTAACACTCTCTTTTCTCGAGTCAACTCGTCGCGTGAATCTCCTCGGGCAATGAATTCGATCAAGTCTCTTCTTCTTTGTTTCGAAACGTAAGACGTTATACATTTTTCGACCTTTACGATTAAAATCACACGGAGACAGGGAAAGAAATGGTAATCTAAATATATTTCATCGTTTTTTTTCTTTCTTTACGCCATAGCTCTTTCACTCACTTTGCATCGTCTTCGTTTTCGTTCTCCACAGAACTCGACGAATTCAGATCATCCAACGAAGGTGGCCGTCTTGGACGCGGTTGCAGTGTCGCTTCTACTCTGAAGAGACCTGACACGTAATCTGTCGGTTTTTTGTGTTCTGGCGCTGGCACTGGAAACAAGTAATTAAATAAATAAAAATTCATTGATCTATGAAATTTACGGTTCAAACTTTCATTTTTCGGTTACAATTCATATATTTTTAAACGAATAAAACGTCCTCTCAATGAATATATTTTTCAGTATACAAGAAAACCCTATTTTTTCGTAATTTGAGGTTAAGTTCGTAAAGAGAAAACGTTTGATTAGACGTCTTCGTTTCAGTGAAGACGAATCTTTCTACGTGATTGATTTTTTTTGTCGATTGTTGAGTTTTCTTTGAAAACTTGTTTTTCGAATACCAAATGCCTACAGACTTTTGAACTTATAGAAATGTAGGTTAAATGACAGATTTTAATTTGGTCGAAATAAAATTAAACGAGACCCTTAGAAAATGCAAATTGCTACTTGAGTCCAACGAACTCGGTCGCATTCTTTGCACAAGACTCTTACGGAAGGTAATCTAATAAACTGGTGTGTGGCTTTGGAGCGTTGATCGTATTAACGCTTATTAAATTGAAAGGTCGACGCTCCGGTCGCTTGGCCACTGGCCACTGTGGCTTCTCGTTCTCTCGAGTTTTTTTTTTCTTTAATTCTTTTTTTTTTTTCATCACTCGACGGAAACCCACGCGTATACATGCTCTCGCGTACATTACACACTATTTATACACCCGGCTGTTTTCAACGAGCTGCGAATTCGCCAGAAACTTCGTAGCAAATAAAAACGATGCTATGAAATATTTCCGCAAAACAAACTTGAGAAGAATGACTCAATCAATTCGAATGTAAATTCTATTCGAATCAGACTAATCGGTGGAAAAAAAGTCTTGAAAAATATAGACTTGACATGTGACGTAAAAAAAATAAACAAGCTTTGCGACATGAATGATGAGAAACTCGGTGGTTCACCACCGACGAAGCCAAAGAAATAAACTTGGGTCTGTTCGGACCGAGATTGAAACCGCGTTAAGTTAATAAACAGCGTTTACGAGTCGCGAGAGTGAAAAGTACAAGATTACGGTGTTTCGAGATGTTTTTCATTTTGGAAATCCTATCAAATTATAACAAATCGTTGCTGGGAGTTTTATTTTATTCAGTGGACTAAACGAAACGAGACGATACATATGTCGATCGATCGCGAAAAGACATATTATGTCCAAACGTAAACAAGCGGCACTCACGTCTCGCTGCTTCTAAGAAAAAAAAAGTTCCCGAAACGGTCGATTGTAAAAATGAAAAAACTAGATTTCTCGGGATTGGGTAAACGGATTTACTTCGAATAAGGACCAATCGAAAGATAAAAAATCGTAGAAAATTATAATCTAATTTGAGATCTTTAGCTCGACCCGTTTGTCCGTGAAAGGGGTTTTTAATATTTGTGACGTCATAAAATCACTCAAGACTAAAATAAATCCAAAAATATCCGAATATTTTGTGTAATTTCAATTACATTTCGTTGACTGTATTTAACGAAAAATAATTCGACCATGGGAACTGAATTTTGAAATTTACAACAAAATAATTTTTCTAGTGCAAAACTTGAAATTGATAATCTTTTACAAGCAAATATCAAATGAAATCAACTCAAGAATAAAAAAAAAAAATAACCAAAAATATATTTAGTGAAATAAGTAAAGAAACAACTTACAAAGAATTGGAACGAGTTTGTCGTTAGGAGCGAGTTGATTGGCAAGATCTCTGCTGAGTTGCTCGCATTCGATTTCCTCAGGGAGTTTTTTTCTACTAAGAGGAAGAACATCCTCAAGTAATTGTTTGGTGTCGGTGGTGTCGTCTTCGTCAAAGATTTCTGTTTGTGAGGAAGCATCGATGGTGGTAGAATTGACCCTAAGAACAATTTCGCTTCTTTGAAGAAGAGTAAGTCCCTCGATGCCGGGTTGAGGTGAAACACAAGGTGAATTTTTATTTTCAACGGGTGAATATCGCGGTGAGGTCGATGAGGAGGATGAGGAGGAGATTTTAGAAGCTGCGCTTGATAACGAGGAGGATCTGGATCTTGAGGAGGATGTTCTTCGTAAGCTCGCGTTCGTGATCGTAACTTCGGTCTGACTCGATCGCGCTCTGGGTGAATTAGCGCCTGTCCAGTTATTTTCGGTTTGGGAAGGACTGGAAATTTTTCTTTTGATAATTCCTTGACTCCGGTTGGTCCCGTGACCTTGTTCGAGGTCCCTAATGGCCTTGGTCTGTTGTTGCCTCGTGGAGGCTTCTGTGTGATGATTAACGCGTGGCGATGATCTGGCGGACTGATTAGCTTCGCCGGAAGATCTCGTGGAAGTGGAACTGGAGCTGGAGCAGCTTCCGGTTCGCCTGGGAACTGCTCCAGATCGCAAAGACGCTGGACTGGCGTCATCGCGTGGTAAAAATGTGTTGGACGGTGATCTCGGTGGAGAGCTCAAAGGTGGTGGTGGTTTCTCGGTGCCGGTGGAAAGATTATTCGTTTCCGATTCAGGGCTTTCCGGTTTCGTTGAGGAAGAGTTTCCGTTGAAACTCAAACTCGATGTTGGCCCTGCTGTTCTTCTCTCCGCAAGGGCGTTCCGACGATTCAAAAGCTCCACGTTTCTCGATGTCATTTCAATCGTTGCACTTCTTTCTCGGTAAAAATCTTCGATGCCATGATTCGCCGGGTCACCATTACTCGAAGATAAACGCGAAGATAGCGGCTCGCAACTCGCTGCCAACTTTCTTCGTTCTCGCTCTAATTGACGATTCCGATCGTTCAACACTTCGATACTTTGAGGCGATAATCTCTCCTTGTAATCCTTGTCGTTGTTGTTGCTCTCCGTTCTCCCACGACTCTCCGTCGAATGTAACTTTTTTGTTAAGTCTCGAGACAACTTGTTCATTACGTCGTTCGAATTAATCACACTGCGTTCTTCGATACGTTGATGAAGAGCATCCACACTGTGTGACTTTGGCAAATCGTTTATTTGCTGCGAATTTTGTTGTGACTGCGAATTTAGTGTTTGATGATGATTCGGCGATTGATGAGCGTGCGGCGTCACTCTTAACAACACCGGGTCATCCTGATCACGCGATGTCGCCGAATTCTGATGGTGCCAGTCATCCAAACGCGCTGTTGGTGACATCGTACGCTTGTAACTACCTTCGCTGTCCGGCGCTCCTCGTTCTCGTCTGTAAGCCAAGTACGAGGCTTTTGATTGACTCCTGAAACCAATTAATTTACTTCATTTATTCATTTCATTCATTTACTTTTACTTCAAAATTTCATTATGTCTGTTTACAGCAAAACAATAACTTTCACTTCAATTTTCAAGACATTTAATAATTCAACTCCAATCACTAGCCTAGGTATTTCGCCTCAAAGCACAGTTTTCAAGAAAACTTTTCAAAACTGTTATTCTCGATGTGATTTTTTAGTTAAAATTTTTTTTAAATTTCGTACACTCGTAGAAAATTGAAAAAAAAAAAAATGAATAATTGATTTCATAGTTTTGTATGTTTGAGTAAAAGTACAGTGTGCGGTAAAAAAAAAAACAAACAAAAATATTTTTAATTCGTATCAGTGTTGTGAGCACTCGTATAAAAATCAGGCAGAATTTTTTTTTTTTTTTATACATCATCAAAATGCTAAATTTTAATGATCGATTTTATTTCTTATATCTTTTCCCTTTTCTGCAGGTTATAAAATTCAACATAATAATTATTTCGACTGAGTTCAGGCATAATTGCTTAAAAATATAGATCGAAATAGTCGATAATTCAACGTCGTTTTAACGAGTTTCACGTTAACGTTCGAAATGTATAATAATTTCGTTACGTAAATCAGCACTAAACCAAAACAAAAGTGTTTGTAAATAAATGCCAATTGAATAACCGATAATATAGGAAAGAAAAACATGAAATAAATGGCATTAAAAAAATGGTGATTAAGACGTTAATACTGTGATTTAAAAAAGTATATAAAATCATTTAAAATCTCATTGAAATGGAACAATTTATTTAATAAATAAATGCAACGTTTATTATTTCACAGATTATGTTAGTTGTGCATTTCAATTGCGTAATCATTGATTCCATTAAGCTTGTACTTATAGGACAAAACTCGGTAATAGTTGTACATAGTTATTCGATCGAGTGGAACGAACATAATTCTTGAACAGTAGTGATAATATATATTGAGAGTTGTATGTATTTCCGAGAGGTTATTTCTCGAACAAGGTAACATTATCTATCGCTCTATCTTCTCGATGTTCTCCAGTTTGCAGCAGCAGGTTATAATACATATTATTGGAGCTTTGCACGCTCATTTTGTCGACGGTACATTCAGCATCGACAATCGAGTGTTTGTGAGCTTATCTCGCGATTAGAGACTATTAGTCCTTGTGCCTTGTCTTCAACGACATTGAACGTTCTATTCCAACGTATAACAGTGCTCTGGTTCATAGGTGGAGACCATGAGAGATGCCGCACGCTGATTACTTGTTACTTGTTACTTGTTAAGCCGGCAGTTAGTCCCAACAGGTAAATTTTCATTCAAATGTTCAACATTATTTTCGTTACAATAACAATTTTTCTTTCACAGCCTTTTCTTTATACAATCTATTATTCGATCTTTCATCCAATTCTAGCCTCAGCTAAGTTTTTAGTGGAACATAAGAAATATTTCGATCTTGATTACTCTCTGAATTAGGTTTCAATGAAAATTCCACGATAATTATCCACCTGGTGAATTTAAACGAAGATTTTTTTGTTTTTTTTTTCTTCTACTATTTTCCACTCTCAATTTATATCTGTTTAGTTATTTTTAAACCAAATAAAAATTGGCACAGATTTAACTCGATCGAGGTCCCATGCTTGTTCGGATTTAAAAAATATACAAATAAAAGAAATGACAACCGATGTTTTTTATTCGTAAAATTTCTATTTTCTCACGTACGTCGATCCACGACAATGCACTTTTCTTTGTACGTGCAACGACGACGGAATCGTTCGCGTGATTAATCACAAGACGCGGTGGCGTTGATTGATCGATTCGTCGATCGTACAAAACTGGTGACCAACACTCACACACACACACACACGTATGTTATTCCTTCTCCTACCAATTCGGATGTATGGAATTTTTTTTTTTTTTTTTTTTTTTCATCGTCTGGAGATAATGAATTTAAAAATAGTTCCAGTAATTCAACTACGCGTGTGATTACTTTCTACTGCAAAATATTCGTGATTTATAAAGATTGAATTTTATCACGTAAATAGAAAAGTAAAATAAATAAAAAAGAATAATCGATCGTTGAGGATAAAATATTTCGTCGAAACCGTTCGACTCGAACTTCGTGGCTCAATATTGTTTGTTTCTTTTGGTATTTTTCTCATAAATATGTCTGAGCACGTTTTGCCTTATCTTTTGTCACGTCAGAGAAAAACAAAACTGATAGGACTCGCGAGTCACATTGACGAGGCCAAGGAACGACAACTCGGCTTCGCAATTACAACTTTGCCAACTTCCATTCGTTAATACATATATATATATCTACGAATAAAAAAATATAACATATAGCGTGAGATTGTCCATACGGACGTTGAAAAAATACAAAAAAATCTTACATCCCGGAAACACAGGTGAACGAGTGACTTCCCGCAAAGAGGGCTAATAACCAACACGCGAGTTCTTCTCACAGTACTTAATATTTCTTTCCTATATATGCAGGGATTTCATAAAAAAAAAAAACAAAAACAAAAGAAAATAGAAAAAAAAATCTTTTTTTTTACATTTATGCACAATTTTTACGCATCGTTCTAATACTGACCAGAGTCTCGAGACTCGAGAGTCTCCGGAGTTTGATTTAACGAGCCACGCATCGTTGAATACTCCTTCTCGACTCTTACTAAATTGATCGGTCCATTACGACATTAACAGGTAATTACAGTAGCGCTGTATATCATTGCATAGCCCTTATGGAATTAATGTTTCTTTGTAATAAAAACAAGCAAAAAAAAAAAAAAAGAACAAAAATGGAACACGCACACTAATTAGCAATAACTATGGACAATTAACGTTGTAGTCTCGCTACAGACAGCGTCAAAAGTTTCCTCTTTTTCGTCTGTAAAAAAATGCTTCGTCGAGACGAAAATCGATATTGAGAAAATTCATTGTTTATTTGTTTTTTTTATGTCATAAATTTTTATAATCGTCAATATATTCATTTTTTTCGATGACACCAATAAAGCATGAAATAATTATTTATCAACAAGCCTGAATATCTGTTTACAGAAATAATAGCAGAGCAATTATAACACAAATAATGACTACGCACTAATAATAAACGATGGGCTCAGATCCAAGCGCTACCAATAACGAAAAATCGATAAAACGGAAATATAGTTTCTGCGAAAAGAATAAAATAATAATAATAATAATAATGATAGTAAATTAAAAAAAATTATAGAATTGAAGATAAAAGTTGATTAAAAAATATATATCGTGTCTGGTGCCACGTTGTAATCGCTAGTGCGTCTACAGTTGGTATTATGCGAGTATATGCGTCAGCTATTAAAAACCGTTCGGTCATTACGACATAAGGGGGTAATTAGCAGCTACTGGTATAAATGAAAAAATGTAACTATATCTGTTATACGTGCCTTGTAATACGATCTCGAACTCGAGAGAAAACTTGGATACGAAGAAGATCGTGCAATAAAAAGGAAAAAAAAAAGAGAAAAAAAAAGAAGTCAACAACGTACAAAGTGTAAAAATTTAAAGAAAAAATCGTGGTATCGCGTTCTTCAACGCTTACGATAATATATGTGAATGTTCGAAGAACTTACGAGTACGAAAAATATCTCAAGATTTGCCTTCCGTTTACTGTTATTCATTAATTTTTTTCACAATTAAAAAAAATAAAATAAAAAGGATAAAAGTGATTATTTTTTTTTCTTCTATTTTTTCGTTATCTTACGCATAACGCAATCGCAGAACAAGTTTGTCCGGATTCTTCAAGTATAACACGCCCGGTACATACGTATATAGAGAAAAGCTGGAGAAGCGCGAAGTCAATTAGCCCCCAAGACCTCCACTTACACGCACATTTTTCTCTCCGCTATTTATACGCAAATACTATGTCCATATATGCACGAAATAAACACAGCACGCGGAAGTTTGTAACACGAGCTCGCACTTATTGTTTCAAACGTTTTCGTATGTACTTGTGCCTTAAATTGGAATTACAAATTTACTTCTGCTGAAAGTGAAAACACTCGATTGAACGAGTTCAACCTAATAGAACAAACAAGCTGTACATATACACCTCGAAAATTATTGTATTTAATCGCAAAGTTCACAAGAACGAAGCGACGCTACGAAAATTGAATAATTAAAATTCATTTTTTTCTTTCTTTAGAAACAAATAGTAAACAATTGCTTTTTTATCTTGAAAAAAAAATTTCATAAATGAATAATAAACTTCGATGTTTAGTCAAATATTCAGTCTTTCAATATAGAAAATAATTTTCAAAATGTTTTCATTTTATTTTAATGATAAATAATTTTTTATTTCAAATAAGTTTGAAATTTATTTAATATTCATTTGTGAAAATTTTGTTAACTCGTAATTATTTTTCAAGTAAAATTGAATGTTTTTTTTTTTTTTTTTACTTGATAATGCAAAAAGTTCTGGTATTTGTGAAAGTAATTTCTTAAAACAGTAGAAAAGTTAAGTAGAATGGAGTATAAAAGAATTTCCGATAAGAGGAAAAAAAAAGTTTCGCAAACCGAAGGACGAAAAAGTGACACAAAATGGTTCGGCCTTTGTGAGATTGTTTTAATACGTGGTTAGGCGAACGAAGTAAATTGAAGCTTGTGTAAGACAAGTTCTGGTCAAACAGAACAAAACAATTAGCCCCAAAGTGACCGAACCAGCAGGCGAGAGAGTTTCCCTTTTATTTCGACAGACTCACCGATCTCGAGAAACATATAAAAATATATATATGTACATATTAATTTATTGTCGCGCGAGGTCTTTCTGCGGAAACGTTTCCAAGTCTCGCATCGCAGATTTTTGGCGAGAAACAGTGTTCGCATTGTCAGTGTGTAGCGAAAAACAAGAGAGAGAATAGAATTAAATGAAAATTACGAATTTGTAACACGCACGAAAGTGAAAACGGCCAAGAGATGAGCGAGGGGAGATAAAAACGAATGGTAAATCAGAGAATTTTAAATTACCAACGAATTTGTTCGCGTCAAATGATTTTTTTTTGTGTTACTAAAATTTCACAATTATTCCAAATAATAAAAATAATAAAAACAAGCAAAAATGTTACAAATATCATTGAAAATTTCGTTAAGAACACCTAATAATTGTCATGCGCAGCACGAACGATAGGCTACACGGGCAAATTTACGCACAAAACAAAGAAAAATCGTCCGAATGATTAATTCCGCTACATTTTAACCGCTTAAGAGTCCTATGGAGCCACATCTTTATTTCTCGAATTCCATCCCCTTATTTCCACTTTTCTAAAGATGGTCCGTCGGAATTTCGGTTTAAGAGAAGCCAAAAATTCTCAAGACATGTACGTGACATGGTCAAAAATGTCCAAGACACCGGAGACGTTCCCGGATGCCAGAAAACACACATATATAAATATACACGTTCGTTCTTGGTCCAGGAACGTCGGATGTCTTCGTTGACTGCCATAATTCAACTAAGCTCCGTGTAATGCGAGTATTTATACAAGCATTTCAGTCAGAAAGAGAGAGAGAGAGAGATTTGTTTTTTTTTCTCGTTTTTCTTTAATATCGGACTGTACGTGGATCGCGAAATCGCGCGAGTTCCATGACCTCGCGAGCCCGTAGAACAGGCAAAACGAAAAATCCAAGCACATGAAATTGGGGAACAACAAAATCACGTAGAGCAGCAGCAGCTGGGATCAAGAATTACGAAATTAGAGTAACTCTGTCGAAAATAAATTCGTGTATATGCTAATGAGGATAGTGGTAAGGTTTCGTAACAAATTTACGATTTAAAACAACAAAACGAAACTTAACTTATGACCTAAAAAGAGGATTACATCGTAGCAACGAAGAGGGAATACGAATTGAACGAAAAAAATCATTATTCGAACAAAATTTCAATTATTGCTTTAAATATCGTTGTTTTTTTTTGTTTCTTTAAAATTTGTTAATAAAAATGAAATCGTATAGAAGAATAATTAGGAAAAATAATTGTGCGTATCGTAAGTATAGAGAGATTTATCGAGCCTAAGGATGCCGAGGACGCGGAGGTAGAGGTCGAGACCTTCGTTTGCACATATAAGCATAAGAGAGACAAGTTGAAGTAGAAATGGGACGTGAAGGCTCGGACACGATGTACTTCGACTTTTTGCTATAGTGCCTCCCTCGTAAACATATAGATATTTTGCCTCCGCGTGCTATTATTTACGCTAAATTACGTAACGATCTTTGAGAGTCTATGACTCGAGGCTGATTGTCGAGCTTGTTAATAACGACTTTTGTTGTACTCAAGTGCCGCTCGAGAGTCTCGACCGAGACATACAAAAAAAAAGAAACAATAAAGAAAAACAAAACAAAAATAAAAAGGAAGGAGATAAAAAATGAAGTAAATGAGAACGCGAAATACTTAATGACAATGATGATAATCACAGTCGTAACAATAATCATTATATCGCGGTGGAAACCAGAGGTTGATAGCCGGAGAGAAAAGAGACGAAACACCAAGGAAATTTGTTGCATAAAAAGTATTAGCAAAAAAAAATATATATATATATATCTATGTAACAATAATTACTTTTGCATATAAAAGGCTCGCATGGAGAACACTAAATGCTCCCATACACGAGCCTAGAGTTTGTAATATATTTTTATACATTCCTTGGAATTACGATACCTTTATGCGTAAGCCATAAATTTAGAGCGCAAGTACGCGCCCTTGAAAATCATTTCATACCAACGACGAAGAATAAAAACGTCTAAGCATGGGAATTTTTTTCTTCTTTTTTTTTTTTTTCCACAAGAAAAATCGCCTATAAATTCATTGGTTTTTGAGAAAAATATCTGTTTCCATGAAGGAAAACATAGAGAGAACATGATTCAAAATTTAGGGAAGTAGTTTTGGATTTTCTTTTCTTCAATTTATTTTGAGAACACTCTCAAGGCATTATTACGAAACTTATGTGAAATTTTTTTAAAGGATTTACCACAGTTTAGAGCTGTAGAAAAATTCACATTTTACGATATAACTCCGAAAAATTTCAACAGATTTTTTTCATTTTTTTTCTCCTCAATTACAGCAGAACACATGACAAATTTCGACTAAAAAAATCAAGAATTTCGACCACTTAGTTTCGGAGATACGGTGGCACATTAAGCTCTCAATTCTCAACTCCGAATTAGACATTTATCTCCAAAGTTTATATGTTTAAACATTTAAAAACATATAAAAACCAATATTTATATATTATTCGGCAAGTTATATGTAAGTTATGAAAAATTAAGCGAAAAGTTAACGAGATTTCTACCTTAAATACAAAAAATATAAAAATCGAATAAAAACATTAATTATTCGGTGTTTTTTCCTTGTTATTGTATAGAAATATTATATTCAAAAAATATTAGAGCAGGACTGGAACGACAGCGGGAGGTACTACAACGCGTGGGAAGTTGCGGAGGTTTTTATCCGCTTATCGGCATTGCCCGCATAAAAGTCCACTGACACTCGAGTCTATATCGTCCTCGTGGCTCTTTGAGCCCCTTTACTTAAGCGTGATTACAATGTATTTGCGGTGCTCGCAAATATACAGACTTTTTATCTATCGAGGTTGAGAAAGAAAGAAAAAGAAAAAAGAAGAAAAAAAACGTGCGAACGAATAATAGAACGAACGAGCGGTGCTAACGTATCGCTGAATGGACGAATATCCTTAAATATCACGAAGCAAGAATAGCCCGTTCGCACGATTTGTATGGAAAATATAAATTACAATGATTTTCAATAGTTTTCGTTTGATTATCTAATCGAAATCTTAAAAAATTCGCTTCAATATTAATATTGACGGTTCAAATTAATTCAATTATGAAAAAATATGCACTTATTAATATGAAAAAATGAGTGCATAACGGTTGATATTAAATTAATCTTGCAGTGTTGACCGACATTGGTAAAATTCACATATACACGTTTCTCACTCATTCACGATCGATCTTTTCATCAGGAATTTGCCTGCATGCCGTTATCGACGGACTTGTGATATTTTTTTGACGTCTTTCCACGAAACTATACACATAAATTTACGATAAGAGCTCAAGTCCCTGGAATTCGTTTGTATCGATCGAAATGTACATATATTTGTAAAATATTATTAACAGTAATAAATAAAACCGACTATAAATCTTGAGTTTCGAGGCGATAAGAAGAAAGAGAGAGAGAGACATAGAGAAAGGTGGATTTGAAAATGATAACGTGGAAGCATATCCGAACGAAAAAAGTTATCATTTTTGTATCCGCAATTTTCTAAAGAAAAATTCATCAAAATATTGAAAATATATCTTTGAATAATCGTCAGGAACAGTTAAAATAATGATTAAGTTCAAAAAAATTTGAAGTCGATGCAAAGAACTGCAGGGAAGAAACAATTGTCCATAAGACCGAAGTTTTTTTTTTCTTTGCAATTACGAAGAGTTCGTAATAAAAAAAAACAATGGATACGTTTTATTAGAACATAAAGTGACGTTTAAGGGGAAAAAAAATGAACTAGTAAAAAGCGATTGGTGGGTAAAGGCGAAGAGAGGTAATCCAAGCTCGTCGAAATAAAGGGTTGAGTGAGGAATCTCAGCAGTATGAATATATGTGCGGTTATGAAGAATGTGATAGCTCGTAAATAGCTAATTACTTGAGACGGTGTATGCTCGTAGGAAAAGGTTGCTCAGCCATGACTGAGACATTCTAGATACTTATAAGCGAGAGAGAGAGAAAGAGAAAGAGAAGGAGAGAGAGAGAGAGAGAAAGAGATCGAGAAGGACAAACGAGATCTTGTATTAACCTGCCATACGTCTCGTTGCATCGATGACGGAAGGATATATCGAGATCGAAATGTATAAAACATATATCGAGTGGTAAGAAAGTAAATAACCGATGAAAATAGCAAACGTCAGATAATGGAGAATTTCCCACGAGTATAAAGTGATTAATAAGACGTCAAAATGAATGAACGTATCAATTATTCAAAATGGCGTTGACTCAAGAATGTCAAGCGTGTCAATGGTTACGTAAGGAAAAATATATATATATTTTTTTATAACGACTGATTAGTTGAAAGTTTATATAAATATATATTTTTTAAACGTCCATTCTAGAAGTTCGACATTCTGAAAAAAAAGCTACTAAAAGAATTCGCGAATTTCATGCTTTCAAATATAAACTTCGAACACGGATGATGATAAAAGAAAGAATTCATCAATAAATTATCAACAAAATGCTGAAACGATGAATAAATAATTATAAAACTTTAAAGGAGCTTTAAAAATCCAAATGAGTTTTCTCACATCGGGTGAGGCGTCATAAAAAATCGATGAGTAAAAACGATAAGTGTTATTAGTCACCGAGTAATGGTCTCGTCATCGCTGACACACCGAATAGAGAATTGAAAAAAATTAAAAATGAATTACGACTGCATATTAATGGAACTGATAATCAGATAATAATAATAATAACAATTATTATTATTATTATAACGGTGCAGTCAAGATTGAAGTTGAGTTTAATGTGCAGCCGATAATAAATATTACTTTTATTTTCTCACTTGCGGAACTCTCGCTTCGAATCAATTCAATATTTTTTCTCAAACGTCACAACACACGTAAACCTACAAGTCCCCGGAGAGTTTATTAGCAAGAGCATCTTCGAGATGGAAAGATCGAAACTAGAGATCAAGATTGTGATCGAAACGGTTAAACGGTGATATCTGTGAAATCGTGCGGACGCGCCTCGTCAGAAAATCGATCTGCCAAGCGTAAAAGTGGCTCGATCTCCCTTAGCGAATGTTGCGTTACTCCTTAACTCGAACTTTACCACACGACACTTTCATCTCTAAGATATCACAAATCTCTGCGGGTATCGTTTTAATGTTGTTTATTCAATTTTCTTCGGTCAAAATGAAAAACTAACGACTAAAAACATAATGCGGTCTAAAAATACAATTGAAAGCGAGGATAAACCTTTCTAATACTTATTTAATTACTTATTTTCACTCATTATTGTTTATCAATTTATAAAACACATAGAAAATTATTAATCAACGTACCATTCACCATCAAATCCATTATTTCATTTTTATCAATTACTTTTTAGTGTTCAATAATCATTGAATCTATTAAAATAGCAATCAAACATCGTAAATTGTTTTTTTCTTTAATTTTTCATTTTGTTGTTCCTGCGATTTTTTTATATATCTCCAGTATTTTTTCGAAGTCACTTTTTTCGTGATTCGCTACTGTATCGTATTTGCACTTGAGAAAAACGGTCTTCTGCTCATCGATTGATTCGCGAATCAGTGCATAGCTAAGCGGTCACCCAACAAAGTATTGACCTCGTCCATATTCGCTTGACTATACTCTGCCGGTTTTGTCGAAGCCACACGCCGACCGCACGAACCCATCGCTGACACCTTTACGTTTTGTTATATTTTCTAATATATTTTGATACATCGGTTATAAATAAAAGTGAAATAAAACGAGCGCGCGGTAAACGCGATAAATCGAGAGCAAACATCAACGAATATTATAGAGAACGCTTGTAAACATGATTCCGGCAAATGTTCTCGTGAGTGTTCAACTAATTTGACAATTGAGAACAAGCGATGATTGGTCTTATCCACCGACAAGGCAATTGGTTTTCAGTGGTTTCCTATTGCGGTTTATATGGTCATTTATATATATATATATATAAACATTTGTGGGCAAGTAGAAAGAGACAAAGTGAAAAAAGCCAAGTGGCAAACGCGTTTGGAGAACTTTTGCTCCAGTATGCGAATTAAAGGTCTATACGTTGTGTCTCTGATGGTCGACAGTTGAAGAGTCTCATTGCATGGGCATTAGAAGTTAGAAACGAGGAACGACGATTCAGCAGAGAGGCCGCCGCTTCGACATACCGGGGGCCACACATTCTGCCATTTAACGCTCCTCGAACTCGCTCCGTTCCAGTTTTCCTTTCCACGCGACACGTTGCCCATAATAATTCGTCTGCTTGGGCGTTATAACACACGAGTAAGATATATTCTATACCATACGACATGTCTTCTGCTCCCTTACCCAGTCTATCCACGCCTTTATTTATCTTTTTTCACATCGTATATCGCGCCCTCCTTATTCTCATCATTTTCTCTACATTTTTATCGACGAACGTATTATTGCGTTTGTTTTTTTTTTTTATGTCCTAGTTCTCAGTTACCATTTTTATCACAATGTCTGCAATTCTTTTTCCACTCGTAAAAAGTTCATTTAAGCTTTTTTTTTTCTATTTTCATAATTGATTTTTATGAAAAAGTGAGTTTTTTATTTCACTTTTTTTTTTTCTTTAATCAATAATCATACGATCAATCGAGTCTGGTATTTCAATTTCTAAAAGCAACACGCTACTTTTTCGATCCCCTGCCAACCTGTTTTCGTAAAAGTTTAAATAGCCGGACTCTCTATCCAGCGTGAAGTATGAATTTCCACTTCTCACATACATGCCAAGTACATAATAATCCTCGCACAACGTGTTATGTGCTCGCGAGAAGTATGTCGCGAGTTGCGAACTACACATAAGCGAGAGGAGATTGTAGAGAGAGAGTGAGTACGAAATAAACATTTTTTTTTTGTACTTTTTTTTTCCCCCTCTTTACCGACGCGATATTTTACGAGCAAATTTGCGGAACTTACACTTTCCGCGAATGGATATCATTTGCATCCGCGCCTTATTTCGCGTTTATATGCACGTTCACCTGATTATAATAAAGTGATTTAAGCACCCGGGGTCATGGGAGCTAGAAAGGTCGATTTAACGAGACACATTTTTATTTTTATTCGTATATTACGGTTATTACTTTCGATCAATATGAGAATAAAAAGTTACAGCTATTTATAAATGTAACGAGCTTTTTTATTCAATCGTTTATTGAAAATATTTCGATTGGAAGATATTTTATGCAATAGTCTCGCAACCGCCACATTAAAAAGTTGACTTTTTTTCGTTTAATTTAAAAATCTTTGACATAACTTGCAGAATAATGAAATAACATTCGTTCTGATATCTTGCAAGATTGTTAAGACATATAAACATTCGTACAAAATGTATAATTTGAAGTTTTTAGAGTTTGAGGCATTGAACTTTTTCCATATTTTATACACGGAGCTTGAACCTTTTGTGTCGCTGCATCTTTTCAAACTGAATAGGTTTTAATTTTTCTTCATTTTTTCAGACAAACTTCGTCACATGTTTCTCTACAATTGTGAGAAAGAAAAGATAAAAATTTGTACAAAAGTTTCGGAGTTATTTCGTAAAATATGAATTTTTTCTACCGCACCAAATAAGATCGCGTGTGAAGCTGTGCGATGTTTGGCATCAAAGTCCTGAATGCGAGCTTGAAATGACAGAAAATTCCAAAATTAAACGCTTACGGTATGAGTTCGATTAAAATGCAAAGATTCTCAGAAGGATCTGTAAGATCGGTAGGAATTTTTTTCTTCTCCAAACATTCGTGACTATTTCGAACTTTTTTGCCATTATAGCGAAGCTTGCGGCATTATTAAACGGTGGATCGTTTTGATCGTCATCGCCACAGACAACCTTACCGGTCATACTACATTGTACCACAAGTTTAATGTGTTCTTGTGTATTAATTCTCATGTGTGTGTTTGTGCGCGCACGAAGACTTCGAAGTAGGTTGTTCACCTGTCCGTCAGAGTCGCGGGCACAAAAAGAAAGAAAGAAAGAAAGAGAGAGAGAGCGAGAGAGAGAAGGACACGTTAAGTTTGTGCGTTAGCCGTACGAAGAAACGTAACGAGAAAACCTAACCGGGTGAACCAGCTGCGAGAACAGATGTCAGACAAGACATCACGCGGGGGTTTCTATATCAGAGTTTCTCGACTTGAATATACACTATTGCCGAGTACGTGCATACTCGATAATCGTACACGAGAATCGTCTCTTTGCCGTCGGCGATATTCCATTGTCGGCTAAAAATCCGATCACGTTCACGTGCGTCAAACTTTGTACAAGAAACTGAGGAATGTTGAGCATCGATCGACCCAGCAAACGTCAGTTTTACTATATATACGGGTCAGCGATTTTTATTTCATTCGGTTTCTCTCTCTCTCTCTGTATATGATCCTCGCGATCGCAAAGTACTTAAAAAAGACACTTTTTGTTCTGGAGCAACTAATAAACGATTGTTGTCATTCATGCGTTGAAATAATGGTTCAAGTGACTAATTAGCATGAAAATATTTGAAAAAAGTCAAATTTAAAGTTTAATGAGTGCGTTTGAGAGAGCAAAGTTGTCTCGCTTTTGGAATAAGAAGACGTTGGCGAAGTCGAGTTCGTAGCTTACGGCCTTCTTCCTAATTCTGTCTCTCGTGTCTAAGAACTCAATTTCGCCGTAGCAATTATGTCTCTCCCTCTGATTCTCTTTCTTCGGGCGGTAGATGATCGCTCCAGCATTCCACGCTAATGACAAACGATCCAAGTGCCGCACCGAGAGCACAAGCTTAATAAATATACATATATATATATATATATATATATATATATATATATGAACTACTCCTTCGGGATATTCTTAGGAATAATCGCGAAAGAGCTACCGTGCATTTACAAGGTGTTTATTACTATTCGTATGACTTGCTCCATCTTAGTGAATAATTCAATTCCATTGTTCACTAATTTTTGCCATCAGACAAACTAAGTTTTATTTCAGTTGCAAATAATATTCACAATATCATTTTTTTAATATTTAGAATTGTTTTTCCAATAATTTTATTACGAGAAATAAATGAACAGAGGTTTTTTTTTTGGAAGATTGAAAAATTGCGCATTGTTCATGCGATATCTCATATTTCGAAAGCGTGGGTTATAAATTTGCGTTATATTTCGATGATCTGATCTTCGATGATTAAAGCGATCGAGAAAAATATATCTAAACTGTCCATAGTCGATCGTGTCAAGAGCCGAAGATATAAAGAGAGACTAATTTATCGAGAGGAGAAACTGATCTGAAGAAATGAAAGAAGGAATGAAATAAAGAGTTTCGTAGCAACGAAAGAGTGAGAGGCTTCCCCGTCACTAGCAAGGTTGTTGCAATTAGGCTCCTGGGAAATATAATTGGGAGTCGATATATATATAAATATAAATATATTGAAGTTACACACATATCTACACGTAAAGGACTCGTGAAGGTGAGTGATGATCGCGATTAATAATTCCCTCGGTTACGTTGCTCGAGTATATGCTCGTAATATGCATATACGCACGTAACGACTACTGAAGAAGTCAGTTCGAACTGTTATCGCCTTGGGCAGCAGAAAATGAAAAAATTTTGAAAAAAATGATTGAAAAAAAAAAAAAATATGACAATACCCTAAAGAACGGATGAAATATGAGCAGAAAGAAAACGCGAGATATTTGATTTTTCATAACAGAACGAGATCGAATGGCCGGACTAAAAAAAAACAAAGAGAAAGATCATGAGATCTGTGGCAAAAAAAAAAAAAAGAAAATAATAATACTAAGTGCGTTGAATCAAAATAATCTCGTTATGAAATCACTCTACGATAGACCTTCTGACTCGTCTTTTGTCGATCCGGAGAAAGGTGCGTCCTTGCAATGATCTTAGGCGAGTTATGGACGAGTGAAAGAAAGAGTGGAAATGGTACGAATCACGCTCATGGTCAGACCCAACGATGAGAAATAGAATAGAGAACGATGTGGATTTTCCTGATGGTGTTTCTATGATACTCTATCGATTTATTGTTGTTCGCTTTTATTGGGATTCATCATTAGAGTAATTGTTATCATTTCTGTTGATTCAAGAGCTGCATAAACTTAATTATTGTAATTAGCAGTTAATCTCTGATTCGAAGGACAAAAAAAAAAGATTGTTTAACGTATTTTAATTGATCGCAATGTTTATGACCAAAATAATGAAAATACTTGATAACATTTTTTTCCTTCAAAACTATAACGATAATATAGACGTTATTGCTATTTTTTGGTAAGAATTATTATTCGGAAGTTATCTGAAGCAGTAACTTAACAATTATTGAACATTTTCATTTCTTTTCAACGATCTAGAGAGCCAGAATAGAAGAAAACATAAAGGTTAGGCAGGAGAAGAGTCCTGAGATAAAATAGAGAGTAAAAACAGGGAAAGGGAGAACGGATCGTACCGAGACTCCTTGTCCTTTCTTTATTTTTTGCGAGGAGGCAACAACGTGGTTTATATACTTGGCGGTCTCTTGGTTCCCATGGGCCCATCGACAACAAACTCAGACTCTAGAGACCTCCTCTGCGAGATCGCAATATATTTTCTATCCAACCAATACCGAGACTATATCCGTCAACCCACACGTGACTTCCATTTGTTTCTTTCTTCTATACGTTCGTGTTGCAGTTTAAATGCATTTACTAAATATCGTACTCGTGTACTTGTGTTATTAATATTATAATAAATTCGATGATGTCTGAAGCTGATCGAAAACAGCTCGTATTAATTCGACACGATTTTATATTTTCACTTTTATTTTTTATTTTCATTCTGTCTCTTTATGTAACGATGAAATATTCAATATATTTATTTACGAATATTTCGCCATCGCAATAATTACTACATTCGTTTTAAAAACATTTTTAATCGATTAATTTAATAACACGAAGAAAATATCAAAAGTTGTGCACGAATTAACTTTTGAGGGAATAAAATTCTTCTTATCTTTACACATTAACGATATACTCCGAATTTATAACAGAAAAAAATAAGAAATTAACTATAAATTCGAGAAATACGTGAAATTATCGTTGTTTGTATAAAGTTATTAAAGACACTGTGCCCGACGTTATTTTTTTCTTCACTTGAATTCTCTCATGATCGAATTAAAATAATAAAGTATTTTTCAACTGTTTCCTATTGTTCGAAAAATGTAATCGACTCTTTGTTGGAATGAGACAATAATAAAATTCTCTCGAGTTTTGTACAGTAATTGTTTCGGAAAAATGGTCTAAAAACTTTAAACATATAAATGAAAGATTTATATGAACATAAGAATTAAGGATAATAAGTTTCAATGAAAATGATGGAAAAGGAGATTCATTGAAAATGAAATACATTAATGAAAAATGTTTAAATATTGATCCAATTGGAATAAAAATTCTCTCGATTTTCCAGACGAGTCAAAACAAATGAATCTTCCAAATCAATAAAATTTTCATTAGAGTGATCGTAAAATAATGAAACGATTGGAAATATTGATCTAGGAATGATTTAAGTGTCAAATGAAAATGAGTTTGTTATGTACAGCGATCTTTTGAAATTGGAAAGATTAGTCGAAGATCTAACGATTTTATTGTCGTTGAGTTGGAGCCTGTTTGACGGTGAGCGAGGTTGGACGAGGACAACGGGGTAAAGTTTACGGTTTAAGTGGATAAAGACAATTTTATGGTCCGCTACGTTGTGGCTTGAGCACGGAAGTCACTGTAGTGAGTCTTACCGCTCGTCGCTGTTCCTTCATTCTTATTTTTATTCTTTTCATTATTTACACGTATACTCATATGGGAGTATAAATGTTAACGTATATGGGGAAGGTGAGCGCGTGGCTTTCTTTCGGAGCAGACGACGAAGACGTCGTTTAAAGGTTCGCGTACAGTGTCAAGTTTTCTTTGTCCGCACGAGCAATGGATTAACTACCGAATGACGTTCGTCTTTCTAATATAAAATTCTTTCCATTTTTATTATATTTATTTTCCCCTAAACTGACATCACGTTCACCGGTTAAACATAAATAAAGTGTAGACGAGTTTTTCGAATTCTCTGGTGCTTTGTAAATTTTCTACACACAGTTATTACGTTGTATGTTCATCAGATTTACGTACAAAAACAAATTTGGCCAAGTAGTAAAAAAAAAAACGTGATTTCGACTCCGGCAAAAATGAAGAAAAACGTTGTGGAGAAGAAAAAAAGATTAATAAACAGAATAATATCGTATGGTTTCTCTTATATAACGAAAAATCGCTTTCGGACTTGTATAAGATGAATCGGAGAATAAAAAAAAAAAAAAACTGTTTAATAGTGTAAATTGTTCCGTGGAGAGAATAATTGCCCGAGTACCAAAGTGCTGCTGTAGAAATTTAATTGCACGAATATTACGGTGTTGACAAGACCGATGAGATATTCATTTTTTCGAAATACAATTTCGTTTAATTCATTTATATATCGTGGAGCGATGGTATATATAATGATGCATGAAAAAAAGTAACGAAAGCTTTACGATTACTCGATATTCCGTTGGCAAAAAAATGTTTGTTTTTTTTCTCCTTCTCGTATATCGATTTGAAATAATTTCGTACCTCCTTATCCGAAATTTATTGTTCCCAAAGACCATCGTGTTGATGCTTCCGACGATGTTGTAAACTCCAAGATTCAACATTTGGTCCTGTGTGATCGTTAAGGTTCTTAGATCCTTACGAAACAATTGAAAGTGTTGGAATATCAACGATTATCCGATAGAAATAAACGACACACAAGCAGGTTTACGAATATTCACGATTAATCACTTTCATGATAATGGGAACAATAAAACGAAGCAACAAACTTAAATAAACATAAATATTTCACCCACTCACTGAATTATTATCGTTCGATAAACATTTTAAAATATAGATTAATATACGAACTGAAAAAACACTTGAAACTATGATTTTTTTTGCGTTCTTTGTTCATCGTGACGGTGACATGGCCCAAACGGGATCGTATTTATCGCGAGTTTTTTTTTCACCTGCCAATTGTAAATACGGTTATTTTCGCGCGACACAGACATTTACGTGGACGGTATAAAGCAACGTTTATTACTTTAATTATTAAAAAATTATGACGATTTATCAAATAAAATGAATCGAACGATTGATTTAGTGAATTAACAATCAATCGAGGAATAAATCGAATGTTTTTATTTATTCGGTCTCTTGTACACGTTTGAATATTTCATGCTAACTGCGCGGGTGCTGTCAGCGGAATGAGACGCATAGCAGACTGGAGTCGAGTCTGAAAAGCAAGAACGAGAGGTGAGACGCAAGCGCAAGCGCTCTCTTGCCACCGTGGAGGAGGACTCGCGACCTGGTGCTGTTGGATCTGGCCATTGCTGTTGTACACCGTCAGCAGCATAAAGGGAAGGGGCAACTTGATGGTAGAAAGAAAGAAAGAAAGAAAGAAAGAAAGAGAGAGAGAGAGAGAGAAAGCGGACTATTTATTGGATCAAAAGTCGCGAGGTCTGGAACGTTTCGGTGCAAGAAAGACGAAATGATTGAGTTTAAGGAAGTTTCAGTTTTACAGTCGTCTCAGTTGTCTACAGCCTACGATTATGTCTCGTTTTTTTTCACACATTGTTCAACCGCATCTATTCTTAAAGTCGTCATGCTTAACGTATTTAAATTTAATTAGCACAGAAAAAACATCGTTCCAGAAAAAGTCTTTGAGAAGAAGAGAAAAAACACAATTTTTCCAAAATCGTGTCTTTCAAATCGGTGCTAATGGTATTTTTTTTTTTGACCAGACAATCAAAATGTTCTCAATGTTTCAAAAATTTCGATATCTAAATAACCCGAGTGTTGTTTTCTTCGTTTTTTAATGAACTTTCCGAGAAAATTTTTACAAACATCGATCGTCCATAAAGTTGACAAGATAAACTGAACAAGGGACTTGGAAAGCAGTTTTTTGACATCTTTCTAATGGATCTAATGGAATGGAAAATGCGTGTGTTTTTCGTATTTTTGTTTTATTTTTTTTAATTAAAATAATCTCACAAACAACGTATCAAAAAATCCTATTTTCTTTGAATACGAAAAATACTCCTATTTTATGAAATATTCATCAATTCAATTAGTTTTCTTATTCGAATCAAATTATTCAAATAATTTTTCAATAAAATTAATATTACACTTTGACGCAACGAATTACAAGGTGCATAAAAACATTATTTTCAAACAAACGCACAATATACATCGCTGGCCGATTGTATACTCTCGTTAAAAAAAAAAAAAACAAACATTTTCATAACGACTGTATAACGATTGAAATGTTAGTTGGATGTTTAAATGATAGGTCGATTCGGTAATAGTAAATCGTGACTAATTAACAATGATTTGTTACTGACATTTGTATTGAACGATGAGATCATATCGGACTTATTGTGAACATCTAAATTCATTGTAATGAAAATTTGTATATGAAAAGCGATTATAAGCGCAAGATAAATGCTTGGACACAACATATAGAGAAATATATTATCGACGCACACAGCCATATATTTATAAATATGTATAGAAAATATTATAAATAAACGATGCTCCTCGCATTCCCGAGTAATAACGGGTCTGGTGCGTCGATGTGATATGCTGTCTATACGGGTGGTTGTCTGTGGTTATGTGAAAAGGGGAGAATCGATCGAGCGATCAAACAACGTCGTCTCTTTTCTGGACCTCTCCGTAACATGAAAACCGGCATCTTATTAAAATAAAAGGTAAAGAATATAGAAAGAACAAGAGAGAAAGAGAGAGAAGAGGTTTGTGGGGCCTGAGGCGATTGTCGTAGGTAAGTGAGAGTCAAACATGTGGATATACGAAAAATTATAAATTTCGATCATGTTTTACTTTGTCAAACGTTTTATTATTATTATTATCATCGATTTTTCTTATATTTTGTTATAATTATTGATTAATATCAAAAGGAGGTCTTCGATCAAATGGATTCGTCAAAAAAATTCTCATAATTACTGCAGTTTTTATTTCACAATTAAATAAAGTTTTCATTCGTGATTATGTAAAGTTTATATTTAATGAAAAATGATTTTATTTCACGTTTTTTTCTAACGCCTTTGATCGTCCATTAAAAGAGAAAAATTTATCCTTCTTATGCTTCTATAATAACACGCTCGACTTGATTTTATACGCTGCAATGGACCAACGTCTCTGTCTCTGTCTCGGTCACTATCGCTTTATCCTCATGGTTCATGTTTTCTCATAAATACACACATTTGTACATATGTGTGTGTATAGACTCGTACTCTCGATGACGTTGTTGCTTTCGACGCACATCGCAACACTGCACGTTCGAAATTGCATTTGCTCATCAGTCTCAACGGAATGATTTACATTTATATACACTTTCAACCAAAAGTCCATTCGTTTTTACGAAATAATTGAGATTTTCGAAATTTTTTAAAATTGCTATTTTTATTTATTTCCATTTCATTGTTTTATTTTATTTATTTATTTTATTATTAACATTTTCTTATTCTTTATAAAAAAAAAGATTTGGACGGCGTTAGATCTTCAAAAAATCCGTTTTTCTCGAATTTTCAATGAAACGTTTCCCGACTATTTTTCTCAAATTTTGTCGAATCTTTCTCCACGATATTCCTTACCAGTGTATGAAACATTTTTTTCTATTATTTCATAATTTAATATTCTTTTGAACAAAAAAGTCCCATTTTTGCATTTAATTTGTAAGTGAATGCCATTTTTTAAATTTTAATTTATACATTATTGTGAACTGGTTAAAAACGTTGTAATAAAAAATAAAAGGAAACCATTTTAAAGATTTGTAACGCATTGCACGATTCTTTGGAACGATTTAAAAGAAAGTCACGAAATAGCTTATTTAATAAAATGAAAATATTTTTTATTCTATCGTGTGAAATATGAAACTCGAAAATGTCACGTAATATCGTAAGTTTATAAAAATCGCAATATTTCTAAAACGATTTAACACGAATATTGGAATCCTGTTTGTTTTGAATAGTGAACTTTGTATTACGATGAAATTTTCGTGTGTATATTTATGGAATATTTATTCAAACGTTTATTGAGCAATGGTTGTACAAGAGTTTGTATGGCGTTACGAATAGACGAGGAAGAGGAGAGTTTAATAAGAGGGAAAATGCAAGAAACCTCGACGAACAAAGTTTACGCATGGAGCGATGCATCGAGAAGAGCGAGAGGAAGATGCATCGATGTATATATGCTGAGAGTAGAAGTTTTGCGGCTGTCGAGGACGCTCAGAAACGTAACTGGACGTAACGCAAAATGGCTCTTGGTACACTATACTTATATATAGATATAGTCAAAATAGGATAGAAGCAAGAATTCTTTAAGTCTTCGTGCGATGCAGCCGCGCGCGGTTGCACCGAGACTTCCGTGTAAAGAGATCGCGTTCTTCGCTCTCGTCGTCTCCTCACTATTCTCATCTCTATTTCACTCCCTCATTCTCTCTTTCTATCTCGTCGATGTTCAACATCTTTTCTCGTACGACCGCGAATAACGCAATGCGCTCGGTTTACGTCGAGGTTGATGCACGCGCCGCCAGATTGAAAAATAAAAAATAAAAATAAACATCAAAAAATAAAAACAACCCGCGACTAATGTATCCTATGTCAGTTGTAAAATGTATATCTATATAAAAGGGTGGTTAATTTTTTATTCCTCTTGTAACTGAAAGGGTTAGGATTAACGGTGCAAAGAAAAAAAATTTATAAATATAAAAAAAACTCTAGTTCGGAATACGAAAAAAAAAACGTTTCATTGCAATTGGAATCGCGATGTTTTTTCGTGATGAATGATTCATAAAAAAATGTTAAATATTTCGAACACGATAAAAAATAATAAGTATTGAGTTTATATTAAATATGATTGTGTTGGGAATCAATAAAGTTCGTAGTTATCGAATGAATTTTCATTTTGAGTGTTGAGTGTTATCAAACAATTCATTTTTAGTCGACGAAGCAAGATCAAGCGTCGAATTAAAAATATCATTGAAAAAAAAAGACAAAACAACGTTTTCAATGATTCATTTGTCGCACGAAATGCTTCCGCTATATTTCGTCAGTCAATTAAACGTTTCGTATTGAATAAACAATCCGACGTACCTCACACAACAAACTCCGAGACTGTCCAGCATTGTGAGCCTTATACGAATTTTTCAAAATTTGTTCCCACTAATTGATTTATTAGATTCTTTCAGCTTCGTCGTTAGGGTTGCTGACTACAAATTTGATGTCAAAATAATGAAATTCAAAATTAATTGTTTATTTAATTTTCGCACAAATACTATGCCACGAAAAATTTTGAAAAAATTCTCGAAACTTCGTCAAAGTAATTTGAATTTGTACAAAAATTCGACTATTTTTTCATTGCTTTCTATTGCAATTATCAAATAATCAAAACCCTGAAAAAAAAAAATAAAAAAAATAGGCGAATATTTGTTTATTCAATAGCAAGAGAATCGTATGTTTTGATGTTAAAATAATTTCAGAAAACTGATTAAAATATTGGTAATATTATATAGTGAAAAAAGAAACGTTTTCGTTGAATATTATCTTTAAATAAATGCGTCTTTGAACGACGAGTCTCGTTACTGAACTAAAATGTTTTTCATCCTGTACACTGATGTCACTGCGAGTCTATGTTCACAGCTCGTGATTTTATACACACGTAATAATGTCTGTATAAATACATACATTCATACATATATATATATGTAAACTTAAAATAGTGGAAAGCATATCAATATAACAGAGTTTGAATGACGTGCCACGCGCAAGAGAATTCTCTCTCTTTGCTATTCCGGTCGATGTATGGCCCTGAAACCGCTCTCAAGAGAGTAAAAAGCTGTTTTGCCATCACGAAACAGACGCGTCCGCGTTTTCACGTTAGACCAATGGTCACAAATTCATTATTTCATTGTCGTAAATATATTCGACGAACGAATAAATGTCAATTTAAAAAAAAATGACGATATACTTTTTCCTATTGAATTGAAAAGCTCTAGACAAAAACTTACAAAGTTTGTGTACTGTTTCTATAATTAATTGACGAGGGGATGAAATTGATGTGGCAATTAAGATTTATCGAGTAACGAAGAGGCTTTGGAAGGATTAATAACGATTAAAATGATTATTTCGGAACAATCGATAAATGAAGATCATTATTTGATTAAAATTAATGAAACTTTCGAAAGAAGCAGCCAAATTTTTTTTTGTTTTCAAGGTTATCCAAGTTCTGGGCTAATATCTATTTCTCTTGGAGTCGAGAAACGATGACAATGATAAGAAGAAAAGTAACAGAGAACAAAAGACATTTATAATCGCTAGTATAATAAAAAATCATCACGTAGGCTCAAATATCTTTTATCTTCATAGTTTAGTTGCGCTAGGAGATCCCGGTTATGGTCACCCTAGCGTCGAGTCTGTCGTTGAGTAGCTCCGAGACGAGCACACATTTTAATAGAGAACAACTTTGCTCTTTACGAGGCTGAACTTTAATCGTGACAAAAGTGGTCTATATATCTTTATTTAGTTCTGCTCTACTCTCGACGAACTTTCAAGGCAAATATTATTTCTACAACGACAATAAAACGATCAAATATTTCAATAGAAAATAAATAAACAACAACAAACAACAACAAATAAGATACAAACGTAAACGAAATTCGTGAGTTACTTTTTTTTTTCACCACTTTCTATCTCAGATCAAAACGAATCTTCAATATGATAATAAAAACGAATATACAAATGTGTATACACATAAATAATACATTGCGGTATAAAATGAAATCTGGAAGTGCGTACGGAAGGATGAACATCAGGAAGTAGTTGGTACTTTTACTGAAGGTGCATTTGAGATTATTTTTTTTTTCTTTACCATGCACACTGCTCGTCTATTGGGGGGGAAATTGCGTCTACACGAGGAAAGATTCTTTCCTGGTGTCTACACAATGATAGACGAGAAAACAAGCGTTGTTGAAGGAGCGTAAGGCAAAGAAAACGAGGAGAAGATGAAGTTGAAGTTGCAGGAAGAATAGAGGAACACAGAGATGAACTTTCATTTCATTTTGTCCTTTTCTCTCCGTTATATCTTCGGTGTCTTGTCTTTGTCTGACTTTGAAGTATCAACGTATGTGCCATTTTGCCCCATCTCGCTTCCCTTTTACGCTGACTCTATAATCCTCTTGGAGGTCTACTAAGACTCTTTCGAGAGCCCTGCTAAGCGAAGAAGGACTTTGCAAGAGTTCGCGCCGACGCGTATAACGGTTTATATACTCTTTTGATCGGCATGTATATCTATATGGATATATAAAAGTGTGCGACTGCGGTAATAATGCCGGACAATTTTCTGCTGACTCTTCCTGTGCCCCGAGTGTCACCGAGCTCCAGTAAAACAGTAGCATAAAGTTTAAAAATAGAAAAATTAACAGAAAAACGAGACAAATGTATAGTTTAAGGAAAAAAAAAAAAAAAAAAAACATTGAAACTAGAGACGAAAGAGAATTATTTTTCAGGATATACCGTTTCTTCAAGATGCGCTCTGTCAATTTCGTGCTCTCTTCCTTTCCTCATTTTCGGCCTCCTGTCGCCATTCTCTTTTGTTGTCCCTCATACCTATCGGTCATTCCCTCATAATTCTTATTCTTTCAATTGTTAACATCTGTCTCTTTACTATCTTCATGTTTTCGTCAAGAAAAAAAAAAGATATTTGGGCGGAATAAAATTTGGATTAACTTTACGGCGTAAGAAGTTGTTGCGTTTCAGCTGTGAATCGCGTCATCGCTGTTCAAACAAATGAGAATTCTTAGCTTATCGCTTTGCTGTATTATTTTTCGATAAAAGATTTTGGTTCATTGAATTTTCTACGCTTTGACATTATGTTCGATTGAAATGTTGTGGAAAACGTGAAGTCGCTTTGAATCGAAACGGAATATTTAAATGGCTCTGCTATTAAAAAGCTTTTATTGAAACATTCGATCTCTTAATCTTTCGTCAATTTTTATCTTGTAACTCGTACCGTTCTTTTTTCTTTTTTTTTTTTTTATCTCCGCAATTTCGGATGCAATAAATGCCAATTTATGCGGAATAATAAATCGGACCGAGCAATGCACCAAACTCCGATCCATATATAATTGACCCCGATTCGTAACGAGCTGACTATACTTCGATCTCGGGTTAACGAGTTGGGCAAGTCTCTCCCGTGTCTCCGACAAACCAACCACTCGATTTACATTTTCTATACTCTTATTTTTTTTTTTTTTAGCGCTAGCGAAATCTCGATTGCTATAATTCCGTCTGCATTAGCTCACTCACGACATTTCAATTTTGACGCTAAGTTCCAGACTGCCAAGCGATTGCTAATTCAGCTAATTGCTACGTAGGTGTCGACTGGATATTTATGAAGCATAAAAAAGAAAGTATAGTCGTTGCTTAGTCTCGTAATGAAGTTCACGACGTGTTGATTAAATCGTTATTTTGTTGTTGTTGTTGTTGTTGTTGTTTTTTTTTCGTGAAATGCATCAATATTTGTCAAGTTTTTATTGACGATGTGACTTATACAAAGTTTCCACTCACTATTTCATCAGAAACTAAGAATTTCTTGATTTTATCAAAAACTTATAAAATTCTGCCATTTTCCAGGCGTTGTGAACATTAGTTTATAATCATTTGTTATTAACAAAGAGTTTAAGCGAAAATAAAGTTGAAAAATTAGTCAGTATATTTGTTTTGTTGATTTTTACAATAAATCTGTAAGTTTTTTTTTTAATTTGTATTTTTTAAAAGCTTTTTCTTTTTATTAACAAAACTGATTGTCCTGACCATTTTCTTAAGTCTGGAGGAAAAAAAAGGATATGATTTGAGCATACTAAACGATTCAACTAATTGCAAAATGGCAGAATGGTTGAAATTTGATTAAATCGTTGACAATAGATAATGATAAAGAAGTAAAAAACTATATATCATAATTTTTCTCATTAATAACAAGTATTAAATTATAATAATTGTAATTTAATTATAAAAATTATAACGTTTTATTGTAGGATTAGCTCGAGTTGTATATAAATTTTGCGGAAACGAGTTCACTTCTAGTGAGAAATGGAATAAATTCAAATTAATCGAGCCAATTAAATAATCTAAAAATAATAAATACACACATAGTGTTTTTCAGAATATAAATATAAAGTTAATCATAAGCGAAAGAATGAACTTCTCGAGGGAACACCTGCAAAAGCCCCTTAGAATATACTTCGCGTTTCGTAAACCGATCTGTAATTCGTTTTCTTAATTTCCCCTTTCGCACAACCATCGGCCATACATACACGGACGCGAATTTTTCAATGTGTTATATATATAAAACCGAGTGCTTGTTAGCCCCGTTTTTTTTTCGATGTCTCGGTACGATAGTAACGCGTGTACGCGGTCGGTAACGAGTTGAGGGACTTTTGCGACTGGATGTTAAGTGATACCTTGTCGTCGCGGCTGGTTGTTCGCCACCGCCTCGCGATCATTATTTATTTATTTATTAACAACTATATTATTATAGATACTGGGTATCGATGCTACTTGGAGTCTTTGTAACAACGATCTATCGAATCCTTGTCTACAGATTTATTCAAAAAGATTAGCATTTATAGTTTCATTAGATAATCGATGTTTAAAAAAATGATGAAAACATCCAAAGCCTCAAAGCGTCAGTAAAGCGAAAATAAAAGTTGGTTAAAAGAATAAAATAGCAACGAAAAAACGACAAAGACTTTTGATGGAATGTCGAAAAAAATTGTGTAAAAATCGTTAATCGAATAAAAGATCGTGAAAGGTTTATCAAATTTTTTGTAATCTTGTTCAATTAATTCGTATATAAATCAAGCGGTTTTTTCAAGCTCTTAAGATAACGAAAAAATGAGGACAAATTCGCGTTTTAAGTTGGCCGCGATAAAAAGATTACAACGATTTTTTTAAGTGAAATCTTAGATTTTTGGCAAAAACGTTACTACGTTTTAATCGCTCACGCGAATTATTTGGTTTTTATGTTTTTTTTTTTTTTTTTCTTAGTGATATCGTATTTGAGACAAAGGGTTGAAAAGATATTGTGTATCGGCCTGTATCGTGTGGCGATCAAAGAAGACCACGACGACCCTGTAACCGTGGACAGCGAGGTCGTGTGGTCTCGGGCACAACGTTAGCAAAGCCGCAGGTGCATTCGAACGCCGGAAACTAGTTTTGCACGAGCGCCTGTGGTGTATGTGCGACTGAGAAAAATTAACGGCAAGAAGATGTACCATTTGTTTATAAATTGCTTACAAACAAATGGCTACGTTATTTAAAAAACAAAGAGAAGAAAAACATTACAAAAACAACTACATTTTTTCCGCATCATTTTTTAGAGCTTGGAAACACAAACAAGATCGTTATAGGCTTCGATGGACAAATTACGATAAATCAATCGACTTTAAAATTAATAAAGAAGTTGATTTATATTATTTACACGTTTTTATCTTCATTTTGTTTTGCCTTTTTTTCATTACTCATGTTTTTCCAATCAATCGAACAAGCAGGAAAAAATCTCTTCAGCGGTCAAATCTGCAGGTTGCAATCTAAAATAATCGTCTTTTTCACTTTTGTTTTCATAAAAAAACAGTCATTCTGAGTGAGTCCTGACGAAAAAGATAAAAATTCTTTTCCGCTAACTGAGATTTCTCAGAGATTTGACTTATCTAAAATAAACGATAATTAAAAAGATTCTTATATCAACAAACACGCAGTCTTGGAACAAAGGATTTTTCAAAATATAAATTACAAAAACAAACAAAAGGCGGACGACAGAAGTGAATACTGCGATTTTCAATAAAAATCAAAGCTTTTTCGTCAATAAAACAAAAATTTAAGGAAAATATTAAATATCTTTCATTCAAACACGTTGTTTTGAACAAATAATCGCATTTTCGACTTCTTAAAATACGCAATCATTTGTTAAAAAAAAAATCATAGTTTTCACGAAATTTTTTAAAAAATGAACGCTTCTTTCTTGGATTTTAAACAGATATCACACTCACTTAAGGATCTATAACTAAGTGTGTAATTATGATGATCGAAATCAAATGGATCTCGATATTGCGATTAGACGAAAAAAAAGAGATAAACACTAGTGCAAGAATCTGGACGTTAACAGTGCGTGACAACGCAATAATTAGGTTCAATCTTCGAAAATCGTTTGGAAGTAAGGTCACGAGGACAAAGAGAACGAGACGATCGTTTTGCTCGAGGTACTTTAAGGCAGAGAGGAGGAAGTCACGAGGCCGAGAGGAAAAGCGAAGGATGAAAAAGCCAAGAAAGGAAGAAAGAAAGAAAGAAAGAGAAGATGAAAGGTCGAAATATGATTGAGATGAGGTCGAGTCGGGAGTCAAACAGTGCGTGGCGTTAGTGCGAAATAAAGTATCTTGACGTGAGAGAGTTAAAAGATCGTTTTTTTTTTGAGTAGCCAGTGGAGCATCGTAAAAAAATGAAAAGAAAAGAAGAAGAAGAAGAAGAAAAAAAGAACGACAAGTGACGAGAATGTTGGGAGAGGTGACGGGACATATACGCGAGTGATTGTCCACCCAATCAGAGCGAGAAGGAAACAAAAGAAAGGTGAAAAGAGTTATCGCCCCGTGAGATCGAGACTCACAACATCCTGCATCCTGGCAAACCTCACCAAGAGATTATGTACGCGAGAGAGAGAGAGAGAGAGAGAGAACGAAAGAAAGATAAAGAAAGAAAAAGACAAAAAAAACGAAGGATGAACAAATGGCGATATACTTCGCGTCTTGAATCGTCGGCGATGCTCTGAACCGGTGAAATTGTTATTGGTCGATTGTTTCCTGCCTTTTATCTGTAGGTAAGAAAGACAGAAAGTGAGAGAGAGAGAGAGAGATATTGAGAGCAATCTTCTGCTCTCGTACGCTATTTTACTCCTGGAGTATATATTTCTCTACATATATATCCAACGTTTTAACACCGCGCCTACTCATTTATCTTGGCACCTGGAGAAGCCCCCTGATTGACTAGGAAACTCACAAAGTGCATTCACTCTCGAGCATTTCGTACATACACCACAATTCGATTCTAACTTTTGCAACACTCCAGTGATTTTTGAGATCTCGATCTTTCTTTCACTGTCTTACGAGTTTGTCCGAAGGTTTAGAAACAAAATAAAACACAGGTGCACAAATTTTATACACACATAAACATAAACAAATAAAAAAAAAAAAAAAACAAAAACACGAAAATTGTTCTATAAAAAAAGTTTCTTGTTCATGAAAATAAATAATTGCACAAAAGTGCACATTTCCAATCAGTTTAACCAACAACATCGATTACTAAAGCTTCGAATTGAAATAAATAATAATTAATACCGCTATTAATATAGTGAATGAGGTAAAAAGATAAAAATCAACCAGAAATTTCTCCATTTCAATGCTCTTTCGTATCATTGAATTAAAACCTAAATGAAAATGTAACTCGTGAGAGATATCTCTGTTATTTCTCGGATTCTCGTTTCCACGAGTAGTTCGCAGCTTGGTAAATCGTTCGGATCGATCGATCGATCTTCGCGGCTCGTTAATGAGCCGTGATACCGATGTCTGTGCCCCTTCGGGCGATCGAAACCGAGAACTATCCACGGCCGAGTGAATAATACGAGAACAAGTATCGAACTACGTTGGGGAGGAAACTCCGAGTGAAGCCTCTCCACCACCAATGAAATAAGAGACTCTAATTCGATCGATCGATCTAGCCTCCAGATACAAACATATATACAAACATATAAATGAGTATTCACGAATGTTCATTCCACGAGATTTAATGAACGACTTTTCGTCTCTGATATCTCGCTACGGTTTATTTACTATTCAATTATATTGCAATTAAGCGAACCAACGTACGAAACCCTCTTTCCCACATTGACGTTAATTTGTTTACGTAAATCGAAATTATTCCGACTTATTGAATTACAACGAATGGAGATTACACTGCGAGGATTCTAAAGTTTAACATTTCACTCTTTGAGCCGTAAATGCTACTTTTTTTTTGGTCCCACAGCGTCCCTGTGACATTTATGAATCTTAGGTAGGTTGGGGTTTGACATGCGCAGCCTTCTCGGGTTTTTACATGTTTCTATTTGTCCCTCGCCTCTTTGGTTTTTTCCTTTCCACGATTTTTCCTACTACCTGGACCTACATTTTTACGTAAGTTTCTAACCAGAAAGAGAACAATTTTTAAGACACTCAGAAAAAAATCCATTGGTGTCGGCGGGAATTTAATTTTAAACAAACTTAACAGTTATTAGTTATCAAATGCACAAATACCACATTTTAATAAATAAATTTCGTACTTTTTCATGAAAAAAATCATATTTTTCCATGAACTCTATACACTCCAAAGAATGTTCAGAATTTCTTCTTACCTTTCTTACGTACGTAATATTTTCTCACGTATTTTTTCATGAAAAAATTGTGTTTACAGAATTTTTCGTCAATGATAAATAGAATGGATCAATTATTCGAAGTTCCTCAACATATTAACTGTAAAGTGACAAATATAAATAACAAAGAAAATGATTTCAAAGTGAAAACAGAAAAAAAAACCAAATAAGGTTAAAAAACTTACCCTTGAATGCCAAGAGGAGGTGCAGGTCTCGGAGGTGGTGGAAGTGATTTCCTTCCGGGTGTATTTTGTCTGGGTGCAAGTGGAGGTGGTGGCGGTGAGCCAGAAGAGTTAGCAGTCGAATATCTGTCAGTTGGGCACTGAGGTTGTGGTTTTTGTTTGGGAATATCGATGTATTTATTGGCAAGAGCGTAGCAATAGCGTTGATTAGAATCGTTATGACGTTGATGATGTCCAGCGGAGTATTTTGGAGGTTCGTGATATTTTTGTGGGCTGGCTTCGGCCATTAATTTAGAGTTAGCCTCGTAGCCGGTTTTGACAGGGCTGCCAACGGAGTAATTAGGATTTTCAGTATATTTACTGGATATTTTCGTGGTATCTGGAATGGGAAGATAATTGGGTCTGGAGGTTTGATTATTTGGTGATGAGGCAGTTGTATTTTTGTCGGAAGAATGTGTGCAGATGGGTACTTGAGGTTGAGGTCTTTGTCCGGTGGAAGTTTCGTATCTCTGACAAGTTTCACTTCTCAAAAGTCCGGAAGCATCGAGTCTGGTGCTTTCGACTCGCATTGATTCCTGCCGAATAATTCTCGTTTCAACTGGAACTTGAGGAGCGGGTCTTTGATTGCCGGAGTCGCTGTAACGTTGAGAAACGAGATCAGGAAGTCTGGCTGGTGGTCTTGATGCGAAACGACGTTCTTCGCCGCGTCTGGAACTATTGACACGTCCGTTAACGACCAATTTTTGTGCAGCTGGATAACGCAGACTGGATCTGCCACTGGGTACAATACGATGAGTGGTGAATCCAGCAGCAACACCATTTTCCCCCATCAAGGTATCGGTCTCGGTATGTTTCAAGCGAGTTCCGCGCACGAAATTTTCCGAAGAATCTTCGCAATGGGATTTTCCAGGAGCAGAAGTAATCGGTGAGGACAATGGCGACGATTTGGAGTTTTTATCATCACGTTCGGAGCGTTTTCCGTGTTTGGATCTTCTGGATTGTCGCTCGGATTGCTGGGAGCTTCTGTGACGTTTTTCTCCATGGCTGGAACTCTCTCGGGAATCGCAGCTGTCGCTTAACTCTGGCGGAGGTGGTGGAAGCGGATCGTCGCAATTGAGCACTTCGGTTTCCTCGACAGTAGGTGGTGACGGTGGTGGAAGATCGGGACTAGGAACTCGATCGTTAAAAGCTCCTCGTAAGTGTGGTTTCTTGGGTGGCCTCTCGGGAACCCAATCATCGATCGATATCGCTGGTCCAACGATAACTGGACCGAGCAAATCGGTAGACAAACTTCCGCAACTGTTGCTGTGTTGATGTTTCGGAACTGGCAGATCGGAAGAATTGTTCGGACGATTAGTTTTATCGCGCCAGGTTCCTGAGGAGTAATCCGAAGCGGAGCTTGCTCTACGGGAGGAAGGTGGACGTGGACGCGGTGGAGGTTGAGGTGGTGGACTTTGGGCGGTTGGTACGATCGCTGATTGAGCCAACTGGGGTTCGGAACGCCAGGAGGATTGATGCTGGTGTCTCTCATAGAAAGACAAAAGAGCTTTTTTCTGTATGGCTTTGAGAGTAGGATCGGAAACTCTGTGTCGTTTGTCTGGATCGAGATAAGTGTAACGAGTTTGTTGAGCTTTTTCGAGCTCGCTTATACGTTCGGCGACCGAGAGATGTGCTTGTTGAGGTGAAACGGGTGAAGTTCTTCGAGAGGAAGAGTTTTGATTGATCGTTTCTTCTGGTTTTGTCGTTGAGACGGGATAGAGTTTCCTTTGAGTTCTTTCGCGATCTAAATACAAAACACTTTCCGAATGATGACGTTGAGGAGTTTGAACTCTGGCGCTATGAGCTATCAGCTGTTTGCTAGAGTTTATCGCAAGATTTGATTGGCTCACATCAGACATTGAACCGTGTCTCCATTCGCTGCAACTCTCGAGATTCGACGTCACGCTGTTCAACATTGGAGATCTCTGGGATTCCGGTGTCCTGGTTCCTCGCGAATATCTTTCCGTATCAATCGACATCGTTGACTCCCAATTTCTCTGGGAAACTTTGTTACGCTCGTGGCTCTCCTCGTCGATACTTGACTCCTGCCATTTACCATCGCGTGGTGATGTCGCGCGATGCACGTCACCCACTGACGAACAATGACTTATCACAGCCGGTAAACTTGCGCGTGAATTTACTCCAGGTGTTGCTTCCTTGCAGTTTCTGTCGTTCATCGACGTCTGCCATTTGTTGTTGCTCTCCTGTTTCCATTTGTTGTTCGTTGACGAATGTCTACCGTGACGAGATGACAAATTCAACAGAGACGTCGTCGAATCGCTCATCGAACTTTGCCATTTGTCATGATGATTCATCGGCTTTTGCGCTATTCCACTCGGCCCTATTCCATTTACACTTGACACGTCTGACATCGAACCACGATCCCAACGATCGCTGCTCGCTTGACGAGCCGCCATTCCACTTGATACACTCACGTCCGACATCGAACCGTGCCATTTTAATGTCTCGCTGCTTGATGCACTTCCACCACTTGACGTCGTTACAACACTGTCACGACCCTCCCGAGACCCTTCTTCCCAAGTCGACGATGGCCTCTGAGCTACTGCCTCACTGTCCCTCCGCAGCCTGTAATTATTCGTACCATTTATTCATTTATTATCCAAATTAACAAAAAACCAATAAATTAATAATCGCTCTGGAGTTTACATCGTAACGATATCAACCAATGTTTGTTTTTCAAGACTTTGTAGTTCGTTTCGTTCTGTTTTTCGATGCAGTCAAATTAAGTTATTGATGGAACTAGAATTTTTAGATATTTTTTAACAAAAAAACATTTATTCCATTAATTTTTTCAACTGATTTCCATGTTGTTTCTTTTGTGGGCTACTTTTGATTGAAATTTACATTTTTGGATGTGATTTTACAGCCCATTTCAATAGTGTCTTTAATTTAGATTTTAAAATAAAAAAACTCATCATTTTTGTCAATTTTTTTTTTGCGTTTTAGTGGAAAGAGATGTCGTTTACGAGTTGAAATTATTCACCTGTCCAAAAATGGTGTATTGGTAGTAGAATCGACGCTGGAAACGTAGCTGTGATATCCTTCTGATTGGGCGTAACTGGCTTGCTGAGAGTGTTGGACTCTCGTGTATTCTTCCAGACCTGCTTGAGTCAGAGCAGTTTCTCTGTATACGTCAACCTGTAATTTGAATCCGCAATGAATAAAAAGAGAATAAAAAAAATAAAAAAAAATCAATGGGTTGTATAAAAAGGCAATAAATTTGAATATTGAAAACAACAAATAATTACCTGCGATACTTGAGGATCTTGATAACTTCGGACGTAAGCTTCGAGCTCAGCGTGACTTATTGTTTGCGAGGGTTGTTGTTGTTCTCTCTCTGGTGGCGATGGGACAACGTACTCAGCATCGCCGAGTGGTTTGCCTTCGCGATCAACACGAGGCCATAATCTTGGCTCTTCTTCGTTGACCCGAGTGCCACGCGACTCAAAAGTCTCAGCCGGTATTTTTTCGCAACGTTCCATCACCGTTTTCAACTATAAATAATTAAAATTCTTCAAAATTGTACCACAGAAAAAAGATGAAATAAAAATAAAAAAAAAAGGTACAGAAACGAAGGAATCGTTAAAACATTAACAAATCCTAAATAAACGCCTTTGTTTCATCGAGTCGTGGTGCAAAATTGCAAGAGTGACGTCAGGAAGTGCGCAAGATGGAAAGGAGAATGTGGGAGTGGTGATTAATTGTCTTTGGCGAGATGTAACCTCCTCACGGTCGACTACGTACTTGTTCTTTCCCTTTCTCTCTTTCTCTCTTTTTCTTTCTCAATGTCTTTGTGGGAACTTTACAGTGTCTTTACAGTTGCACTTAGACATGTGTCACAATTATTCTCGCAATTAACAATTAGCATAACTCGCGTATACCCTTTTCTAATGTGATTATAAAAACGAGAACTTATTTTACAACAAAAAATAGTTCGTATTTTTAGATCTTAATGAAACAATGGCATATCATTTTTACTTTTGTTTTTTTTTTTTAATTTTATACTGATTGCTATTATTTTTTATTATTAATTATTATTGGGTAAAACAATTTATTGAATATCGCGTACATTTATTTGAATTTTTCATCTGATTTTTCATTCCAACAACGATTTTATCTTTAAATGATTTTCTAAATCGAAAAAATAACTTTTTTTTTAAATAAAAATAAATAACACAACGAACCTGTTGAGTGAAGGCTGGATTGGGACGTTTCGCAAGTGGTCTCGTGTACTGGGCCGGTTTTTCCTTCGGATAGTTCGTGTGATCGGTCCAGGATTTTGATCGATGTGATCCACTGTGGCCGTTAATTTCGTCGCTCGTTTCTTCCTCGGGATGACGTTCCGGGGCGATTGGCCAGGATGGATATTTTTCGTGACCGGGACCGTAGCAAACACCCTTAAGGCTCGAGGCATCGCGCACCGGGGGGGTTGGCGGTGGAGACGCGTCGTCTCTCTCGTTAAGGGGTAAACTAAAGCTGTCGAATCCGATACTTTCACTGTATCTAAAAAAATATTCAAATCGAATAAACAGATGTTCACTATTTTCTATAAAAATAAATAAAAAATGAAAAAATATTTTTCTTCGTCGTTTCATTATACGTTTTCACATAAATTATTTAAAGTTTTATCGATTTTAAAAAATATTTTGAAATATATCGAATTTAGCTGCTCAAAAAAATTAACAAAAATAAGCTAAAAATTGATAAATCATATGTGAATTGAATAAGAGAAAGAAATTACTTACCCACTGTCGTTTTTATACCCCGGAGTATTCTTCTTGTAACCGTCGTTGTAACCGGCAATATTGCTTTTTTTATTGCCGATGTGATTGTTAGTTTCGAGGTTAGTTTCGTTTTCACTCGATGAGGTTCTTCTGCCACTGGAATTCTCGGATTTCCTTCGATAAGGAAGACTCTGTTGTTCGTTGTTCTGCTTGCCGTTGTAACTCTCTTTACTGTTGTACGTGCTCGCGGTACTTTTGACGTAATTACCAGTTGATTGTTGCTGCTTGTGCTCGGGGTGATGAGCGTGACCCGCGTACTTGAAAGACCCCGGGCTGCAGGAGAGTGGACCCGGGGCCTCATCCTGGGGGCGATATCCCGGCGGTGACGGTTGAATATCCGTCATCGCGTTACCGACGTCCCCTCCATCCGGAATACAGCTATAATTGAAAAAAACAAAAAAAAAAAAACAAAAAATTGATTAATATTATATCGAAAAATGTGAATAACATTTGTAATTGAATAAAAAAGTGAATTAAACAAAAATAGAGACCAAAAAATTGACGTTGTGATTATAAATAACGGGACAATTTTTATTAGATTTAATTAAATACGATTTTTCATCAAATTCAAGTATTTTTTTTTTTAATTTATATTGAAAAAGCAATAATTATCGATTAATCGATAAATTCAATAAAATTTTCAAGAAAAATGATTTTCTGAGAGTAGTCGATCGTTCGAGTTAAAACAGAAACGATCGAATAATTCAATACAACAGATAAGATAAGAAGGAGATGGAATATATTTTTACGATCGTAAGAACAAGCTACCGAATGATTTCGTACGAGTCTCCATGTCAAAGACATAACTGTGGGTATTTATTAAGTATATATTTATATACATAACGATCGAATATGCGAATATAATTTATTGCGATCGTAATTTGATAGGCTCGCTTTCAGATTATGTATATTTTAATGTCGTCGATTAATATATTCAAAAGTATGTTACATTGTATATAAATATATATTTATATATATAGTTATGTATTTATATTTGTATACGAAACTGCTGTGTTCGAATGTGGCGTAAAAAGTTACGCGTTTTCTCTTCGGCAGGTATGTTACAGTGTACAAAAAGGACGATATTAATCTGAGGCATGGACAGACGAAGAGATATTGCAACTAATCGTTTATAGTCTCAATGATGTTTATCTCCTGGTCCCACATAAGTACTATAATACCTTATTATGTATCGATTGACATATATGTATGCACGAGTATCTGAGATTGCATAATCGGACCGTCATAAAAGAACTATTCAATGCCCAGTACGATTTGTGTTTGATTTTTCATTTTTTTATCTTCACATCCTGCTTCGTATTATCATTCGTGTCTTAAATTTCATTTCTACTATTAAATTAACTGTAAAACTTTTTCTAATTAAACTGTTTTTGTGTAAATGCTTTTCGAAGCAATGATCATTAGAATTATTTGAGCTCGAATAAAACGTTTTGAAATATTTCTAATCCGACGTTTGAACATGACTTTGATTAAATAAAATGTTACATCAATGATTTTACTCTTGAATGAATTGTAATCTTGAATTTAAATAGTTATTTGGAGGCTCCTTGTTAGTCTCGGTATACGAATACATCATTTAGTCGTTTGTTTTATGAGTTGTGAATATTTTTAATCACTTTGCTCCACTCTCGAGCACCGATGTTCATCTTCAAATTTATGCAACGTCATTGTGTTCTTTTTCGAAGATCCAAAACGGTAAAAATTCTCAATGCTCTCATCTTATATACGCGCGTGGATTTTTTTCGCTCTTGGCTATATATGCATGCAATTTCACGCGTAATGTGTATAATACACCCGCACTATATATAACATTCGACGTTTATTGTACAGTAACGAAATTTCACGGGTACAAGTGAATTCTTTCGAATAAAAAGGGCGCAAGTGGTTCGAACGATCGTGTTACGAAATCTCGAAGACGCCTTTTTTGTTTCAGGAACAGAACGGAACATTAATGGGTCATTTCATGTTAAACATGCAGCATTTTTTGTAAAAAAAAATCCATTTTTTTATATCGAAGAAATTCAGAATCAGTTCAAAATGATTCCCATTTTTGTCTTTTTAGACGATTTTTGGTAGAATTAATCGTCTGAAAAGTATACGAAAAACATCATTGAACTTTAAACATTTGTTGAAAAATGGTCGAAACCAATGATTGGCGAACATATGGAAATTTCGACACTAGAATAAGGAGAGTAAATATGTTTTCGTTGAATCGTGTGTTTATTTTGTATGGAATTTCCTCCATTAATATTTGCACTTGTGAAAAATTCATGATGAACCGTTTGAAAATACTGTTTTCGGTCGCTCGAGAACTTCGCGTGCTTCGATGTACTCACGAACAAGAATATTACGTGTATACATATATTTTTGTACAAGGATAAGGTTCGGGAGTGGATGCTTCGAAAACTTATCGAGTCACGTGGCCGCGGGGCTTTTTACGAACACGGGCTAAATTCATACGTAACGATAAGCAGCGAGGCACGAAGAATTGGCCAGTTTTAAGAGCGAGGAAGATAGGAGAAAGAAAGCAAAAAATATCTTCGAAAAGTACGAAGCTCTGTTTGTGTTTTAAGGCGATTTAAGAGCCTCGAATCCTCTCCTGCTCTCTTCGGAGTGTTCCTCATTCTCTGGTGAGGATTTGCGAGAACGTTTGGCGGGTGGATGACCCTTAATCTTGCAGAGATCTTTGCGGACCAGTGAAGTTTCGTACCAGAGTACGTAACGTGAAAGCATATATAGATAAGAATGAAAAAAAAAAAAAAAAAAAAAAAATAGCTGGGAATATTTATATTTGCTCTGCTTAACGTCAAATTATTCACCACTTTATTTATTTTCTCTAAAAAAAAAAACTGTCTAATTAAAATTTCAAATAAATTAATTTCTCGATATATTTGTGTGTTAAAAACGATTTGTATTAAAAAAAGAAAAAAATCTAAAGCCCAAAATAATGGAGCAACTTGGAATGAAAAACAATAAAAATAAATAAAAAAATTAAAATAATGGAGAAAGTGAAGGACAATGCAATTTTTTTCCGAAACATGATTTACGAGTAAAGAGAGCTATACGCCATCGGCTTAATACGTTAACGGCACTCGCGTAATAATGTTTTGTGAGCAAAGCAGTTTCGAGTTTTCTACCCCCTTCGATTCTTTGGCCATATATTTCTTTGGCCATAATCTTTGGCTGTATATACGTTGAATTTTGTTTATACGTATATTCCGGAGCACAGAGAGAAAGATAGCGAGAGAAACAAGGAAAAGTGCAAGAGGAGAAAAAAAAGTAAAGATAGAGATAAGAAAAAAAAATGCGGTGCGATTGAACCTGTAGCAGGGAAAGGAAAAGAATAAAAGCCAAACGCTTGAAGGTATCGATATTAAGAGCGAGAGCAAAGCAACCAAACTCTGGAGAACACCCGAAGCAAATGCAGGAGCGTTCGAAACAGCAGCTACGAAAGTCAGCACCGAGAAAGAGACTCCTAAATCACGTCTCTTAATTGCCGTGAAAAGGAAGGCGAACTCTTTTTTCTTTCTTTCTCTTTCTCTTTCGAGTTCGAAGAGTTTTGCTCACTCCAGAACGTTTCGACCGAGCAAATATTATAGTTGTGTGAAACTCGTGTTCACATTGCTAACGTCGACGGATCGTGGCTACACATACGGATGCTGTGTAACAACAACGTTAAAAAGTCTTTTTTTTATTTTTTTTATTCACTCGTACACTCGCTGTTGCAATTTTAGACCAACCAGGAAATAAAATTCTGTCCGATCTCTGAGAAATGTAGCGCCGAGTACATTTTTCAAACTGTTTCTTTTTCGACTCGAAACTTTTCATGCATAAGCACTCAATTAAATTCGTTCCGTTTTATCATTTGATATAAAAAATTGGACTCGAGTTAAGGGACCTTTTTAGTGTGTAACGAGCATAAAAATCGACCTTATTCATGATTTCTACTGTTATTTTTTTTCAATACATTTTCTTGACACTCCGAAATGGTGTCTGAAAAAAATAGCGTCTGACCCTGGGCGTTCCTACTCCTCAAAAAATCGCCTGAGAGATAAAAAACCAAAAAGATTATAAATCAGTATGAAAAGGTTGTCGAAGGCCATGAAGCATTTTTCTTTTTCGATAAAAGTCACCAAAATGGCATTTGTTTCAAAAGTAAATGTCGAATTGTTCATTTTATGAATGGTTTTTTGTTAAAAAAAAAAATGAAATTTTGGAATTACAAAGAAGCGTTCACCGGATCGAACCAAATGTCGGTCTATTTTTACTTATTTTACTAAATTGATCAAAAAATTAAACGAAAAGACCAAAATGTTTGCGAAATCACAAAAATAACAAGAAAAAAAAAACGACACAACTCATTGAGAAGAAAAGAACTTTTTTTTTTCATCATGTGTGTACACAAACGTTGTAAAAAGTAAAATACAAACATTGGCGTAGCGTATATATCGCGTATGCGATATATGTGGCGTGTTACAGCAGACCGAGAAGATTACATCACGTTATTAATGCGCGCTGAGTTCGTTGACTGTTAAGAGTGGTGTATTATGCTCAGGTGAGATGGTTCGTATGTAATTCCGGCTCAGGGATCGTGACGTTGACTTGAACAAAGAAAGGAGATCGAGGAGGTCCGAAAGAAGAAGCAGAAGAAGAATAAGAAAGATCAAGAAAAAGAAGAAGAAGAAGAAGAAAAAGATAAGAAAAACGAGTATAAAAGATTTGGGACCGGGCGTCGAAGAGTCAGCGAGAGGCGAATGGAGTTGCTGTAAAATAAAAAAAAGCAAAGATTGTATAACGAAGAAGAAGAAGGAAGAGGAAAATAAGAGGGATGACGAGTGGAGACGAAGAAATCGAAAAGTAAAAAAAAAAAGAAAAACCGAATTAAATAAAATAAATGAAGAAAAAATAATGAAAAAAGGCATATAAAGAGAAAACGAAAAGAGGAAGAGATCCTTACGAGATCAACTTTAATCTTGGGCCCCCATGAATTATTCCGATGGCATATATATAGCCTTCGTAAGAAGGCAGCAATCACTCGTCATGCCCCCGCAATTTTTTTTGACCGTTCACCAAACTCTGATCGTATTATCGACTATATATATATGTATCTTTATACGTTTATATGTTTATATAAATTTCTATATATGTATATGATTTTCTATATACGTTGATATAAAACGACTTTTGAAAGGAAGAACTTGATAGAAACTTGATGAGGGGTGCGCCCTCGTCGAGGGCTCGAATAAACGAACGACTTCTGCGATGCGGAAGCCAAACCACGTGTCTTCGATACCCGGTGCAGAAGAAATATTAAGCGCCGTGTGTATATCGTCGATGGAGTTTATAATGCAACGTTCGTGGTTTCGTATCTCTCCCCCTCTCTCTTATCTTTTTTCTCTCTCTGTGTCTCTCTTTCTTTTTATAGATATGAAACCAGGAGAAGTGTGAGAGAAAGAGATATGTCAGATTAAATCGGAATCGGATGACGCGGTTAATTAATTGCCATGATTCGTGAATTACGGTTGTGTACTTATATATCGCGAATTACGATCGAGCGCTGCTAAATTTCACACGTACCAAGATTTATCGAGGAAAATGTTAAGGCACGATAGGCCGTGAATTCATCAATCAAGTAATACGAATTTAGATAAAAAAAAAAGAGAGTGGTTTCGTTAGGAATTTAAGGACTGGTTCATTAATTAAATTTATAGAAATTAATTGAATTTTTTCATTTTTTTTTCTTTCAAATTCTAGCCGCTTGATATTTTGGTATCCTTTCTATTTTATTCATAAAGGTCAAATGGACCATTTCACGTTTTAGATATTTTGTCTCTCTCTTTCCCTCTTTATTTTCTTTCTATCTTTAAACCATTCGTTTGAATGCATCAACTTGAAAGATCTGCATAAAAAATTGTACACGAAGAAGGAACAGAAGGAAGGGATTGAAAAAAGTGGCGAAGGAATGTGCGAACGTAGAAAAATGTTAAAGTGCTAACGCTGATATGTACGTTTGGTCAATTTATACATACGAGACGAGAGGTGGCCCCTGGCAAAGTGTCGTGCATCGATTGCACAGCGCGTGGGATTCGCGAGGGAGAAAAGTCTCTTTTTCTCTCTCTCTCGTTCTTTTCACGCGTGATACCAGGCCGTTACGAGACCGGTAGCCATGTCGCGATATTCACTGATCGCTTTCGAGTGTGTGCATTCGCCAAACTGCATTTATACGTGCAAAATTTTCTCTCTCTCTGTTTTGCGTTAACGCGTACGTCGTCGAGATCGCCGAACCTTCAGTAAACTCAACCAAGAGGAAGAGTTACATTTCCAACACATACATGTAAATACAAACGTGGTGAAGCGTGTGGGCAGTGGAGAAGATCGCGTCTCTTCGACGACGAAAGTTACGAGCACGAGAGTTTTCATCGTTGTGTGCGGTAAACGATCGAATCTCGTGCGGACTCGTGTATTAAAGACTTGTACTGCAGGATGTAATATGTCGTTGTAGATGCCTTAAAATGTCGTTCCGAAAGACCGAGACCGTATTTTTTTTTTTTTTTTTTTTTTTCAATTCCAAAGGGATAAACAGTTATTTCGATAATAAAATGTATTTAGGTAGCTCGTTAATTATTTCATTAATGAATTTATCGTCGATTCTATTTAACTAAACTCCTCATTTTTCATCAATTTTAACTTTCACTAGTCAAAGGAATGTTCGATTTTAACCACACAGCTGTTTTCTTATTGAATGCAAAATTTTATAATGTCATATTCCCATCGGTATCATTGGAATTAAAAATCGTATAATTTTTAAGCGATTTTAATGTACCACCGCTTTTATTTTATTTCCCAAGAAATTCTCAACGAATTCAGCACTTCGATTTTTTCACTTTTACTCTTTACTTTTGAAATAACAATCATTTGTTTTTAAAATTGTTTTTTTTGTCGATCAAACGTTCAGCTGCAAATTTGAAACGATGAGTTTTGTTGAGAATTTCTTCAGGAACGAAATCAGCGATGGTATGAAAAATTTTCTTAAAAATTATGGATGTTTTTTTTTTCAAAAAATGTCAATGTCAAAATGAGCATTTCAAACTCATCGGTTGATAGTTCCGCAAATGTATCGTTATTCATTTTTTTCCGTGTTTATACAACACACTGTGTAATAAATCCAGCGTCAATTTTTTTATATTTTACCTTAAAATGTTAAAATAAATTTTTTTTGACTAAACGATTTTTCTCTTTTATTCAATTATTCTCTTTTCTACTTTACAGTAAAATTCAAAACCATTGTTTCAATCTTGTAATATAGTTTTTTCATGCTCTTCACAAAGCATCCGTTAAAAGGTTTATTTTGTAAAATCAATCACGAACAATTGCATGGTAGATATTTAAAAATATCATGCGATCTTCGATTTATAAATACATGTATATAAATGCTCAAAAATAATCCGTTCCTTTCGTCCAGTATGCGAACTGGCGATATCCTTTTCTCTCTGGCTCACCCGCAGGTCGACGAACTCGTCCACGCGTCTCAATATGGAGAAAGAAAGAGAGAGAAAGAGAAAGAGAGAGAGAGAGACGTGGATTATTTTAGCCCGGGTACGAGAGAACGAAGAAGTCCGATACATGCATGAAAAAAAAAAAAAAAAAATACATATATACACACAAAATGATCGGCAGAAGAGGATTGAACGGGGGCGGCGGAAGCAACTTGTAAAAATATATGAATATGGATAACCCATGATAAATTTATATACGTTTTATCTGTGTGTACATTTTGTTGCCGTAGGTGTAGAATATCGCTTGTCCGAATCGTTATTTTTATAAACATCGTATGGTCGTCACGTGGATTCGTTATTCTCGTAAACATTGAAATTAGATAGAAAAATCTCGTTATTTTATTTATATTTTTTTCATCAAATAAAATAAAATAAAAATAAGGATAAATATTTTGTTTCGATTATTAAATGATTACGAATATATTCTTTATGTAAATAATAAAAATATATGCTAGTGGATTTTTTGCCAGATGCACGTGTTGCACATCGCGTTCTGTAAAAAACGCGCGTCGCCAATTACGTTGCACTATCTTGCCGGTCTGTTTGCAGTTGTCGCGCAAATTCTCGAGACTCCATTCGCAATTATAATATATACATATATACATATGTTGTTATGTACTACGAAAGGATTTTTCAATTGCAGTTACAGTGTCGTCGTAGTTTCGTAAGATAAATGATCTTGAGGTAGAAAGAGAGAGAAAGGGCGCCAAGGTTTCGCGATACGCACCCCGAACTGCCAATCAAAGTGTCAACGAGCTATCGTTGCATTCCCTCCTTCTCCCCTTTCCCTTCTCTTCCCTTTCCCGCCATATCTTCGTGTTACCGCCTCAAGCTGCACACACAGTCTTGTGCCCTTCGGCCAGAAACGAGAAGATGCATCCCGTGATGTAATAAATGCATTGCATACACTATAAATACTGAAGGTACATGTATCTCTATAAAAGATACCTCGAGTAGATACAGCAGTGCTAAAGCCTATTATTTCATGTCCATTTCAATGTTTTTCTCCAATCCCCCTCTCCCCACCCCCCTCTTATTTATTTCTTGTTAACAAAGATTCTGTGGTGTTTGTATTAATGATGTAAAAGTTATTTCATTTTGTTTATATAATATTCAATGAGCATGTTAAGACCTTTGGCAATTGTGTTTAAAATCTTATCAATTTGTTGTCAAATTTTTGATAATTTTTCCAACAATTGTTCTGGGGATGGTAAAATTTTTTGTTCCATTATGAAAAACAAATCGTCCATCTTTCCAGATATTTTAAATGATTTTGATAGATTTAATAATAAATAAAGTAAAATCAATTCGTCGAATGAAAATTGAGAGCATTAAATTTTGTAGACTAATTTTTAAAGCATGATTTTTGTATATTGGAAAATTTGTTGAATAATAATTTAATCGAAATTCAAGTTCATGATTTCTGGTGTTGGTGTATATTTGTATAAATTATAATATACTTATACTAGAATTTCTGGGTTCTCAAGGCACTCCTGCCTCAGGGTTCGCACGTTAATTGAATAATTTGCATCCCACCTGCCGGCTTCCGGCAGCCCCGATGCGGGCCAGGGGCTTAAACATTTTTTTTTCTTCTTTTTCTCTCTTATTCACTGAACGTACAGAATTGAACGTCGAGACGGGAGAGAGGGTATAAAACGAAGAAGCGTAGAATGGTTCGGCGCTCCTTTTCGCTTCGAAGTATTCTTTATACATAAATACATATATATATATATCTATATAAAGATATACATGTGTGTAAAAAGGAATTTCTAATCGCGTTGCTCGACGGGACCCTCGCGAGAGAGAAACGTCGAGCTGCTGCGCTGTGGGGCGAGCTCGTTCGAGAGCTCGAAGGGTCAGACATTCATGCGGGAACTTGTTACTGGTGAACGTCATCGCGAAAACATCCAGTGAGCGCAACAAGTCAAAAAACTTCTTCTTATAGATCCCATTAAATCCTTTTTAATAGAATCGTTTGAAATCGAATTTTCTTAAGAAATTTTCAACATAATAATCATTCATTTGCACATTGCTTCGATATTTTTATCACAAAGAATAATATTTTAACGAAATTCTGAATAATGACAGTAATAATTGATGATATATACATTGAGTTATAAATTGTGAAGTTTTTCATTTACAAAATCATTTATTTTCTCTCGTTGTTATCACGAAATTTGTTATCAAAGTGAACTCGTTAGAAATTTCAACCCAAAATTGAAAATTAAATGACGGAAAAAAAATCGTTCAACTTGTAATTGAAACCTCGTGAAGAATAAACTTTGACAATTTCGTATAAAATTTGGTGGGTAATTAATAAACGTAATCTCAGGTTTTCTGTCACGAGGCTTCTGGTTGTCTTTGGAAATGAGTGGAATGTTTGGACTGGTGTGTCCGCAAATTAAGAGCGAAGGCGAAACCACGTAAACTTGTATAAATAAAATAAATATATATATATATATAAATGTGTGTACGCATTAACGTGGATCCAAAGCGGAGAGGCAATGATGAAAACGATCGCGTGCGAATATACCGGTACATTTCTCGTTTCGGAATAAAGGGGGAACGATGGGGAGTGGGGTATAAATTTCTCAGTAGATACGAAAAGCGATACACGAAGGACTGGGATGCGTCAGTCTTTCATTTTTTATGAGGCTGCAAAAACGAAACGAAATCTCCCGTTCATTTATTTATTCTTTGCATTATTTCCATTTTCGTAAATCATTCGAGAAAGGTGGTCCAAATTTGTGGCAACATTTGTTACGGGGAGACAAAGTTTTTTTAAAATTTATTTACGCAACGTATTAATGCGAGTAGTACAAAGTAAATAGTTCTTTTATTTGCAAAATAATCAAATCGAAAGAAATTTCGTGATGTGTATTTTTGTTTTCTCTCAAATTCTACGAGAACGTTAATTCGGAGGATTTTTTAATATTTTTGAATCTTTAACTCGAAAAAAGAAAGAGAAAGACCGAAAAAGAGGGATTCACGTACGTGTACAGTGTGCACGGATCTCGAGGAACGACGATCGGGAGATTTGCTCTGGGAAATCCCGAGCCCCTGACGACCGAGACCCTGACAGAGAGAACGAGGAATCAACAGAGAGTCCTCTTTTCTCCTCTCCCTGTAGTATTAGCAAAAATGTTGTATATATAGATATATATATATATATTTATATTTATTGCGAGTGGTCCATACGCATCGGGGAATGCCAGGGACGAGTTTTTTGCTCAGGTGCGTTACGGTTAACCTGTTGATGTGGCTGGGAGCCTTCGTATATAGAAACACACTCACATATATATATATATATGTATCAATATAATACATCGAGAGAAGCCGAGTGCAATATACGCTCGCTTCGATGAAAGAGATTCTTCTCGGTCGTTCAGTTCCGAGGATGTGAAGGACGAGGTCGCGAAACTGTCGTAAAACTTTTCCAGGCTCTTTCTTTACAAGGGACTTGACGATCGAATCAATTTTCAAATTACGCTATTATTTTCTAAAGGAATTTTCAATATAAATATTTATTAATTTTCATCGTTTAATTTACGATCTTCACGTCATTAATTCAAAATATCTAATAAATCAATGGTTTGCCATTTAACAATTATTTTTATCACAGAATCTTTTATTTTTCATTCTCCGATAACTCATTTGAGACATTATTATGAAAGTAGGTGCAAAATCTCACAAATATTTCATCGGGAGCAGTAGAAAAATTCACATTTTTCGGAATAACTTCGTAACTTTTCTGCAGATTCTTTTTATCTTTTTTTTTCAATCGAAATTACAGAATTACAGAATTATAACAATCAAAATTATTATCTCATTCCATAAGTTATATCCGAGTTTTCAAAAAGTTTTTAGAGAGTTAACTTTTGACAATAATATACTTTTTAATTATTTATTATCGGTTTAATATTTTTGAACAATTTTTGAATAAATTATTGATTCAATGGCTATCGAATGAGAAAAATAATTAATTGAATAATTGAGTGTAAAATTCGGAATAATTGCCGTTTTGAATTGTGTAAATTAGACGTTTTTTAATTTTAGTGACGAATGTACAATGGGACTGTATCGATATTGCAATTATTGTCTTGTACGGGTGGAAGGAAAGGGGGAAAGAATAGCGCAAGCAAGCAAAGCGGATTCTTGGTTGTGCTGGGAACGCGGAACGACCAGGAACAGATGTCGTTCCTTGGAATGTAATGAGAGAAACGTTCCCTTGTGCGTCAACGTGTCTTTTTCTCTCTCTGTCTTTTTCCTGCCAGTGGAAAAAGGGAATAAGTGTCAGACATTTTAAGTTTTTCCATTATTCCAGTTTCTGGTTCCCACCATTTCTCGGATCTCGTACTAATCGCCATTTGAAAATAAAATTTATTTTGTTGTTCTTTAATTATTTGAAAATGAAGAAAAATTCTGACAAAATTGAAACCACAAATCTCTCGAAATATTCTTCAATTGAATAAAATTCTGTTAATCTTTCGACTTATTGATTCTTTTGTTATTAAATTAAAAATACGATAATAGAAAAATAAGGAAACTCGTGAAAATTGGATTTTTCAATATAATCACGTAATATCGTTTAAAATTTCTTAGATACGGTTGTCGATTGTTTTCCGTTCGTTATTATTCTATTTTTTTTTTTTTTTTAAGTATTCGTGTGTATGTTTGTGTCGTGGTAGTCGCGTCAGTGTCGGAAGAGGTTTGTGGGGGGATGGATCGCGAGTTAAACGTCGTCGTGGTCGTCTTTGCTGTCCGGTCTCGACCTTCCAGGAAGCGAGTCCCGGTATCTTCGCCTTTGACACTTCTTGCTACGGTCCACGCGCGTCTCTTGCACATCCAAGACGCGTTTTCGCCTGGAGCGTTGCAATATCTTCCAAGCATCTTTCTTCTCGTTCTCTTCTTTCGCAACTTTTATTTATTTTTCGTTTGCGCGTCTTAGTGCAATTTTTCTTGTGGTTCTTTTTGATTTTTTTATTTCTTTGTCGAAGACTCGCGCCTCGTGAAGTCTCTCGTTTATCGGGAGTGTCACAGAGGCAGTTCGAAACGTTGTCGTGGTTCAGAGGAGAGGGCCCCGCGGCATAAAGGTCACGGGATCGGCCTCGAGCGCAACGAATAGCCGAGAAATCGTGAAAGAACTCGATCTTCGCATAACACAACGTTTATAAACCCTATAGTCAAGAGTTCACAGTCATTTTATATCCAGCATCCTCCTTTTTTCTTTGCTTCTCAAGAAAAACGAGAAAGAGAGAGAGAGAGAGAGAGAGAGAGAGAACGGTATCGAATCGCGTCCAGTGTGTCCGTCATCTCTCAATCTTTCTGACATGGTACTTGGAATATTCAACGGGACATCAGTCCATTTGTGTCGAAGCTTGAGTAATAAATACACGTCAATGAATGACGGGAAGAGAATTATTTTTATTTTTCTGCTACATATTTATCCCGAGATCACATGATCAATAATTACCGAGAAATCAAACGTTTCCTGGAATAACGTCCAATTATATTAATTAATTGATCATTGGCATTTCATTCGATAAACCATGCAGCAGCAACATTCTCTATTTTTTTAATCCCTTATATTAACAGCTGATGAAAAATTGTTTATAAAACTCGAAAATTTAAATAGGTTTTTCTTTCTTCAACTCGTTATCTGTACAATCAAATGTTTATATTATTTTAATCATTCTTTTTTCTTTACAGGGTCCAGGCACAGCTGTCTTGGACTATAATAAGCGTACGACCATAACAACAAAAACAAAACAGTGAGAACGCCGGAATAAAACACTTATAATTGCCATTCGTCGAGATCCAGAGTGTAGCCGCTAAGTAAGGATAATTGGCTTAATGACTCGAAGAAATATGCTATTTAAATTACGTTTCTTTAACGTTTCTTTTTCCTCTTCTCTTTCAACTTTTAACGGACTCTCTCTTAATCTCTTCGGTCACTCGTTCTGTTTTAAATGTTCCATTTTTCTCCATTCGGTCTTTCCTTTTTTTTTTTCCTGTTAAATGGCCTCATTTGTTCACGTCTCGTTATCCACTCACGAGCTAAGCATAATTCGACAGTGACCTTGGCTAACGAGTACGAGAAAAAAAAAATAACACAATACTATTATTCTAAATGTTTTTGATTGTTGGGTTGCATAGAAAATTATTTATCAAGAGAGAAAATAAAGATGGCTGCGTACTGCATATTTATTATAATTGCCTTTCGGTCATTTATTATTTCTCCTCCGTGTTTGATTATCTGCTTTACGTATTATTTTAGGTTTTTTTTTTTTTTTAGAATTTCGTTCATAATTCATCTCGTAACATTTCGTTATGTTATGAGAAACTTTATGATTGCCAGGATTTGTGCTGTTATTGTTTTCTTTCAAAGGATCTCTTGTGATGATTTTTGTAAGTTGTTATATTGTTATTTTGTTATTTTTATAGCGATTAAAAATAATTTTCGTTTAATTTGAGCAATTTCTACGAGTATATTATTTTCTTCTAAATTCTCTCGCTCGACGAAATTCATCGGGGAGGAAAAAGGAGGAGATTGCTCGAATCTGCAAAGCGCAGGAAGTCGTTCATTCCTCGCTACTCGTTTTACTCCGAGGCTCAGTTTTTAACTGTGTCTGACCACCGACAAATCTTTCCACTTAAAGAGAATACGAAGAAACTTATGTGTGTGCGTTTGTCGATGTGGGGAGTCGTCCGGTCTGTCTACCGAGCGAAATACGAAGATCCACACCGTTGGCCGTATCTCCTTCAATACGCGATAAGCATCAAGAGACCAAGTAGTAAATAAAACTTAAATGAAGAATAAAAAAATATCGTTTTTTTTCTTTCTTTCTTTCTTTCTCTATCGTCTGGTATGCCGGAAGTTGCAAAAATGTATACAGATACGATTATACACGTTTGTTCGCTCAACCATTCGACGTTTTGACGTCGAGATACAGGAGATTTGAGAGATGCGTTAAATACGTGTCTGATCGAGATCGATCAGACCTACTGGAAACCTAAACACAGATTGACATTCGTGGGAGCGAAAACCAGCGATAAACTTGGGACAAAAATCATTTTAACAAATGCACACAACATTTTGTTCTTTTTTTAATTCTATTTTCATAGTTTTGTTTTTTCATCAAACGATGAACAAAAAAGTTTTGGACAATTTTTTATAAATTTAATTACTTTTTCATTGTACATTATTTTTAACACTTTTCTGCTCGTCTGAGTAATCTTTAAATTGTATGAGTTAACGCCCAACACCGTGTGAATTTATGCTCAACCCCATAATTCCTCGTTACAATTACACTCCCTCCTGATGGATATCCAAAGAGGGAAAACACATACGTGAACTTCCTCTCAAGTGCCATTCTTCGTCTAATAATTCTCTTTCGTATACTCTCAGTAAGTTCTGTTTTTTCCATGTTTTTCTATGTACATTCAATTATCATACTTCTCGTTGGCTCTTCCGAGACTTTTCATCCTCATAATCTGTCTAATTGCAGTCAATGATTGTTGAGTGTACGAGTTGTAGAAAAAAAAAAAAAAAACAAGTGCCTTTTGTCGATATTTCTGCTCAGCATTTTGGAGAGAAAAAGAAATTGCTTCTTTTTTGTTCTGGTGAAATTCCACCACGACGTCATCCTGGTTTGTAATTTCTCGATTATTATCAATCTCTTAAACGATCCCAATCTCTCTAATCAGAAGGTTAAGACGTTTCTAAATAACAGAGAGCAATAAATTAACTTATTCTTCTTCTTCTTCCTTTCTGCCATCTTCTCTTTCTAGTCGTTTATATCATCGCAGCTAACTCCCTCGCTTCTTCTATTTCTTCCTCTTCCTTTTCTACTTGTTCATGAACTGAGTCTCAACGGTGGCTAACGGTAATGTGCAATGTGCCACACGGTACTTACAATACACCATGAGTTAAGATATACATCGATTTTTCAAGATGTCTTTGCTTGAAACAGAACTTTCGTATTTTGTCTCAATACTCTCGCATCCAAACCCTAACGCCATATACTCAAAACCGAATTTTGGTAAAAAAGCTTTATTATTTCATTAAATACGGTCAAATCAATATATTTTTAGACGATGACAATATTTTGGTCGTTCAATCGGTAAATTTTGCTGACAGTCTCTGGATAAATACTTAGATGACGATATTTAATAAAATAATTCACTTTTATTCAACAATATTGATTTTTTTTTTTTTTTTGGAGAAAACTGCACAAAAGTTTAGGGATCATTTTCGATGGTATTTCGCCGACAGTCTGTATGGACGAATTTAATAAAGTTCATATAAACGAGAAGAAATCTAGCTTCAATTTCTTTTTTTTTCCGTTTTTTGCCCATTAAAATTTTTTTTTTCATTTTCAGTTAAAGTGTGTTTTCAGGAGAAGATTTTTTGAAGGTTTTTGAGGACAATAAAGTTCTCAAATGTTTTTCCTCCATCTTGTGTAGTTTCTTCTGTCATTTTTTGTGATTAATTCACAAAAAGACCAACGAACGGAATACTTAAAATCTGGTGAAAAAGTAATAAACGAATCACCAAAATGAAAGATAGAATAAATCATGAGAATCTTTTGTTATGCGAAGGAGATGAGAAAGGATTGAACATGGGATTGACGCGTTGATCGGAGGTTTTAGAAGCGAAGTGAAAAGAGCGGTTCGCTCGACACACGGAATGACAAAGCGGCATTTGCCGCTATATTTCGTAGAACTCGATGAATTATTATATACCGAGTCACGTCGAGAAAAGAGCTACTGTTGATGCGCTTCTGTCCTTTTATTACGTGCTCCTTGGAAACCCGAGTACTTGGAGCTCGTTATTGAAACTATCGTAGATATTTCAAGTTTAAGTCACATTGGATATTGACGATTGGTGATCATCCGAGTCGTTTCTCATATTGTTTTCATTATGCCACGTACTTGACCTTCAATAAAACGAACATTGATAAATTTATTATTTTTATCGACGAATAAAACCTGAGGAAATAGTATTTGTAAATTCTTGACGAACTTCTAAAAACGTCAATATTTGAGTCACTACTTGAAAAGGAAAAAAAACTGAAGAGAGGCGGAGACCTTTGCAAGTCATTATAAAAATTTGTCCAGAGAATTATAACGAAGTACTCGATGACTCCTCTCGCGGCATCAAGAAATCGACCGAAGCAACAATCTCTCCTTTTACGAGAGAGAGAGAAAGAGAGAGCCATGCTGAAAAACTTTCTGGTAACCTGTTGTCCCTTTCGGTGTGTAGTTTAACGATCCT